>QXTE01000053.1:634122-807724 GCA_003942145.1 Platysternon megacephalum
AAAGATAAGCATGGAGAAATAGTTTTACCTTGTGTAATGGCCCATCCACTCCCAGTCTTTATTCAAACCTGATTTGATGGTATCCAATTTGCAAATTAATTCCAATTCAGCAGTTTCTCGTTGGAGTCTGTTTTTGAAGTTTTTTTGTTTTAATATTGCGACTTTTAGGTCTGTAATCGAGTGGCCAGGGAGGTTGAAGTGTTCTCCAACTGGTTTTTGAATGTTATAATTCTTGACGTCTGATTTGTGTCCATTTATTCTTTTACGTAGAGACTGTCCAGTTTGGCCAATGTACGTGGCAGAGGGGCATTGCTGGCACATGATGGCATATATCACATTGGTAGATGTGCAGGTGAACGAGCCTCTGATAGTGTGGCTGATGTGATTAGGTCCTATGATGGTATCCCCTGAATAGATATGTGGACAGAGTTGGCAACGGGCTTTGTTGCAAGGATAGGTTCCTGGGTTAGTGTTTTTGTTGTTTGGTGTGTGGTTGCTGGTGAGTATTTGCTTCAGGTTTGGGGGCTGTCTGTAAGCAAGGACTGGCCTGTCTCCCAAGATCTGTGAGAGTGATGGATCGTCCTTCAGGATAGGTTGTAGATCCTTGATGATGCGCTGGAGAGGTTTTAGTTGGGGGCTGTAGGTGATGGCTAGTGGCGTTCTGTTACTTTCTTTGTTGGGCCTGTCCTGTAGTAGGTGACTTCTGGGTACTCTTCTGGCTCTGTCAATCTGTTTCTTCACTTCAACAGGTGGATATTGTAGTTGTAAGAACGCTTGATAGAGATCTTGTAGGTGTTTCTCTGTCTGAGGGGTTGGAGCAAATGCGATTGTATTGTAGACCTTGGCTGTAGACAATGGATCGAGTGGTGTGGTCTGGATGAAAACTGGAGGCATGTAGGTAAGTATAGCGGTCAGTAGGTTTCCGGTATAGGGTGGTGTTTATGTGGCCATCATTTATTAGTACTGTGGTGTCCAGGAAGTGGATCTCTTGTGTGGACTGGTCCAGGCTGAGGTTGATGGTGGGGTGGAAATTGTTGAAATCATGATGGAATTCCTCAAGGGCTTCTTTACCATGGGTCCAGATGATGAAGATGTCATCAATGTAGCGCAAGTAGAGTAGGGGTGTTAGGGGACGAGAGCTGAGGAAGCGTTGTTCTAAGTCAGCCATAAAAATGTTGGCATACTGTGGAGCCATGCAGGTATCCATAGCAGTGCCGCTGATTTGAAGGTATACATTGTCCCCAAATGTAAAATAGTTTTGGGTGAGGACAAAGTTACAAAGTTCAGCCACCAGGTTTGCCGTGACATTATCGGGGATAGTGTTCCTGATGGCTTGTAGTCCATGTTTATGTGGAATGTTGGTGTAGAGGGCTTCTACATCCATAGTGGCTAGGATGGTGTTTTCAGGAAGATCAGTAATGGATTGTAGTTTCCTCAGGAAGTCAGTGGTGTCTCGAAGATAGCTAGGAGTGCTGGTAGCGTAGGGCCTGAGGATGGAGTCTACATAGCCAGACAATCCTGCTGTTAGGGTGCCAATGCCTGAGATGATGGGGCGTCCAGGATTTCCAGGGTTATGGATCTTGGGTAGCAGATAGAACACCCCTGCTCGGGGTTCTAGGGGTGTGTCTGTTCGGATTTGCTCTTGTGCTTTTTCAGGGAGTTTCTTGAGTAGATGGTGTAGGTTCTTTTGGTAACCCTCAGTGGGATCAGAGGGTAATGGCTTGTAGAAGGTGGTGTTGGAGAGCTGCTTAGCAGCCTCTTGTTCATATTCCGATCTATTCATGATGACAACAGCACCTCCTTTGTCACCCTTTTTGATTATGATGTCAGAGTTGTTTCTGAGGCTCTGGATGGCACTGTGTTCTGCACGGCTGAGGTTATGGAGCAGGTGTTGCTGTTTTTCCACAATTTCAGCCCGTGCACGTCGGCGGAAGCATTCTATGTAGAAGTCCAGTCTGTTTCGACCTTCAGGGGGAGTCCACCCAGAATCCTTCTTTTTGTAGTGTCTGTGGATTAGTATGTTCAGAGGTGTTTTGGAAATATTCCTTGAGTCGGAGACGTCGAAAATAGGATTCTAGGTCACCACAGAATTGTATCTTGTTCGTGGGGGTGGAGGGGCAGAAGGAGAGGCCCCGAGATAGGACAGTTAACCTTATTGGGGGCAGCCAAACTATAGTCCCCAGTACCGCATACAACTACCTTATTGAGAGTGGCAAACTAAGTCCTCAGCACCACTTTAAACTAACCTTATTGGGGGTGGCAAAACAGTACCCCAGCACCGCTCTGCATCTGATCTTGCTGCACAGTCAATAAGTTTGGATGGCGTAAGCCCAAAAGGGACAGACGATCTCCACGGGCAGTCCTCCTCCGACACCCCAATAGAGATTTCAAAAGGTCTCATACCTCTTTTGTGGCGCCATGGGGTTTGAAGGGGAACGATCCGCAGCAGCTGCCGTTGTCTCAGTTGGCGTTGCCATCCCGGACGAGCCCCCAAATTGTCGGAGAAAAACACAGTTCTCACTCTTTTGGTTGGGTGCAGCAAATCAGATACTTTATTATCTCTAGCAATTGCGTGGAGGGAGAGAGCTGAACAGGTCTCTCTACAGGTAAACAATTACAGCAGCATTTATACCTTTTGTTACAGACAATAATAAGCAACAACTGCATTTTGTTTATACATAGATCATCCTGCTAACTTATTTTTCTCACTAGACTCTAGTCCACATTCCAAACGTTATCTACACAAGGTCACAGCAACTTCTCACACAGTTCTTTCCCACTCGCCTCACACAGTCCTCGCTTCTACAAATCTCGCGTTAAGGGTGGTTACAGTTAGCCTGATTCTTGCTAACAGAGACTGTCATGCATTGAAATCCCCTACAAATCCTTGTCAGTTATTTCTCTGCTTCCACACCTACTTAGATTATGATGTGATCTTGTGACACTAGCAACTGGGACTGCAGGCACGGATTCATAGTGCCTAAGACTCAATCAGTCTCTGTCCAACTCCTCTGTCCAGTTAATCTATCTCAGTCCTCTTGGGTGAGGGCTTTGTTTTCCTCTGTGTGCACTCCTGGCATTTCTTCTAGTTCTTTGCTGAGTGCGCTGCTGAAGGAGCGAGTCTTGTAGTGGGACCTGAAGATGGTGGGTGTTTGAGAGCTTTGGCACTGCTGTTGAGGCGCCCTGGCTCTGACTCCTTCTAGTTTGTACCTGGACTCAGTTAGCTGGTGGTGTACTGAATGATTGTAGCTGTTATGTCTCATCGTAGATGGAAGGGGATTGTGCATTTCTCTCATTCAGGCTTTGTATATGAGTTCCAGAGCTTTAGTTTGGATCTAGATCCAGATGGAATGACTTAAAGTAGTCCAACCTGGAGGAGTCAAAAGCTACTTTATTGTGTCTTGGTCTTTGCCTGCTGCTCTGGCCAGGTCACATACTTCCTATACTCCCTTCACTGGCAAAAACCTTCAAGTCTTTGCAAAACTACGCTACACCCTGTATTTCTGCTCTTTTTGTCTTCTACCTCTTCCTGGCTTCTTCACTCTATCTACGATTTCGCTTAATAATCAAGCCTGGACAGCACCTAGCGCCTTATTTCTGCTATTTTTGCTGCTGCCTATGAGCGGAATAAGCATTTATGTTACATGCTGAATTTTTCTTGACACCCTGGCTTTTGACAACATGCCTGAAAATGAAGTTTTTATATGGTACCATGATGACTTGTGGGTACTTAAAAACCCAGAATATTTTTGTAATTTAGGAAGACAGCCTCCCACTACACACAAAGCTACTTTCTCATATTTGTATAGTCTCCCAGCCTACAATCTTAACAAGTTCAAAATATTTATTTCTAAATTACTATTGGAACTAAAAAATGAAAAAGTGAGGTAATTAACAAAAGTCTCAAAAGAAAAACTTCGTCATTACTTGGTTTTGCTGCAGTTAATATAGAGTTCATGGGTTGTATATGCCCACTTCCAAGAAAACATTTTAAACTTCCTTAATGTCAGGGTGCCAGAGTTTAGATGATTATAGTGGTCATGCTTTAAAAAGTCAGCATGTTGTTGCAGTACAGTTTAAGTATTTGACACTGATCGTTATTAAGTCAAATAAGAGAGAGGTTCAGTGTAATAACTGTTGACTTGAAGGATGATCACTGTGTTATGGGGGAACAGCAGCAGTAACACTAATTAAGGTTGCAGCAGAGTTTCTCTTCAGATCTGATTTTTCTAAGTGCTGTAAGATCCATGTGCCTGGGCAGAATGCTTTGAAACTTGCTGTGCCATATTAGGGGCAGAACTGGAGGGCATGTCATAGTAACCTGGATGGTACAACTAAGGGGACCCCAAGGAGGACCCAAAACCAGAAGCTGTCTCATGGACATACTGGCTGGCTGCAAAGCTCAGAAGGGAAATAGGAGATAAGCATCTCCTGTGACTAATCTTAAATCATACCTATCTAGCCTAGCTCTTGCAAAGTGCCAGACTAGGTACGACATGGAGACAGTTTCTTTTGTTTTAATCTGATTTTCTCTCTCCCATCTAAACTTCAATTTTAATTGGACTGTTTGTGTCTTGGGCTGTTAAAGAGCTTGACACAGACTATCCCTGAGGCCTGATCTACGCTTAAAATTTAAGTTGACATAGCTACAGCGCTCAGGGGTGTGAAACAGTGATGGGTGCAGACACAGCTAGGTCGCTGGAAGAATACTTCCATTGACCCAGCTATTGTTGCTTGGGGAGGTGGAGTTCCTACAGTGGCACAAAAATCCCTTCCATCACTGTAAGTTGTGTCTGCACTATAGGTTATGCCAGCCTAGCTAGAGTGTCTTAGCTATGCCGCTGTAGTCCCTGTAGTGTACACATGGCCTGAGAGGTGAAACAACCATCAGCTTTTGAGACCAGAAAAATTGGGGGACCCTTGGGTTGATTGCCACCAGCTAACTTGTTGTTAAACACAACTGTGTCCACATTGTGTGAAGTAGTGTTTAAAAATTCATTGATGAACACGTTGGCTAACGTTTGCTAAATACAGTTCAGTTTTCTAAAATGTTCTAAAATGAGTTATGCAGTGTTATTGTAGCCACGTTGGTCCCAGGATATACGGCACAAGGTGGGTGAAGTAATATCTGTTGTTGACCAACTTCTGTTGGTGAAAGAGACAAGCTTTCGAGCTCCACAGAGCTCTGTGTAAGTTCAAAAGCTTGGCTCTTTCACCAACAGAAGTTGGTCCAATAAAAGATGTTTACCCTGGCCCACCTGGTCTCTCTAAAATGAGGTAGGTAAGGAAGGATATCTGGAGCTTACTGTGTCCATGTTTCTTGGTCCTAAGGACATGGCCCTGGTCAGGGGAATATACTAGATATCTTATTTGCTTAATTTTGTTCCATGATTCCTATTATTCTCAATTTTTTAGTTAAAGCATGTAAAACTTGCAAATTTTATGAATTCACCCAAAGCTTTTACAGACCTCTCTGCACTCACTACTTCAAATAGAAGTATAATTCCATTTCTTCCTCCCACTCATCTCTGCATATTTACTCCAGAAACTTTTGCTTCAGTCAGCGAAGTTGATTATATAATTAGGTGTGTAGTTAAAATGTTGATCTCATGAAGTATCAAGACTACATATTAGATGTCACTAAAAGAGAGAGAGATGTAATTTGAAAGAGGGAGCAGCAGAGGGAGAGTTCTCCTTGCATTAACTGCTCTCTTGCTGTCTGTGTGGCAGGATGACGGGAGCCCCAGGGGAAGAGCAATAGAGATGGCCGGCTGTTCCTGCTGGTGGCTCAGGGAGACTGGGCTGTGGTTTTCAGTTTTCTGTGTGCTGGAGGGTTTTCTTGGTCTAAGATAACTGGACTTATGATCGTAGTGCAAATCAACACATTGCACTTTACCAATTTTGTTGCCTAATATCTCTGTGATTGAAGTGTAATTTTCACTGACCAGCAGATGGAAGGGCTGGGTGTGGTCAGGTAAGGTAGAGAATGACAAGGCATCACCTCAATAGGATGTCTGAGAAGGCGCGGAACATGCTGGGAAATCAGGGTAGCTTGACGATTTCTCGGCAGCCACTCACATACACAGAGGATAAAATAAAATGGGCTCTTCAATGAAGTGCAGCAATTAAATATTCCTCTTTTGGGTGAATGGAAGAGGCTAAACCTTTGTTTCCATATAGGAAGAGGCATCGAGTGGCTAGGTCAGATTACAGTACAGCAAATAGGTTATTTTAAAGGAGCACTGTCCACTTCAGAATCCTATTTCTGTCAGGAAATGTTCTACTGTTACTAGTAAGTGACAGATTAGAGAAGATTGGAAGTATTTTAATTTTAGTTTGTGTTTAGCAGTACTTAATGTTTAGTCAGATTCACTTTCCCCCTTTAAGACATAGGAACATAAAAATTGCCTACTGGACCAGATCTGTGATCTGTCTAGTCCAGTAACCTTTCTTCAACATTGGGCAGCATTAGATGCATCAGAGGAAGGTGTAGGAAACGCCACAGAAGGCAGATGTGGGGTTAACACATAATACCTACTAGTTAGAGATTGGCCTAAACCTCTTTATAACAGCCCATAATATGTTTGAAGACTATTATCTATTGTCTTTTCTCAAGATTAACCATGTCCAGTTTTTTTAACTTTTCCTCATAGGTCAGGTATTCCGAACCTTATCATTTTTGTTGCTCTCCTCTGGACTTTCTCCAGTTTGTCAGTATCTTAATTCAAATGTAGCACCCAAAACTGGACACAGTACTTCAGCTGAGGTATTACCAGTGCTGATAGAGTGGAACAACTACCTCCCATGTCTTACATACAATGCTCCTGCTGATACACCCCAGAATATTTGCAATTGCATCACACTGTTGACTTGTATTTAATTTGTGATCCACTGTAACTCTCTCATCCTTTTCTGCCCTACTATCACTGTTGTTCCCCATTTTGTAATTGAGCATTTGATTTTTCCTTCCTAAGAGAAATACTTTTCCACGTGTCTTTATTGAATTTCATCTGGTTGATTTCAGATCAATTCTCCAATTTATCTTTACATACTTTTATCATGTACCCTCCAATTCATGTCCTTTCTAAGGTATACAGTCCGTTTTTTCTGTTTCATCATGTGAGAGTTTTTCCGTGTTCCTGAGTAGTTTCGTTGCCCTTCCCTGCACCCTATCTTCAGCCATTTACTCAGGTTTCCCAGTAAAATTGAACATTTGAGACTTTGAGAATCTTGTGGAAGGTTACGTCCTACTTTACTGATCAACTAGAGCAGTGGTTCTCAAACTTTTGTACTGGTGACCCCTTTCACACAGCAAGCCTCTGAGTGCGACACCCCCCGCCCCATAAATTAAAAACACTTTTTTTTTTATGTTTAACACTATTATAAATGCTGGAGGTGAAGTGGAGTTTGAGGTAGAGGCTGACAGCTCATGACCCTCCATGTAATAACCTTGCGACCCCCTAAAGGGTCACAACCCCCAATTTGAGAACCCCTGAACTAAAGCTTCAAAGTCAAATTGTGGCCCGTGTGTCTGTTTCCTATATGTGCAATACATATGGTATGTACGTATACCTTATATTCCTCTTTCTGTCCACACACTGATGCTGCATCCATCCTTGTCTTGTTTCCTGAATGAATGAAAAAAGGAATTGATGCTTCATATGGTGCTTGAAGGGGGAGGCTTATTCTTTCATTTGAAGATGATATCCCTGAGGTGCCTACAGCAATAGGTTATTGTGGTGCGATTGAGTGGTTGTAATGGGAAACGGGGAGCGCTGATGACTTATTTCAAATCAATTGCGAGAAGAAAGGATGCGTTCTAGTTCTGCAGCTCACAAAAGCAGAGTCTGCAGCCATGTCACCTGGGCTGTGATCATGCAAATGACTGCAACCCTCTGTAGTCATCCTCCCTTTTCTTGTGCAGTCACTGTGGAGGTAATAACCAAGCTCTGAAAATTCAAGCCGTTTTTGGTCAGGCTTCAGACTAGGTTGTGGCCCTGGTGCCACTGATAGATGGTCTCCTTGTGACTGTGGAGAATAGGATAAACCTGAATGCTTGTACTGCTGGATCATCTACAACCTTTGCTGCAGTACGTTAACTTTTAACCCTTCCCCTCAGCTGCTTTACCTAGAATTCTCTTCCTCCAGAGGGGTGCAGTAGGCAGGCTCCAGCTCTGTGAGAGAGCTTTCAATGTCAAAGTAAACACTTACTGATTTTTTTCACCCAGATTTCACCATGGTAGATTAAATTTCCTTCAAGTGAATTAAAATAATCTGTTTTATGGAGCTGTCAGGTCGGAGATTGCTGAGGCGTCTTCTTTCCTCTCCTACTCCTTGCAGAATACGTTGCAGGGTGTTGGTGGTGAAAAAGGGATGAGCCGAATAAAGGAATGCCCCATGTGCTCTTCTGCTCTGCAGCTCTTTTAGTGGGGCTATGTCACAGATTCATGGGGTCGCTGGTACCCCAGCCTTTATGCAGCCACTTGGGAGGGACCCCCTCTTTCTTTGCCAGGCTCGAAGCTTATGTTTGCACAAAGGTAACCTCCACAGCTCTCCGACTCTTAGACTTGGTCTTCTGGCTTCAGCACCCCTGTTTCTCTCTGGGTGCACTAAACAGCTAATTCAACTGAGTTAAGACTCCAGTTTAGGGGTTTTTACCCCTTCAGGGAGCAATGCAGCCAGCAAGTATCTGCAGCAGCACAGCCTTTTCAGAACAAGATAGCACTCAGTAGTCAACTGGAATATAGCATCTGAGAGTCCCTTGGTCAGCATGGCAAAGCCAAGCTGAAGATAAAGTCCTTATTGGCAGAAGCAATTGCCCCAATGTCCCAGGCTCTCCTGACATCCATCTGGGCTCACTCTTTCTGTCCCCGTGAGTCTGCAGCAGCACAGTTAAACAGTCTCCTCACACCATATGTCTTTATTCCAACTTGCAGCCCCACAGTTTCTATGTCTCGCCTTTCTTGGCGGCCAGGTGTTAGAGCTAATGTTCCAGTCATTGGGTTTTCCATTCATATGTTGATTCCATTCAGTTCTTGATGGCGCATTCATATCAACTCAGACAGGCTACATGACTCTCACACCCCAGGAGAAGCAGTTTACCCCAGCAGGTAGCAATACAAAGTCCGTGGGTACACGGAGTCACACCTATTGATCATAAACATATTACAAAAATTGCCTTGCTCTCCACAGGCTGCATCTGTCTCTTTGGTCAGGATCCCCCTAGCAGGCTGAGGAGAAAGAACCCTGGTGTGCAGCGAGAAGCTTAGGATCTGCCCACATCAACCAGGGTGAAGATCTCCTGCCTCTCAGCTGTGTGGAGCTGGTTGAGTACCACCCACTAATGAGCGGTGTGTAGTTGTTGAAGCTACCTGTGAGGCAAGTTCAGGCTGGATGGGCTCCTGCATGAGAGGGATAGGGTCTCAACTGCTGATCAGCTACTCTCTGCCTGCCATCAGCTTGATCCCTCTTTCCTTCTCCCTTTGTCCCATCTCTCTTCCTCTCTATATAAAATTTTGTCCCTTCCTTTACTTATCTTCTCAATTTCTCCATCCCCTCCACTTGGGCCTGTCAGAGCTAGACATCTGTCTGCATCCCTTCCCCCAGAAAAGGGGAGGGGAGGGAGTGGGGGAGTGGGATATAGCCCTGCCCTGCTGTAGGCTCACTTGTCTTCCCTTGGTTAATCAACCCATGGAGGAATTGCTTACTTTACAATTTTATCAGTAATTCGGTGCTTTACTCTACAGGAAGCTGGAATGACATGGAAAGATAAGAATTTTTAAAAAAATAGAATAATATACACTGAATAGACATCAAAGCATTTGGCCTCTATTTCTCAATTCAGTTTTATCAGTTTTAATAATTCCCTACCGGCTCAGATTGTAATTTTAGCCTAGCAGTGAATTTTTAAAAAAAAGGTATTTAAAGTAAGTAGAAATTTAATTTTCCTGCAGGAAGGCAAATAACTGAATGCAGTGAACCCTGATAACTGAATGCAGTACCCCGGATATAAAGTCCATGCTGTCTCCCGGGCTGTTTAGTCAGATCTGAGTTGCAGCTGTCTGGCCTTTTGTGGAAAGTATTATTTGTGCCATCCTCCAACAAATAAAAAACCCAACCAGGCTTTAGGCAGAGAAATTCCCCAGGTTCTCAAGGAGGAATAGTTTCTTCTGTGGCTTGGTTAACATCTTTTCCTTTATTTCATAGCCATGTTTCAAGATTTTGGTCTGCAGTTCTGAGGTTCACATCTGTCTCTGTTCCCTGGAACTCTCATTAGTCTCACTATTTGCTGTCATTTCATTCCTCAGCACCCTGCAGTCATTGAAGGACTCTCTTGTCCTCTAATGTTAGCAGGTGGCAGCTGCCCACTGTCCATTAGCTAGTCCTAGCCATATAACATCACTGAAATTCTATTTCATATGCTAATCTTTGAAAGCTCAGGTTGCAGAGACCATCCTTCTAGTTATCCCACTCCCTTCAGAGCTCTCAAACTCTGACCAAAAGGACATTGTTGTCTCCCATGACACTTCTCTCATATTGCCTCTTGAGTGCTGACAGCGAAGACTGAATCAGAACTAAACCTGGGTTGATTTAAGTGGCAATACAATACTAACATCGGGTCCCCTATGTTGGAGTCTTAAGAAATAATAAATGACATGAATGCTGAAAGGCTCCGTCTTACAAATGTTTGCCAGGAGCTGGACAGATTTGCTAATACTCAATGAGAAAATTATGCTCAATTGTGATACTTTCAGGTTAGTTATTGTAGTCTTGTTCTCCTGGGAAAACGTTTTCATCCTGTCCAGGATTTGTGTGCCAAGCTTTGAAGATGGTTAATGCTATAGAAATCTTAGATTGTATTTCATTTTATTGACTCATCTAGGTAGTTTTCACCATGGGTAAATGGAGTTGGAGCTCCATTTGAAAGTCACAGCACAGGAATCGGTGCATTTAGTATTAATCATTTCTATTACAGTGTAACTCCAGTGGCCTCAAGCAGATCGGGGCCTTATTAATCATAGAATCATAGAAGAGCAGGGTTGGAAGGGACCTCAGGAGGTCATCTAGTCCAACCCCCTGCTCAAAGCAGGACCTAATCCCAACTAAATCATCCCTAGTGAATTAGCCTGGTGCTGCACAAATATATAGCAAGCATCACGGTTCCTGCCTCAAAATTCCCACCTACAAAATGCAGCAGGTGAGACAAACAGAGGGAATGGGAGAGGAAGGGTATGGGTAACAGTGATAGGAACAGGTAACTTAGGAACTTACTGCAAATTTTGCACATAGCTGCTCTATCTCATTTTATTCTCATAAAACAGATGTCTGGAATCCCTGCTGACCAGCTGACCAGTCATGATCAGCTGACACTTTGCTGTAGGCAATGAGATAAGGTGTAGGTGTTGGGCTTGGAAGAAGGCAGGGCAGGGCTTTATGGCTTAGTCTGGGTGGTTATTCTATGCAATAAGGGGCACAATGGAAGAAAGCACACAGGTTCTTGTGGAAGAAGTGGTGAAGTAAATGCTCAAGGCTGGAATAGCTAAAAGAATTAGGTGCATGGGTGAATATACAAAAAGGTTCAAGACCAAGTAAATAGACAGAAGATGAGCAGACAGGAGGGGCCAAGGTTGAGATTTTCAAAAGCTCCTAAGTCACTTTGAAAACTTCACCATTTAGAGTGTGAAGAACTTTAACTTTACAGATGCGGCATAGGTGAGTTGTTCCCCCATCAGAACTGAAGTGCGTGGGGAAACCTGCCCAGCTCCTGCTCCATACACCAAGCTCTGAAGAGCGTTGCTCACTCAATGGAGAACCAGAACCAAGAGAGGGAGGGACTAATGTAAAGTACCTAAAAGTATAAACATGAGCTTGGAGTGGATGTGGTGGAGAAGGGAGATTGAGTGGAAGAATTGGAAAAATAGGATTAATGGCTAGAACAGTAGGCTGGAAAGGTTATTTTAGCAGCAGTGTTTTGAATGGACTGGAGGGGAGCAAAGTCAGTGTCTGAGGAAGACCTTTTAAATTAAGTACTTCGCTTCTCAGAAAGTTAGGGTTTGTTATTCTATAGTGGGGAATGAATAGAAGAGAAGTCTTGATGTTTCAAAATAAATTAATAAAATCATAGTTGTATATATTACATCCCCATGTCCTTTCTATTGTGTGCATGTGTGTGTTTTAACAAAGTGATTTTTATTTTTGGAAGCAGGAGATCAACATGCATGTGTTTTGAGTCCTGAATTCCCCAGAATTTTAACAGAATTGATAGTCTTCTGCTGTAGCCTTAAGATGATTTTTATGACTGAGCTGCCTTCCAAGGGGACAATCTCCTCTTGCAGCTAAATTAGGGTGGGTGGACAGTAGATGCTGCTGCTGCTAATTAAAAAAAAAATAATGTGGGGGAAAAAGAATTTTCTTGCAATTAGGTAATTGCAGTTATCCCCAGCCCCCATATCTCCCCCCACATAGAGTTTTACAGAGCTACCATGGACTCACCCTGAGAGCTTTTCCAGTATGTGTCAGCCCGTTGTGCTGTGCTGTCTGCTCTCATGATTCCAAAAGAGTGTATTTGGTTTATTGTCAGATTGGTTCCATCAATTTCCATTTCCTTCTGAATGGATAATAACATGAAGAATCATTTCAAGTCCAGGAGTGTTGGTGTGTGAGCAAGAGAGGGAGGGGGGAGGGTGTTATGTGTAAGGCTTTAGGCAGGAAGCAGCTGAAGAGGAGGAGTAGAAGTAGCAATTGCTGCACAGCTTTCTCTCTGCCTCTTTTAAGTACAATATTTTCTGTTGAGTCACAACTGAAGATACGGTTGAAGTTTGACTGCACTTGGTGCTGGCTGGAAAAGGGAAAAATGAATTATGTTGCTGAACTAAAATTTCTGTTGAGGAATCCTCCTTGAAACTGACCGGATTCTCTGGATTTGTGGCTTTACATTTGTTGCCTTCTGTTGTTTTTCACTTTGGATATTTAGCAGCTGTCTGCATTTTTTAAATGTCTTCAACTTTACACTATTCCGTATCCCAGGGTTGAGGTGGAACAGGATACTTAAGATGCCTTTGACAAAAGCATCTCCTTCCCAGCAACCTGTGACGGGACACCAAGAATATGTGTTTATAATCTACATTGTGAAAGTTCATTGTCTGGCTAACCTGTAACAAGATTACAAATCTTTACAGATTTGTTTCTTCTGTGAGAGCATGCTGTTGTGTTTTATAGTTTTCTATTAATTCAGTGAATTTCCTTTTAATTTAATCGTTTATTTTTGTTTGAAGCAGTAAGGTAAGTGTTTGGAACAAGTGAATTTGCTAAATGTGAACTGCAAATTGCCAGCAAGTACTAAAGTTTATTGGGTCCAAGGAAAATTGCTATGTATTTTAAATGAACTGTATCTATATTCATTATTTAGGTAATATAATTTGGTGATATTCCCCTGTTGATACAGTAGAACCAACAGAAGCTTACAGGAGTTAAACACATGTGCATTGAGAGGAGAACCTACTCCATAATGTGTGTATTCACACGCTTTATATTTTTACTATCTATACTCATTTATTGAAGAAGTCTTTAGCATTGGTATAGTTGAGGGTTATCAGTGTGTATTCTGAATATCTTTGAATTAGGAGGGTTTATATCTCTGCTTGAACTTGGCATCAAAGATCTTTACTAAGGGAATAGTTGAGGGGGAAGTTTTTTTTTTTTTAAATTAGGAAATAATTTAAATTTGATCACTTGAAAAGTAACTGGTTTGAGTAACTCATTTAATGGTTTCAGATTGTTCTATGAATGCCAGTAACAGAAAAGGGCTCCCTTTTTTTAAACTGAAAATGTTTGCCATTGGCCTGATTTAATGGGTTGACTAGCTTGTGAGCTGGCAAGGTGAAATGATGACTGGCATGAAGCAAGCAACAGGGATGCTGTACAGGCTTGTGAATCAGAGCAGATGGTGTGACAATTTCAGATATCTTCTCACCTTCTATTTCTGCCCCTTTTTATGGGCAACTCACTATTGCTAATGTAGAAAGCCTTTTTGAGATGAACTTCCAGACTTAAAGAAGACTGGCAATGCTATTTATCTTTACATAAAAAGGAAGAAACCTTGAGAAATAAATCTTGTTCGGTTTGAGCACTCTTGGATTAAAACCCTTCTTGGCTGTGGCTTAGTAGGATGAGCTAAAAAGCAAGCATGTTCCATCAGCTTTATCTTTCATAATTCATCTAAATGGGAATGGCTGCTGTTTGTCCCCTTAAATTGATCTAGACAGTCTTAAGTGGGCTTAATGATTTATCAACCCCCACCCCCTCATTGTAATGAAGTGTTCATTCCAATTTCCTTGCAAAGGAACAAATCCCTCAGCCCATTTTGAGGGTGGGAGGAATCCCAGGGAGAATTACTGAGCAGGTCAGAGCTTGGCCAGGGATATGAGCTAGTGCCAGTCGTTACCTCCAGCTGTGATAAGCACTGCTTGACACACGAGTTTGCATCTCCTAATTGCATCATTTGGACTACCCAGCATTACCTACCATCTCCAACTGTGATTGACCTTGTAACCCACACAGTTCTCCACATGCATTTACAGCAAGCTGGAAAATCAGTTCCAAGCCCTTTCAGTGAGCAATTCCAGTTCTGAGAAAAATCTTACTTCTCCTCTTCAATTCTGGTAGCTATTGTCAGGAACACAGGGGCTGCCTGGGAACTCAAAACTATTCCCTCTGCTCCCTTTATGGAAGCCAGTCTGTCATGTAGACTGTAGATGGGAGAAAGATACAGCCTGCAACACTTCTTACTTGAGACAGAACACTTAGCATCCTTTAACCCTTTCATGACTCTGCCTCTCTCTCTCATTGAAAGATATATCTAGGTTATGTGGAAGCACTGCATGTGCATTCTACCTTGGATGTAACTGGAATGTTCAGAAGTAGTTTCAATGACCCAGTAAGTAGCTTCCTAAATTCTGGAATCCCAGGTGACTAGTCAGGAAGACCTGATACTTGTGTTTCAGTTGTCCATGTCATTTCCTTTCAACAGAAAAGTTGGTTCTTGCTTCTGGCTTGTCAGTTGTAGTGCTTGGTCACTAGGATTCTGATTTAGGTACATCTGCTTTAAAGAAAACTTTCATCTCTGATCAGATTATAGTGGTCCTAGGTTGTCATTTTTACCTAAGATCTGTTTGAAGCTCTGTCTGATTTATCCAGTCTGGTGAAAAATCCAATATACTTTAACATGAAGATTATGAAAATAAGAAAGCTGCTGAAATTAATTCCACTTAATCTGCTGTTTGTATTCAAACACTTGACTGCCCCACTTGCTACTGTATATCAGTAGAAGTAATTTTGTATGAGAATATGAATAAATAACCAAGGTTTTCCTCTTGTTTCTCAAGGCAGCCTTCTCATCTTCTTGCCTTTCCAAGACACAGCACAGGGTATTCTCAGGTCTGAGAGCATACTTTAGGTTTTGTTATTTACTTGGGGTCAGGCATGAGTTGCAGTGGTAAAACTCAAACCTGTCACTTTCACAGTAAGCAGCATTCAGCCCATTCCCATCTTTTAACTCCATGACCGGTCTGTTCCTTTGACTCTTGGCTACAGGTACCTCATTTTTGGCCACTAACTAGTGACATCCTTAGCTTCTTAATACATGTAGTGCTTTACCGCTCCCATCTTTGTTCCCTCTAGTCTTAAATATAACCTCACACAAACAGCAATGTTGAAAGAATATTAAGGTTGCAAAGTTAAGCTCCCAAAAGTGAGGACATGATGCGAGAGATAGGGAGGATGTCCGGTGGGCATGCCACTAGGTGGTTGGGGGTAGGAGACCAGGTTCAATTCCTTACTTCCCCACAGATTTCCTGTGTGACCTAGGGCAAGTCATGTAAGGTTTGTCTACACAGCACGTTACTGCAGGGTGTGAATCTACAGCACACCAGCCTGTTGCACGCTAAGGTCCCATGTGGACACTGCTGTAGCGCACCAAAAGTCCTGGAATGCAGCTTGGTTGACTTGTCCTTGTGCACAAAAATGTCCTGAACTATTTTTTTTCAAATTTTCTAAAGAAATCCTTTCTTGGGCAGACCCCAAACCTGGAAAACGTCTTCCCAAACTCTGAACATTTCAGAAAGTGCTGAGGAACTGCAGATGGTGATTAGAACAGAAACAGTTGTGGAACTGTAACAGTCACTGCAGTTCTTGCTCTCATACAGTAACAAACACTATTATTATTAAAAAAGGAACTAACATGCATAATAAAACCGTATCTCACAATCTCTTACTTATAACATTGCTCTTTCCCATACTTTGTGCAGCATCCATCATTCTTTAACTTTGATTATAAACGCTATGGGCATGTTCCCTTTTTAATTCATCTGTAAAGTGCCGTGCACATCTTCTCTGTCACTTCAGTAGCAGCAATGTCCTCCAGGTGAATGAGTATTCAGATTACATTCTCTCCTTTAGCGGTACTTAGTGCTGCTGTCATGCATCCAGACTCACTGAGCGGGGTAATTCTTTTAAAAGTAATTCGTATTATCACTCTAAATCAAGTGGCAATTTCTATTACTTATTGGAAAATCAAGTTTTGGAAGAGACGAGGTGTTAGAAAAAAGCAAAGAAATATGAAGTTGCCTCCGTCAAGTGCTGTCTAATCAAAACCTAACCCTTTTCTTGTCAATTAAAATGTAGCCTGCCAGTCTCCAGAGATGGTACTGCCAGCAACGCTGCCTGTAGCTTTTCCACACCACTCAGTCAGACCCTGTTGTTTGGGTCCTTATTGAAATCTTTTCAGCAATTAGTATATTTAAGATTCTATAAAAATTCTCAGGAGGAAACAATGTTACAGCATGTAGAAGAGTGCTGGGGAGAGGTTGCTATGGCAGCCTTAACCACAAGATTCCTTTCTCTTGTTCATGTCAAAACCTTGCAGTTCCAAAGTGTCCTGCATTTCAGCTGGTATTTCTTTACATTTACTAACGAGGTAACTTATCAATTATTTCACTTCATTGCTTTTCTTATTTAATTGTTAGTACAGGTAATACAGAACTTTAAACATTTTCAAATACGTTGCATGTGAAGTCAGACACCATGGCTCAGGGTGCATTCTGTGGGAGCCCTGGTAGACGAAAGACTGTTCCAAAATACTTCCCCTTTGCTGGAGTTTGTTGCCCTCTTTAGAGCCACTTCACCACTCTAGTATTGCCTTGATCATCTTTCATCACATTCAGATAAGAGTCTTTTAACTGTATTGGGGGACTGGGGAGGGAGATAAGCCTTAAAGTACCAGGCTTCTGAAAGTGTCTTTGTCAGATGAAGTGGGGTTTGAGGGGACATCCTGGCCCATACTAGTAATGGCTTAGCAGTGGCAAAGAAAAGGCCCCATTCACTAGGACTTCTCTTTCCTGGAGCCACTCAGTGCTGCTGGAGAAAGATACTGTAAAGCTGCTCCCCACCTTCTGCACCGTATCCGTGCGATGGCTGACAGAGGAACTGAGCTGGGGTGAAGTCAAAGCCACAGCTCAGCACAACTTGCTGCGAGGTCTTTTCCCTTTGGGGAGAGCCAAGATCCTCAGAACTGCGCTGTGAATGTCCCTGAATGTCAAGCATGAGTCTAATCATTGCATCTATTCCTTTTCTTCTCTGGACCTTTTACACTCTTGTTCACCACCCCAGTGTGCTCACTGCTTGCGCCCCTCTGATTTTCACTCCTGCTTGTTCTGCAGTCATTGTAAATCTATAGAGCCAGAAGAACATTAATTTGTGGCATTCATACATTATGGGGAGACATTCAAAGGCTGAAATAGGAGCTAGGTACGCAACTCCCATTGGCTTTCACGAGTGTTACTTTGCCTCATTCCTCAAGGTTTTCACTTTTTAAAAAGTTTGTCTTCATCCCTGTGGAGCTCAAAAAAACTGGAGAGATTTTGCTCAGACTTTGGGCAGAGGTGAATTTTTTGGTAAGTTTGAGTGAGTGACTTCCACCATATGGCACACAAAGCAGAGTATCCATCTAACAAGGGGCCCTGCTGTATCTAGAAAAAGGTCAGGGTGCAAATATTTTCTCTCTTTAGAGACTAGGCCTCCTGTTAGTTGCCCTGGTGTTGGGTCAGACAGTAGAGGTTTCAGCTGTGTCCTTCAGTTCAGTTCTTCATGATTTGGTCTTTGATCTTATCATCCAGGTGTAGATTGGGTTTCCAGGAATTCCAAGTTCTTTCTGATCTCTCATTTGCAGAGGCATAGGCTCACTCTTGGATGCATTAGTTGCTGGCAAGAAATGGTCTTCTCATTTATAGTTCTTAAACTCCTTTGGGTGTATTTAGTCTGGAGTTGTGGCTGAGCTTGTGAGGTCTTACACTCAACTCGATGGCATCTGTCTCTGGTACGGTGGAGCGCACAGACCCTGGCATGGTGGCGGGGAATTGGGGGACAGTGGGAGATGGACATGGGGACACAGAGCCCCCGTTCTGGTAAGATGGGGTGAATGGAGAGTCTGAGGGGGCCCACAAAGCCCTTGTTAATGGGAGATAAATGGTTTGGGGGGAGGGAGGAATGGGGAATACACAGAAGCACCTGGCATGAGGGAGGTGGTGGGAGAGTTGCAGAGAGTCCCTGAAAGAGGAGATGAGAGGGTGATGCACAGGGAGCATGTGGGGGAGAATGGAGGGATGCAAGGAGCCCCTGGTGAGTGCAATGAGCTTGGCCCGTAGAAGCAACAGAATGTGTGACCTGCTAGTATCTTACCCCTTTCAGGCTTTCTTCCCAGTGGTAACCTTTCCTTGAATCCTCTGTTTGCCTCTGGATGAAACTAAAAGGCTTTACTTTCTGTGTTTCAGTAGGATGAAGTGGTATATGAATTGTCTCTGAAACACATGAATGGAGTTGTCCCTCAGCTTGAGCAGACTTTCCTGTGTTCTGCTCTGGACACTTCATAGTAGTCTTTTGGGAAATACCTCTCACGAAAAGCTGAATATGAGTCAACAGTGTGCCCTTGTTGCCAAGAAGGCTAATGGCATTTTGGGTTGTATAAGTAGGGGCATTTCCAGCAGATCGAGGGATGTGATCATTCCCCTCTACTCAGCACTGGTGAGGCCTCATTTGGAGTACTGTGTCCAGTTTTGGGCCCCACACTACAAGAAGGATGTGGATAAATTGGAGAGAGTCCAGCGGAGGGCAACAAAAATGATTAGGGGGCTGGAGCACATGACTTACGAGGAGAGGCTGAGGGAACTGGGATTGTTTAGTCTGCAGAAGAGAAGAATGAGGGGCGATTTGATAGCTGCTTTCAACTACCTGAAAGGGGGTTCCAAAGAGGATGGATCTAGACTGTTCTCAGTGATAGAAGATGACAGAACAAGGAGTAATGGTCTCAAGTTGCAGAGGGGGAGGTTTAGGTTGGACATTAGGAAAAACTTTTTCACTAGTAGGGTGGTGAAGAACTGGAATGGGTTACCTAGGGAGGTAGTGGAATCTCCTTCCTTAGAGGTTAAGGTCAGGCTTGACAAAGCCCTGGCTGGGCTGATTTAGTTGGGTTTGGTCCTGCTTTGAGCAGGGGGTTGGACTAGATGACCTCCTGAGGTCCCTTCCAACCCTGAGATTCTATGATTCTATGATCTGTTCCTCCTGGGAAAAGCTGGCTAGTCATTACTGGTTCCCGAAGTCAAGTTAATTCCTTTCTTCCTTGCTTTGACAAATTGCCTCTCCATAATGAGAATCCTTTGGAATATCTGTAATTATACAGTTCTGTCGTGTTTGCACTGGACTGGCATCTTTGGAGCTGTTGCAATCTCTTGAGTAAGGGTTTGTCACAGGGCCCAATCACTGCAGTTGGTGTCTGCTCCTGCCTGCTGTAGGGATCAGCTCTTTCCAGGCCCAGTGCCCCCCCTTCTGCTGCTTGCTGCACGCTGTGTGACTCAGGATGCTCTGTCTTCGTGATTAGGCCTTCCAGCAGGTCACTATTGTCTTCCCCTTCCGGGGTATCAAAGTCTTTCCATACCAACAGTTTGAGGCAGTCTCCGCATGCACTGCCCTGAGGATGCCACTTCCTTAGTGGCTGGTAGGGGAACCTGGGCCCACCTGCTACTCCAGGTTCCATTCCAGTGACCCTATCCCTGCATCGGTGGCCTATTTTCCCTTAGACCCTGTTGCTCCTTCCCTGGACTCCTTCCTACAGCTTCTGGCTCTCCCCTCTCTGGGTGTACCAGCTCAAACTCCCTCCTCCCAGGGAGTAAGTGCAGACTACTGCACTCTGTAGCCTGAAACCTGTCTCCCCGCTCCCACAGAGTGACTGCACACTACAACCCTGTAGCCTCATTCTGTTGCCAGCTTCCTGGCTTTATCCTAACCCCGCCTCCTTCCTTCTCAGCTGGGCACTGTGGACACCATTCAGGGGATTACTTAGGCCACCTAATTCCACTCACCGATGCCCTACCTGGTTAATGGGCCCCTTCTCAGCTTCATTAACCCCTTCCAGGCTGGTGTGGGATGAAGACCCCACCACAGTGCTCCACTAGAAAAAAGCCCCATATAATGAACTGCTGCTGTTCAGTGTATTGCAACAGTGTTTCAGCCACAGACAAATGAACCGAAAGCAAATTCCAGTTTACATTGTTTTTTGGTATCTAAAGGAACAATCATTAAACCACTGTGGCAGTGTTGTAGCTGCATGCAAAGGAACACAATGTGGTGACCACCAAGCATAGTGAGGGAGTCCTTGCAACAGAAAAATCCTTCTCCCCATCATTAAAGAGAAATAGTTTTACACAGCAGAAAATATATGGAATTAGCATCACTATCTGTGTATGATACTTGGCTCATGTACATAAGAAGCCACAACTTTTGATCTTTACTTTCTTCTGCCCCACAGAGAGACTGATAGTCTACGTTGTAAATCTCTGTAACTGTGTGCCTTAGTAATTTAAAAATTGTTAGTGTTTAAACAGATTATTCTTTTCTTAAGTGACCTTATGTTACTACGTAATTGATGGAGAAATATAGCCTGAACAAACGTTATTTCCTAGGTCAGTGCAGCTCCCTGAGGGAGTAGTTAAATAGTAAAAAGAAAAACACTACATTTTTTATGGACTAAGGCCTGAACCCTTTCATTTTACTAAATCAAAACATTTTTTCCTAAGAAGGGTGCAAAAATATTCTGAAATGGGAGAACATTTATCTTTCAGTATAACTCTGAATATCTAGCCTCTTTAGAGGTACATGTTACATTTTGGAATGAAAACTACATTGGGATGCTAAATTCCACCTATGGAATAATGGGATTTGTAAACTGAAGTGCTGATACAACCTTAATTATGGCAAAGTGAATGGATCTAATTAATACAAAGGTGAGTGTTGGCAAGCATTGCTTTGTCCAGATGCAAGGAATCCTCCATCCTGAAGAAAAGCAGAAGGTTAAAACCAAAACATATTAATTGAAAATATTAGAAAATGGTTAATAAAAATGAGAATGTTATATGAAAAAGTGGACCAAATATAGTCGTGGGGTGTAGTTAGAGGGGGATGTATTATGGGAATGAGTTTTAGTAGCCTAGCTTTGCTGTAGACATATAGAGCTCTGGATAGGTACTCTGTAAATTGAAATAAGTAAATACTTTTATTTTTTATTTTTTAAAAGATACATCTATCCAATGCTTCAATGAACTTTGGGTTTGCCCCTCAAAGTCTATGAAAGGGCTCCCACTGACTTCAGTGGACCTTGGGTCAGGCCCTAATACAGGCCGTAACTTCAGGGCAAATAAAACTCAAGCATTTTGGTACTCCTGTGGTTAGTACACTGTATAGGCACATAATGTGAAATATGTGGGGATCAGTTACTGGGCTCGCTCTCTTGGCTAGGAGTACTGCAGAGCTAGTACATACTACTCTCCTAAGGAGACTGGGTGTAGTGTGTTTGCAAAGATCACCGGGGCAAAGCTCAGATTGTGATTCGCTATGCAAGCAGTTGCACCTGGTGCTGCTCAGCCAAATAGCATCAAAATGAAGCAAGGGGAGATTGGAGTCCCCTGTTGTGGATTGAATCATGTATGAGACTCATAACCGTTATGCCAAGGACCAGGTTAGCTTTGTGTTGAGTTTTCAGGATGGAGATTTAGTGCTTGTGTAAAGTGTAGGAGAGGCTTGAGTTTACTCTGCTGGTAATTCTGAAGAAGAGGGGAGGCTCCCTTTATCTCTCCCTTCCCCTGCTTTTACAGACGAATTCTAGACTTTCCACTCAGAAGTAATGACATTACTGTAAGCCTTCATTCTCAGAAACAGGTGTACATCATAAAACTGCACCCTGAAGGCTTTATTTGTTGGTAAAAATGTTGATACTTAGGCAGTAGTTGGGACTTCCAGAAGCTGGGACTGGACGACAGAGGATTGATCTCTCAATAAATTGCGCTGTTCTGTTCAGTCCCTCTGAAGCATCTGGCACCAGCCACTGTTGGAGACTGGATACTGGGCTAGGTGGACCATTGGTGTGGACCATTGGTCTGACCCAGTGTGGTCATTTGTATGTTGTGTTCAGTAATTCATTATGTGCTGTTTGTCCCAGTGCACTGTGGAATTACTTTTGTTTAAAATAATTGATTGTTCCAGGGCTGAACATTTATTATAAAATGAGGCATTTAGTATAGCTCCTCCACTGACCAGCTGTGCCACGTGCTGTCTTGATTAGAGCACATGCCTAGGAGAGGAGGGATAGTACAGTGGTTAAGGCACTAGCCTAGATTCAATTCCCTATTCGACCACATACTTTGTGTGACCTTGGGCGTGTCTCTCACTGCCTCGGTTCCCCACCTATAAAATGGGGATGCTGAGGCTACACTAAGGCTCGTCTACATGGCAGGTCACTGTGCGGCATGTCGGGGTGAATCTACAGTGCACTAATGGCACTCCGGGACTCTCAGCATGCTGCAGCAGTGTCCGCAAGGGAATGTAGAGTCACACTGCTGTATATTCACACCCTGGCTTGCCGCTCAGTGCCTTGCTGTGGAGACAAGCCCCAGGATTGTGTGGTGCTCAGATATTACACTAATGGGGGTCAGACAAGCCTTACACAGATAATGTAGTGTTTGTTTCATTTCTGTGGGAGGGGTTCGATCCTGGAATGCTCCAGTGTAAAATCCAGAAAACTGGAATAAGAATGACCTCCTCCTCCTGTCAGCTCAGTCAGTTTGTTCATAAGCTGTATATGGCATATATTAAATGTAGGTTAACTTGGGAGCTTGTAAGGTTTGAGTGTTTTAGTGTTACTTTCTTATTTTAACATTTATTACTAAAATAATGAAAAAGTTTTATAGTCCCAAAGCTATCATTCAGTCTCTGCTGCTGCATTATGTCAATCTCAGTGATTCCTTTGGGATTGCTGATACCGAGCAAATTTAAACTTGATCTTTCTTCCCTTTGAAGCAAGAAAGGATGAAGATGGTGGGCCTAGGGAGAAGGGACACCTGCAGAGAGAGAATCCTTAGTATTTTGTGACAGAATTTTGTATTCAGAAGGGGTAACTACATAGAAGGGGTAGCTACTTTTGTGGGATTTGCAGTTGTAGCCGTAAAAAAGGCATGGTCACACATTGACTGGTCAGAGGGCTTTGGGTTCTTTGGTATTTTTTTTACCTCCTTGTGGAAAGGGAGGTAGAGGGGGAGATACTGTTGCTTTATTAAAGAATGCCTCACGTAGAACTGGTTATCAGTTCAGCAGCTGAAACAAGTGCATTATGGTAGGAAAATTTGAAAGAGTAGATCCTCTTTCTGACTGGCTTTATGTGGATGCTACTACTTTTTATTATATGCTGAAAATTTGCCTTGTATTTTCTGACCGGAATGCAATATCTTCCCCTCTTTTGGTAGCTGCTTCATGAAAGAATAAACCCTGGATGTGAGTGTGCGCTTCGGGCAGTGATTGATGTATGCTTGTACGGCTGTATTGCACTATGGAGAAACACAGGTGCAGCTGCTGCTGCTGTTTGCTAGCAGTAGATTGAAACGGCCAGAACATGAGATTCCTCTTCTGCACAGAAAATCTATTGTAAAAACGCTTGGCCAGGAGGCAATTCAAGAAGCAAAGATTCTGCTTGTATCTGAGGGAGAAAATGAAGAGACTTCTGCAAGGCCAAGTAAATGAGATCTCAGTGAGTCAGAGTCACCAGCTTTCCCCAGTAGAAATTGAAACAGACATGTTTGTTTGTGGGATAAAGAGGAAATCCACAAGCACTGAATTTTCTACTATTGGAGTGGGCTTTGCTCAGGACAGGAGAAATGGTTCTGGGGAGGTGAGTGACGTCTGTGTTGGTGAGGTGGAACTTAACTGGGATGGCTGTGTAAAAATACCATGCTCAGTTCAACGGAATCAGCAAGACTTAGAGGGAATATCATCTGAGGGTACTATGCAGCCTATTTGCCAGAGCAAGGGTGTAATATCTGAGGGGCAGGACCTTTCTACCCTTAGTATTACCATGAGCTGGAGAGAGAGCACTGAGAATGAAAATAAGCTTCCAGCATACAACAGTAATAGCCTTCCGTCAAGAGACCATTCTGCAGATGTGATTGAGTACATTGTTAAAGAGCTACAGGGGATAAGTCGCATCCAGACAGAGATTGCAGAACTCCGGCAACACCTCACCTTGATAAAAGGCTCAGTGGATGAAGTGTCCAGCTGTGTAGACACGGTCTTGAGTGAGATAGAAGGCTTACAGAGTGGTTCCACTGCCAAAACTTCTCATGTCGCACACACGAGGGAGGCATACAGAGCTGTACGCAAGGAAGAACCAGTGTTATACTTTTATGGTATCCCAGAACAAGATGGTGAAAACACTATGGAGCTCATTTGCAGCTTCTTGTCTGAGTACTACTGCTTCAATGGTATCCAGTGTAGTAAGTACATAAAAGATGCTTATAGGTCAAACGCAACTCCAGGCAAACAATTAGTACCAAGACCAGCAATTGTGAAACTTGCAAACCCTGAACAAAGGGATTTCATTTTACAGAAGTCTATTCTCATGCAAAGCACGGGGGTCAGGATTGTTGCTAGCGAAGAGCAAAACCAACAGACTGGCCAAAGGGGCTGCCGAGCAGATCCACTCTCATTACTGCAGCCTGGCCTCAAGAAAAATCACTGGAGCTCTCCTAACTGTGATGAAGAGGCTCAAAGAACTGGTGACGATGGGCACCTTCAAACTGAATCTTACCAGGTTAGGTACAAAAACACAAGTAGAAAAACACAGTGTCTAGGGGAGAGAGTTGGTTTTACACAAAAGTCAACCTTAGCCAAGAAAAGTAACTTGATCTCTGAACTCGAGGTGAAAATGGGGCAAGTATCGCAAATTATAAACAACTGTAGTGAACAAACTTCACAAAAGAGTGACTCTCTTCTGCCTGTTCTCCATGTTTCCCAGACACCTCAGCAAACTCTTCAGGTGACTCGTTTGCCCAAAACAGATGAAGGAAATTCCTGCCACTCCCCAGAGACCTCAGATCATGCCAGCCATATACATGCTTTATGTGATGGAGGAGAACTTGGGCTTGACACTGAAAATGTGACTAAGAACTGCTCTTCCCCTTTAGAGGAGGATAAAGCTGAGGGAATAACTACAGGAGAAAATGAAATGGACTGTAACACCATGCTTGAGTTCCTCAGTACGGAGCAAATAAATCTTCTCTTGGAAGATCAGTCTACGGGTGCTACAACTGTAAGCAGTGTTCACACAGCAGATAAACTAGCTGATAGCAGTGATACTCTGAAAGATATGGTCCAAATAGATCTGAATGACCAAGATCAAACTGACCAGGTCTTTAGGGATGTGTTAGAAAATTCCCAGTATTTTCTTGACCATTCCCAGGATAACATTGATCTTGTGGACATGAAGTTTTATACTAACAAACTTGGGAAAGCTATTCACCATTTTAGATCTGCTCTACAGGTGGTGTTTCATAAGCTGGAGACCAGTGACTCTGAAGTCCTCCTGGAAAATGATACCAGCTTCCAAATGGAACATGATGGCAGACTTACGCTGAGTGGTGCAGGTGTCTGTGGTAGCTCTGATAACTTTACAGAAAGCCCCCCCAGTCAGTCTTCCGAGAGCCAGGCCAACACATCTGCGAACAGTGAAGCTGTTCAAATGCAATTTGTTCCTTCCAGGCTTCCACCTGCCCCTCATGAGTCTCCTGTCCCTAGTTTGGTGTTGAGTTCTGACTCAGAGATTTATGCAGGACAGTCCCTACCTTCTGGTGAGATGGTGACAGATGCTAGTTCTCTACCTGAGCAAACAAAGGAGTACAGACCCATGAGCCTTGAAAAGGTGTGTGCAGAGACTATCTACCTGAACAAGTGCATCAATAACTTCAAAAATGTGCTGAGGGAAAAAAGACAAGTGCGTAGGAGACTTTTAAAGGACCTAGCGCAGGAAGCAAGCTCGATTTCGACCGATGAAATGAATTCAGGTATATTAAGTTTTTAATTTTTTTTCTAAAGTCTACTATTACTATAGCTGGATATGCAATATTTAACTCAGTGGTTGAACAACTTATTAAAATGCTTTATAGGTGATTTGTAGATGGTTAGATACAAAGTACATATGATGTAACAATACTGAGTCAATTAAAAAAACAAAAAAATCCCCCAAAAGCAATCTATACCATATGCTAAAATTCAAACTATGTAATAATGCATTACTGAAATTGCTGTAAAATGGAATACAAATGATCAGGCTTCATATTATTTTTGAGGACCTAGTCATGTATCTCCAAAATAGCAGGTGTTTGGGTTTTTTTGGGGGGTTTTTTTGTGTCGTCTTCTGTGACCAGGTTCTTTCCCAAGTTACAGTAGTTACAAAATCCAATAGGAAAGTGTTTCTCAGCTATCCATAATTAGACTTGCCAGGTTCAGGAGTGGAACCGTTTAGTAATGAATTGGTCCACGCTTCTCCAGGTGGCTCCATCAGTGATTAGTAGAATAGTAAATGTTAAACTAGCCCCTATGTACCACGCTTACAGTGCAATGTGCATGGGTAGTATGACTTCACGTTTCTGTAACTTTTCTGAAAGATCTGTCTGTGAGGTGAGACCCCAGGGAAATATTCCACTGTTGCTAATAGGGATTTGGGATCCCTAATGTAGACAGGTCACCGACTGTTGCAAATGCATTAAACATTCTGTTGGTCTGATCTGCTCTGGTGCAGCGTTAACACTAACTGTGGTAGCCAGATACAGGAGCCTTCGCCTAGACAAGTATTGTTGGGGGGAGCTGAACTGGTGGTAGCAGTCATAGGGATTAAAAATAAAATCCCTTAACATAGACAATGGCCATGGCTTTGAGATTAAGATTGTAAATGTAACCAGTGCCAGAGATCAAAAGTAAGTAGAGGATAGTGTTTACTAATGGTGCCCATGCACTTCGTGTATTGAATAAGTAAACAGTAATGTCTGTGTAAATCACTATAGTGCACTCAATTTCCTCACCCCTTGGGTCTCATGTAAGACTGCATTATGTTATTTGGAAGTATAGGTAATGAACATACAGAGTCCGATCCTCAGTTGGTGAAAACTGGTGTAGCTGTGTTGACTTCAGTGGATCTGTGCTGATCTACCCCTGCTGAGAATCTGGCCCATAGAGCTGACCTATTTTTGACAATGATCTGGTAAAACGAAGCCTTGCAATGCTCACTGTGTCCAGACCTCTAACCTAGTCTAGTTCGAAGTCGGGATAAACTTTCTTAACCTCAAATCACTATAAAGCCAGGGAAATGTTGGTGAGTTGTAGGGTGGAGGGGCTTTTATATTCCAGAGACTGATGGAGGCAGCATGTGTCTGAACCCTGTTTTGAAATGCCTGTTGATTTCCTTATTTTCAGTCGTGATTTATCTACAATACTTTTTTCATTTTTCCTTTTGTAATAAGTCATAAAAAACTGTTCAGAATAATCAGTACATAAGGAAATTAATGCCCATCTCCCTCCCAAAACAGTTCTCCCCTTCAAGTCTTAATTTGCCTATAGCCTTGAACCATGTTTTTCCTCTATCAAAGCAGTTATCAATCAATATTTGACTTCAGTAGTAGGTAGCCTTCTCAAATGATATAAATTACGCTGTTTTAAATTAATAGTTTGCTTTTTTGTTTCATGTGTATTCTTTATTGGAGAATTTATTAAAACAGAATGTTGTGATATTTATTGCCTCAAGCATTAAAAATCCTTCTAAGAATCTGTGCTTAGCACTTACCAGTACATTTTTCAAGGGAACACTCAAAAAAACTTTCAAGAGGACAGAGGGGAATATCTCTTTGAAAAATGTTTTCTAAAACTGTTAATTTTATTTCATACAAAAATAAATATCCATACTCTTCTTTGTTTTCACCTTTTTGGATTTCAAGGTGCTAAGGTGTACAGCATCTTCAGATCCAGAAAGTATGGGGAAGAGGGAGTGCTTTACAAATACAATTTCTTTTATTATGTCTAAATTTAGGGTATAATCAAAACATACAATCTTTAGTTCTGCTGGTTTTATTATATGCAGTTGTGTAACTAAAATTTAAGCAATTTATGAAGCCCACATAAGTATAGTATAGTATAGAATATAGTATAGACTAGGGCTGTTAAGTGATTAAAAAAATTAATCGCGATTAAAAAGATTAAATCTCGCGATTAAAAAATAGAATACCATTTATTTAAATATTTTTGGATGTTTTCTACATTTTCAAATATATTGATTTCAGTTACAACACAGAATACAAAGTGTACAGTGCTCACTTTATATTTATTTTTGGTTACAAATATTTGCACTGTAAAAAAACAAATTAAATAGTATTTTTCAATTCACCTCATACAAGTACTGTAGTGCAATCTTTGTCATCAAAATTAAACTTACAAATGTAGAATTATGTATAAAAAAACTGCATTCAAAAATAAAACTCTGTAAAATTTTAGAGCCTGCAAGTCCACTCAGTCCTATTCTTGTTCAGCCAATCGCTCAAACAAGTTTGTTTACATTTGCAGGAGATAATGCTGCCTGTCTCTTGTTTACAATTTCACCTGAAAGCAAGAACATGCGTTCTCATGGCACACTTGTAGTCGGTGTTGCAAGATATTTACATGCCAGATGTGCTAAAGATTCATATGTCCCTTCATGCTTCAACTACCATTCCAGGCAACATGCGTCCATGCTGATGACGGGTTCTGCTTGATAACAATCCAAAGCAGTGCGGACCAACACATGTTCATTTTCATTATCTGAGTCAGATGCCACCAGCAGAAGGTTGACTTTCTTTTTTGGTGGTTCAGGTTCTGTAGTTTCTGCATCAGAGTGTTGCTCTTTTAAGACTCCTGAAAGCATGCTCCACACCTCACCCCTCTCAGATTTTGGAAGGCACTTCAGATTCTTAAATCTTGGGTCAAGTGCTGTAGCTATCTTTAGTAATCTCACATTGGTACCTTCTTTGCCTTTTGTCAAATCTGCAGTGAAAGTGTTCTTAAAACAAACGTGCTGGGTCATCATCTGAGACTGCTATAACCTGAAATATATCATAGAATATCAGGGTTGGAAGGGACCTCAGGAGGTCATCTAGTCCAACCCCCTGCTCAAAGCAGGACCTAATCCCAACTAAATCATCCCAGCCAGGGCTTTGTCAAGCCTGACCTTAAAAACCTCTAAGGAAGGAGATTCCACCACCTCCCTAGGTAACCCATTCCAGTGCTTCACCACCCTCCTAGTGAAAAAGTTTTTCCTAATATCCAATCTAAACCTCCCCCACTGCAACTTGAGACCATTACTCCTTGTTCTGTCATCTGGTACCACTGTGAACAGTCTAGATCCATCCTCTTTGGAACCCCCTTTCAGGTAGTTGAAAGCAGCTATCAAATCCCCCCTCATTCTTCTCTTCTGCAGACTAAACAATCCCAGTTCCCTCAGCCTCTCCTCATAACTCATGTGCTCCAGCCCCCTAATCATTTTTGTTGCCCTCCGCTGGACTCTTTCCAATTTTTCCACATCCTTCTTGTAGTGTGGGGCCCAAAACTGGACACAGTACTCCAGGTGAGGCCTCACCAATGTCGAATAGAGGGGAACGATCACGTCCCTCGATCTGCTGGCAATGCCCCTACTTATACAGCCCAAAATGCCGTTAGCCTTCTTGGCAACAAGGGCACACTGTTGACTCATATCCAGCTTCTCGTCCACCGTAACCCCTAGGTCCTTTTCTGCAGAACTGCTGCCTAGCCACTCGGTCCCTAGTCTGTAACAGTGCATGGGATTCTTCCGTCCTAAGTGCAGGACTCTGCACTTGTCCTTGTTGAACCTCATCAGGTTTCTTTTGGCCCAATCCTCTAATTTGTCTAGGTCCCTCTGTATCCTATCCCTACCCTCCAGCGTATCTACCACTCCTCCCAGTTTAGTGTCATCTGCAAATTTGCTGAGAGTGCAGTCCACGCCATCCTCCAGATCATTAATGAAGATATTGAACAAAACCGGCCCCAGGACCGACCCTTGGGGCACTCCACTTGAAACCGGCTGCCAACTAGACATGGAGCCGTTGATCACTACCCGTTGAGCCCGACGATCTAGCCAGCTTTCTATCCACCTTATAGTCCATTCATCCAGCCCATACTTCTTTAACTTGCCGGCAAGAATACTGTGGGAGACTGTATCAAAAGCTTTGCTAAAGTCAAGGAATAACACATCCACTGCTTTCCCCTCATCCACAGACCCAGTTATCTCCTCATAGAAGGCAATTAGGTTAGTCAGACATGACTTGCCCTTGGTGAATCCATGCTGACTGTTCCTGATCACTTTCCTCTCCTCTAAGTGCTTCAGAATTGATTCCTTGAGGACCTGCTCCATGATTTTTCCAGGCAGAATGCGGGTAAAACAGAGCAGTGGACATACATTTCTCCCACAAGGAGTTCAGTCATAAACTTAATTAACACATTATTTTTTTAATGAGCGTCATCAGCATGGAAGCATGTCCTCTGGAATGGTGGCCAAAGCATGAAGGGGCATACTAATGTTTAGCATATCTGGCACATAAATACCTTGCAATGCTGGCTACAAAAGTGCCATGCAAACGCCTGTTCTCATTTTCTGGTGACATTGTAAATAAGAAGAGGGCAGCATTAGCTCCCGTAAATGTAAGTAAACTTGTTCATGTTAGCGCTTAGCTGAGCAAGAAGTAGGACTGGGTGGACTTGTAGGCTCTGAAGTTTTACATTGTTTTGTTTTTGAGTGCAGTTATGTAACAAAAAAACCTACATTTGTAAGTCGCACTTTCATAACAAAGAGATTGCATTATGGTACTTGTATGAGGTGAATTGAAAAATAAAGAAATAGTATCATTTTTACAGTGCAAATATTTGTAATAAAAAATAATATACACTTTGATTTTAATTACAACTCAGAATACAAAATATATGAAAATGTAGAAAAACATCCAAAGTGTTTAAATTTCAATTGGTAGTCTATTGTTTAACAGTGCAATTAAAACTGCGATTAATCGCAGTTAATTTTTTAATCATGATTAATTTTTTGAGTTAATCGCGAGTTAACTGCAATTAATTGACAGCCCTAGTAAAGACATATCAAAGTGTTCAAATTCCAATAGTAGGCAGTGCGGTCTGGAGGAAGGAGAGCGTGCTTGAGTGTCAACACTCTTGGGCTCTAGTCTGACTCTGACATGGGCTTCTTGGACAACCTTACATGTCCCTGCAGCTCCCTGCCTACGTTTCCCCATGTGTAAAATGGGGATAATACAGCATAGTGATGATGTAAAGATCAATCAGTGTTTGCACAGTGCTTTGCATATGTAAAGGGGCATCAAAGTGGTAAATTATTATTATAGTTGCTCTAGTACATCAGGTGTAGTATGTGTTCTTGGTGCAGGACACTGAAGTGTTTTTACGGAGCATGAGCAAAGGAAGTGAAACTGGGAAGAAATCAGAGATATAGGGAGGAGCAGACTTTTTTTCTTTGCAAAATAGTCTGGAATATGAGGGCAAAGCTTCAAGTTGATGTGGAAGTGGAGAGGAAGCTAGTGAAGTGAGGGGAGGTAGTCAGAACAGGAGGAGAGGGGGAGATGGGTTTGGCCCCAGTGTTTTGGATAGCCTGGAGCCAGTTAAGGATGATGTAAAGAGGCCATGTTGGTTTGCAGTAGGCGAAGTGAGAAGAGATGATGAAGGTTTTGGCCAAGGTCTTAGAGAGAGGGCAGGAGAAAGTTAATCATAAAATCTGTTCCATTAAAATGGGATTGATCTGGTGTTTGTTTTCTCAAGAGATGTATAATTGGGAAGAGGAGCTGCTTTGAGGTGCTGTGCTGCTCTGTCTCACTACGCTTAGCTTATTATAGATTTCTGAGTCAAACCCTGTTTTTCAAGGTTACCATACTCGGAATGCAGTGAAATATGCCTTGCCAACTCATGATGCCGGTTGACATCTCATTTTAAAAATAACATGTTTTTCTGTTTTTACAGCCTTTATAAGTGTCTAGGTCAGCTCCACTGGTGACCTAATCCCTCCTGCCTGCCTCTAAGCAACTCTGACCTTGAATTATAGTTGTTTATATCTTAGTTTGAAAGTTTAGTTCAAGATATTTAATAGAGACATCTGGTAACTATGCAGTGAAGGAACAGAAATAACCTGGAAGGTATTAATAAATCTTGTGTGTTCTGATGAAGGAATCATTGGTATAAAGGTTTAAATTACTTATAGTTGTACCCAAATGCAAATTACCTGAACAATTTAGAACTTGACAGATGTATCTAAATAGTGATTGTGTTTCAGTTGAATTTGAATAAAAAGGAATATCCTCTGACAAATTGAGGAAGCTCAAAATTGAACAAGTCTGTTGGATGGAGTTCTGCGGTAAGGGTTGAATTAAGTATTAATTTTTGGTGATGGCTGGAGGGCAAATAATTCTAGGCAGGGCTGGTAGCATTGCTTTTTATTAAGGGTGTCTGACGCTTCCCATTAAATTATTTTGTTTTCAGTTGCTTATAACTTTGCCAAACATTCAACCAGTTTGACTGATATTTTCCATGCCAGGTGTCTGCCTGAGGCTGATTATTATTTTTTTTAAGCCAAAATGTTCAGCCTTTCCCAAGAACAAGACTAGTGGAAAATACATTTTGCCCACATTAAATTCTGGCATTTTTTTCTGCTCCATTGCCACATGTTTTGTAAGTTGTCAGGGGGATGGCTTTTGTTTCTGGGAAGTACCTATTCCCATCCCCGTTTAAAAACAATCCATTAAACAACAACAAAAAACTGTCCAAATTTGGCCAACTTATAGGCCTTTGAAAAACTTGAGTTCACACATGCTCAGTAGAGCATTGTTCTATTTTAGCGGCTAAATTCCCCAGATTCCCTCTGCACTGAGCATGCTCCAGCCTCAGGGCTGAACCGGATTTTCCCTGCCATTGCAGCTCTGGGCTGCTGTGGGCTGTGCCAGGTCCAGGTCTGGGCACCTGAATTAAGAGCACGGAGCCTCTCTCTCCTTGCTCTAAATCAGCGGTTCTCAACCGCAGGTCTGTGGCCCCCTAGGGGTCTGTGAGCCCTTTCGGGGGGCTGCGGAGCCCCGCAGCTGAAACCCAGTTCCCCCAAGCCCCCCCCAATTCCAGCCAGGAGCAGCGCGGGGGCTGAAGCCAGGAGCCCCACTGGGATCCCCCCTGGCCCATACACAACCCCTAGCTACCCCCTCCCTGCACCCTGAGCTACCCCCTGCCCACACACAGCCCCAGCTACCCCCCTCCCTGCACCCTGAGCTACCCCCTGCCCGCACACAGCCCCTGCCTCCCCCCTCCCTGCACCCTGAGCTACCCCCTGCCCGCACACAGCCCCTAGCTACCCCCTCCCTGCACCCTGAGCTACCCCCTGCCCTCACACAGCCCCTAGGTACCCTCTCCCTGCACCGAGCTACCCCCTGTCCTCATGGGCTGTTCTACGGCATGCATCACTATCCTAGAATCATAGACTATCAGGGTTGGAAGGGAACTCAGGAGGTATCTAGTCCAACCCCCTGCTCAAAGCAGGACCAACCCCCAACTAAATCATGTCTGAGGGTTTCACAAACATTAATCTACCTTCACAACACCCATGTGAGATGAGGGGGTATCAGACCCAATTTAAAGATGGGTAACTGAGACACAGAGATTAAAGTCAAAAGTGTATCCTAATTTTGGTTGCCCAATCTGAGATACCTTGGACCCTATTTTTCAGCGTACCTAGCATTATATTGCCCTTTATATGTTCAAAGCACAGCTCCCATTGACTTCAGTTGCAGCTGAGAGTGCTCAGCACATCAGCAAGTCAGACCCCATGTCTCAAGTCAGGCATTCAGAGAATGAGATGCACATAATTAAGCCTACATTTTAGTTATGGGTATTTTTAGTAAAAGTCATGGACAGGTCACGGGTAGTAAACAAAAATTCATGGCCCATGGCCAGTCCATGACTTGTACTATATACCGGGGGCCGCTGGGGGGGGGAGGGGCAAGTGGCAGCACACGGCTCGGGACCCCCACTGGTGCTGGGGGCAGGAGGGGTGGCGGGGCTAGGAGGCTCCCTACCCAGCTCCTCGCAGCTCTCCAGAAGCAGTGACATGTCCCTCCCTCAGCTCCTAGCTCCACGAAATGTCCAGGCCCAAGCGCCGACTCTGCAGCTCCCATTGGCCGGGACCTGTGGCCAATGGGAGCTGCAAGGCCTGTGCCTGGGGGCAGAGGCAGCACGCGGAGCTAGGAGCGGAGGGAGGGACATGTTGCCACTTCTGGGGAGCCCCCCCAAGGAAAGCACCGCCCTAAGCCCTCACCCCATCCCACGCCTCAGCCCCCCAGCCCTGAGCCCCCTCCCACACCCAAACTCCTGCTGCTGGGGGGCCGGTGGCCAGAGACTGCCCCAGCAGTGGTCGTTGCGGCTGGACCAAGGGCTGCCCGAACTGCTCAGGCGGCCCTTGGGTCGCCACTACAGAAGTCAGAGGTCCTGGAAAGTCACAGAATCCGTGACAAACTCGTGGCCTTACGCGTAATTAGTGACCATCTGTGAAAAGTTTGGTGTAAGTGACTCAACTAGCATCACATAGGAATAGAGCTGGGTGTCATCTTTTGACCAAAACCGTTTTTTCCCCACTGAAAAATGTAGGTTCGAGTCAACTGAAACAGTTCATGAATTCAGATCAAATTCATGCATATGTTTCTTTCAGGGCAGGGGGGACAGGAAAAAAAATAAACATTTTGTTTGGCAGTTTTGAAACAAAACATTGATTTTACAATTTGAAATGCCTTTTTTCATTTCTAATTTTATGCAATTTAATTTTGTTTACAGGAAAAGTTAAAAGAGCTGAATAGAGATACAATGTTTTGGGTTGATTGTAGCTTTTTGTTTTATTCAAAACAATTTTTAGAGCTGTCAAGTGATTAAAAAAATTAATTGCGATTAATCGCACGGTTAAACAATAGAATATCATTATTTAAATATTTTTGGATGTTTTCTATATTTTCAAATATACAGATTTCAATTACAACACAGAGTGCAAAGTGTACAGTGCTCACTTTATTTTTATTGCAAATATGTTGCACTGTAAAAAACAAGAGTATTTTTCAATTCACCTCCTATGAGTACTGTAGTACAATCTCTTTATCATGAAAGTTGAACTTACAAATGTAAAATTATGTACAAAAAATAACTGCATTCAAAAACAAAACAATGTAAAACTTTAGAGCCTGCAAGTCCACTCAGTGCTGCTACTTGTTCAGCCAATCGTTCAGACAAACAAGTTTGTTTATAATGCTGCCCGCTTCTTGTTTACAATGTCACCCGAAAGTGAGAACAAGCATTCGCATGGCACTATTGTAGCCGGCGTTGCAAGATACTTGTGTGCCAGATGCACTAAAGATTCATATGTCCCATCATGCTTCGACCACCATTCCAGAGGACATGCATCCATGCTGCTGACGGGTTCTGCTCGATAATGATCCAAAGCAGGGTGGACCGATGCATGTTCAATCATCTGAGTCAGATGCCACCAGAAGAAGGTTGATTTTTTTGTTTTTGGTGGTTTGGGTTCTGTAGTTTCTGCATCGGAGTGTTCCTCTTTTAAGATTTCTGAAAGCATGCTCCACACCTCATCCCAGTATCCCTCTCAGATTTTGGAAGGCACTTCAGATTTTTTAACTTTGGGTCGAGTGCTGTAGCTATCTTTAGAAATCTCACATTGGTACCTTCTTTGTGTTTTGTAAAATCTGCAGTGAAAGTGTTCCTAAAATGAACATCATGTGCTGGGTCATCATCTGAGACTGCTATAACATGAAATATATGGGAGAATGTGGGTAAAACAGAGCAGGAGACATACAATTCTCCCCCAAGGAGTTCAGTTACAAATTTAAACACGTAATTTTTTTAATGAGCATCGTCAGCGTGGAAGCATGTCCTCTGGAATGGTGGCTGAAGCATGAAGGGGCATACAAATGTTCAGCATATCTGGCATGTAAATACTTTGCAATGCTGGCTACAAAAGTGCCATGAGAACGCCTGTTCTCACTTTCAGGTGACACTGTAAATAAGAAGCAGGCAACATTATAAACAAACTTGTTTGTCTGAGCGATTGGCTGAACAAGAAGTAGCACTGAGTGGACTTGTAGACTTAGTTTTACATTGTTTTGTTTTTGAGTGCAGTTATGTAACAAAAAAAAAATCTAAGTTGTACTTTCACGATAAAGAGATGGTACTACTATACTTGTATGACGTGAATTGAAAAATACTATTTCTTTTGTTTATCATTTTTGTAGTACAAATATTTGTAATAAAAAATAACATTGTGAGCACTGTACACTTTGTGTTCTGTGTTGTACTTGAAATCACTATATTTGAAAATGTAGAAAAACATCCAAAATATTTAATATATTTCAATTGGTATTCTATTATTTAACAGTGAAATTAAAACTGTGATTAATCACGATTAATTTTTTTGAGTTAACTGCGATTAATTGACAGCCCTACAATTTTTTAAGAACTTTTTTTGGTTCACTGAAAAAAATTAAAACACTTAATTTTGGGTACACCCCAAACTAACTGAAAAAAAATAAATTCTTTTTGGCCACCAAACCAAAAAAAAAGGGGGGGTTATTTGCCCAAGTCTAGAAGGAACTCCGTGACAGACAGGGATAGAATCCAGTATTCCAAGGCTGCATTTAGTTATCTTAACCATGAAACCATCCTTTCTCTTCCTTCAATCCCGTCTTATTCATTACACGCATTCCATCTTCTGTGGCAAATGGGGCAGAGGTCCTACAGACAACAACCTCCCTTCACTGCACAACTTGTATTCATCTCCAGAACCTGGTCCATTCTGTGTACTGAACGAGGCACTGATCTTGTAGAAAAAATAATTTGAGATTATGTAATTAGAGGCTGTATCATAATGCATGTGCACTAAAGAGCCGAATGAAGGCAGCTTTAATTCTAGAATTTACTAGCTTTTGAGTGCTTGAATTTGCAACCTTTAATAATATTTGTTTAATAGTTCTATGTATGTAAAATATATAGTTATCCTCTCTGTGGCCCAGTAAGAGCAACAAATTAGTCCAACTGTTAGAATTGGTTACCCCAGTTTTCTCAGATTACTAGCGGATCAGGTATGATATTTCAGAATGGCCCAATGTCTTTAAACTTAGTGACATTTTAGCAATACAATATATTTTGTGCCACCAGCTTGTGGCAACCAGCATCAATCCTGAAAACTGGGGTGGTAATATTGTACTGTTGCAGTGTTACTGTGCATTGCCCATGAAGATCATCAGATTTACTGTGTCTCAGTATTTTGAGGTGCAGATTCAAGGAGCTGGATAAATTCATATGCTCATACTGGTGTCCATCTTGGTTTCCATATAGTCAACATTAAGATAAAAACACCACTGAATATTTATGCTTTTGAAGACTCTAATGATCTTATACACACAGATTTTTTTAGCCATTCCATCAAGTGTAGTTGCTCAAACATAGCCTAAAACTAAATTAACATTTTATTTGAATTGAAATCTGTATAGAAGTCTGTTCATTACATTTTTCTGTTGCAATATTTTGATTTTGTAGTCATACATATTCTGATCCAGAATCTCTGCTAAAAGCATAAGTTTTAGCTGCATTCTTGCTTGTCATTTGCATAAAATAATTTGACTTTCAGTGATTGAGTTGAAAGTAGCTTGTCTGTTTTAATACTATCTTAGTGATCGCACATATGTAATTACACCCTATATAGAGTAATTTTACAAATTGTTTTAGCGATTCAACTGATTGCCCCTAGTTGCTATGTGGACTTGACTTAGTGCTTGTTTTCGCTAAAGTCATTTGATTCCTTCATACAGACACAGAACTATTGCACTGGAAGGTTTGTGAAATGGCTCTTTGTATGCCTACAAATCACTGTGAACTAGAAGTGCAAGTAACAGATACGAGTTTGCGTGACTCCTGCAGAACTTCACTAATGTTGGAATTATCTTTTAAAGTACAGTACTGCTTTATTTTATTTTTGGGAGACTAGTTTCGCTGTAGTAAACCCTCAGATTTTTTTTATTCATTAAGTAAAAATCTTATTAAAAACAGAAGTGATCTTTGCTTAGAAAAAGTCACACAAAAAAGTAAAATTTATACCATGGAGACTGCCATTCTGCTGACAGACAAAAAGAAAGGGTAGGAAGAAAGGAAGACTTTGGTCTTTTCAAATCAAATGTATAAATACACAAAGACACCTAAAGGAGTATACTCTAAGAAATTCCTCTTGAAGCTTCAGCTTTTCTGTGACCAAGAATGTCTCATTCCACAGTTGTTGCCATTTTCTGATTAACAGAAAAATTAGGAAAGGAGGAAGCATGTTTCCTGATTTCAGTATTTATTTTTCCCCATTTATAAAGTGCCTAGCCACTGTCCTAGAAAAGCCAGGGGAAAGCAGATGAATCTTGTAGCCTGCCTTGAAAAGGCCACCACTAGGCTGTAGCAGATCCCATTAACCGTCCTTAGGCTCTACCTAAACCCTCTGACATAGAATTTGTTCTGTCATTAGGATGAAGATGCCGGGAAGTGAGGGGAGAGAAATAAGAAATGCACCTCCTTTCTGTGATAAATGGTGCAAGTTATCTGTGTCCGTGTGAAATTCCTGCTCCCTGTCTGGTAGTAAAGTAATACAAGTTATGCAGGAAAATGGCAGAATCCTTGCAAAGGCTGAGAAAGTGGTAACTGCCTGCTATTCTGGACCCCATTTTGAAAGGTATATGTACGTCCTCCAGGATAGAGCTCTAGCCTGCTGTGGCATGGGGAGAGGAGCACTGCACCCAAACATCCTCCCATCCCATCTTTGCTGGAAGGGATCTTTACTGGCTTCTACTGCTTCATTGCACTGCCACCCCTTGTGGTTGCGCTCTTTGTAAGACACCAGGTGTACGGTCCTCAGAGATTCCGAGCTTGTAATGGTTCCTGTGCTTGAAAGCACCCCAGAGTGTATTGAGCAATGAGCTGGTGCTTACCCTGCAGAACGCTGAATCGTTGTTGCAAGGCTTGTGTTGGGCGTGCAGATAGGGGATGGGAGCTCTGTTGCTGTTAGCTGTATGAGGTAGGAGGCACTGGCCATATGAGTTAGTGTTGTTTTCAGGTGAGATGGATAGGATGAAAGAGGGATGGAGAAGTGGAGCGAGGAGAAGATTGGGGGAAAGAGTAGAAAGAAAGGTGGGGATATGAAGGAACGTTGGTAAATAACACAGCAGACTGATGGACACTCTCTCTCACTCCCCCATGTTCACACATACAGATGTATTTGCATACGTTTCATAGCGTAATGACCTCTGCAGTGGTTCATTCAAGAGAGCCAACCTTTGGCGATATGCTAATAGCTGATGGTGCCACCTAACTGAAAATGGTCTTTATGGAAAAGATAAAAGGGCCACTCTAGCAAGGTCAGTACTACTTAGGGAAGCTTTACTAGTGCACTTGCAGGCAGAATTCAATAACCTTACATCCGAAAAAAAAGTCGTTGAAAAATGCAAGCTTGAAAAATGTTCCCTACGGTTTTAATAAATGGAACCATTTTACCCCTCTTGATTTTCTTCAGCATTCTGTTGCTTAGGCATTTGATCTAAATACAAGCAATAACAGAAGATGACATATTCCTAGGATAAGTAAGTCCAGACTAATCGCCCTGGGACTGTTTAAGAGGGTCTTCCCTCTTTGGCCTTATCTGGCAGGCAAGCATGTAAAGTGTGATATACGTAATTCTGAGAAGAAAATTGGATTATGAAAATTTTTTTTTAATGAAAAGGGAACTGAAGCCTTTTTGTTTGTTTAAAAACAATTTAATATGCGTAAGAACGTGAACCCCGATGTTATAACTCTAATTAAAAATTATCCACATTTTAGCTAAATAGACCTTAGTATGTAAATGTTCCAGACAAGCATGTGAAAACCTTCCCACCGCACGAACAGCTCTTGGACTCTCAGCAAAGGTTTACTCCAGTTTTCAAAGCTCTGTCGCAAAGTCCATGGCAGAAATCTTCTCTAATAACTCTGTTCTTCTCCTTCCTCTCTTTTTCTTTGCAGAAGGAAGTAGAGGAGAACTTCAGGTTATACATACTGTACATTCTAACCAGTGTGTCTCCTCCTTTTCTGAAGCTCCAATATGTGTGCATGCCCTGTCTAATTGTAACCAGTTGCTTCAGCTGAGGCTTCCAGATTCTTCCTGAGTTTAGCATGTTTTGGTTTTCAGAAGAATCGCTAATAATGTGTATGAGCAAAGAAGAGTCTGTTCAGTGCGGGTTACCTCTAAGGAAAAAATATTCATACTTTATAGATTGAGATTCCTGAATGATACTCTGTGATCTGTGTATGTATATACAGGTGCAACATTAGCAAAGGGGAAGTGGTTCAATGTAAGTGTTTTATCAAGTGTTTTCTAGTGCCCCATTTACTTTCTGCACCTCTTGATAAATTGAGTGGTTCCCGTCCACACACTCCATCACTAGCATCACTTCATGCATCTCTCAATGTTTTCTGTATAATTATTGCATTTAAAAGCTGAAACTACCATTTATCGGTAGTAATAACGCTGGGGTCAAGCGATATTACATGAACTGGAATACAGGTTTGCTGTAGATTCCTTAGCTACTGTACTGTATATTTTCCTTGGAATTACAGTGTCTTGTGTTCCAATATACAGTGTAAAGGATACAACTGTGCCATCAGTACTTAGATGTATTTGCTAATCTGAAACAGTTTGCTCTCCAGTCACAGGACCTATGTTGAGATTTGCATCACTGCTTGCTGCCATTCAAGTACACAGACAGTATTGGGTTTAACTGTGTGATAAATCTTTGAAAAATGTTTGTTCCCCTCTTTCTCTCCTCTCCCCACGCCTGGTGCATTTATGGAGTTTTTCATGGAGTGCTGTGCAATTTCTTAGCTTGTATTCTTAACTTCTAGTGCAGAGGAAATTCTGCCTGTCCTAAAAGCCTTTCATTCCTGTTTCAGTTGCCATTTTGGTTTCCTTCCTGTCTCACTGTGGGCTAGGTACTCGTTGCATGAATTGCTTTTCATTAGTTTCTGTGTCTTGAGCTAAACCGGCTTCCAGCAGCAGTCTGAACCTCACATGGTCATTTGGCTCGTATGTGGAACAAATCTCCCGAGGTGTCACGTAGTTCCCCGAATTCAGAAGTTTGAGCTTTAAGCTTTAGCTTAGTCACTTGTGCATCACCTGCTTCATATTACTGCACATGACAAATAAAAAACGAAATGTCGTATGTAACATTTTCTCTGAGGTTAATCCTCTGTCATCTTCCTCCTTCTATGTAAAAGCATCAGATACCTGCCAGGCTGCTGAGTCTTCCACATGGAGAGCTGTAATTGCCTGAATTTGGTTATCCTCCAGCTGCCCCTGGGATGACAACCTTTCAGTCAGTTGCTTAAGCTGATGCCATTGTTACATTACGGTGAAGCTTCTTTGCAGATACAGGGAGCGTGGATGAAATAGTGACCTTTGGTTTTCTGTAACTTTGAACATCATGTAAAATTGAGTGAGCGATCAAGTCAGGTTAGTTGGAATCTTGGTTCAGCATTTTAAATACTGTGACCACTTTGCTCAGTCTGAGCTCGCCAATGCCTCTGAAAACACATGCTCAGAAGTTCAGTAGGGGTGCTGACACAGTCACTCCTACCGTAGCATCTTGGTCCTCCTGATTCTCACAAAAACAAATTTAGACATTGGCATTTTTTTTCAATGTTAATAATTTAACTTACTTATACTCAGGTAAGGACACATTAAAAAAAATAATTTTAACCTTGGTGGTGCTTCAACCATTTATGTATGGTGGTTTTACATATCAATATGGTTTTCACTTATGCTGATAACTTGTTTGATGCAATAATAATAATATAATATAATTAATATATGGAGATATACCTATGTCATAGAACTGTAAGGGACCCCGAAAGGTCATTGAGTCCAGCCCCCTGCCTTCACTAGCAGGACCAAGTACTGATTTTTGCCCCACATCCTTAAGTGGCCCCCTCAAGGATTGAACTCACAACCCCAGGTTTAGCAGACCAATGCTCAAACCACTGAGCTATCCTTCCCCCCCCAATAGAAGATGAAATGGGTTTTATAAAGGAGTGCTTTTCCTTTGTTCCTGGAGAGAACTGGTAGCTCTGTACTGTTGTTGTTACTTTTCATCCATTCCAGACTTGGTGTGTGTGCCCGCTGGATGCATTTGTTTCTATCATGTGTATATCTCTCTTTTAAAGTACTCCTCTACAAAAGTGCTTAAATGTTCCTTTCCTCTCCATTAAAACACCTGCTTTTTTTGTCTGAAGTAATTTGCAGTGTAGAATGCAATACAATCTAATTATTTCAGAATAATTAGATCAGAGGACTAGTAATCCTAGCTCCTGCTGTATCTGCATAGGCAAAGCTCTCATTACGCTAAGTGTAGACTTCAATGAGAGTTTTGCTTATTGAGCCTAAATGAGCAGCTGTTAGTTTGGCTCATTATTCCAAAATATGAGCTGTGTTTTGGTTTCTCATTAGGGTTATTGGTTGGTAGGAGAATTGAGTTACAGCTTAAGTAAACTCTACTGGGTGTAGTGTTCGCTACTGTGAGTGGTCCGGTAGTAAACACTATACCTGGTAGTAAGTGCTGGACCAGGTCCCAGGTTTGTAAAATTATTGGCTGTCAGTATGAGAAGTATAGAACCAAACGAACAGGGATGTAATGATTCAAGTTTTATGTACTTGAGTATCTGTTTAATGCTCCATTATTGAAATACATTTTCACACATTTATACACTTTACCAAAATGGATAGTAAAAAATAATGTTCAGCTTTAAATGAATAGTTGGGCTGGATTTTGCACCCCTTCGTGTGTTGAGTGGTTCCTAGCTTTCAGCAGTCCAAGTTGCTACTTGAGGAGTGAGGGACAACTCAAGGAGAGTAAGGATGGCAGAAATGCTGAATTTTTTTTTTTTACTAGAAATAGTTCCTGAATGGTTTTGCATGAAGGCTTCGGTTGTGGATACTCTGGGTATTAAAATGTACACGTTTTCTTTGCTTTCCTTTCCTGCTTGGTTCATGAGAAACAATGGCTAAAATGCCAGCCGTCCTTTGGAACCGCCTTCTCCTTTGTCACTTAGTTTGTCTCCTGGCCCCACCCTGTTGAGTATTGGACTTCCTGGCTTTGAGATCGATCTGGCTGCCTCAGCTGCAATCTGTTCTGTGAGCTAACTACTGCTGTCTGCCAAACCCTAAGAGTTTTGTACTGACTCGAACAGTCTTGTAACTAGCAGCCTGGCCGAGGCCTGTAGCCGGCTGCTGAACCATTTCCCTTTCCTGGGAAAGGTGCGGTGCTACCTTCTGACGACAAACGGCCAGGCTGAAGGGAAAACGCTCATCAGTTCTGGTAATTCCATTCTAACAGCACTGCAATCTGACATCTCTGCCCTCGACAGGCGAATGTAACTCTCTGCAAAATGTCACTAGGTGCTGTAGGGTATATTATGATGTTATGTTACGTTCTCTCTCTGCTGAGGGTAGCACCTCCTGAGGTACATCTAACTTCAATTAATCCTAGCTGCAGGAAATGCATCTTCCAGTCCCAGAGTGCGCTATGGCCATGTCTCTGTGTCTGTGCATTCTTCGGAGTAGCTTCCTTTGGTGTCAGTGGAAGCTGGGCACTCCTCTGAGAGCAGAATTTGGCCCTTTCTGTCAGGCAGATTTTAGAAATATTAAATATTCTGGACAATATTTATGCTGGTGTTTTAATCTCTTGAAAACTCGCAAATTATATTTAGTACACCTCAGATGAGCTAGTCAAATACTTCTTCTACCGCTCTCTGTATCTGAGAAGTTATTTTCAGCAATAAACCACAGTTAATTTGTATTTAACACATTTGGTCGTTGATTCCAGTGGAAAAATTGCTTTTTTGCCCCTGCTACCAGAACATTAAATTAATATCTTCAGTGGGCTTGACAATCCTATTTGATTTAATAACTATATTCTTTATTGCATCTTCTCCTGAAGTTTATAGGAAAAGTGTGGGAATGATTCCTGTACTCTGTTTTTCCGCTTTGAAAGGAAATACCTGTTTATATTGTTCTCTAGATTTCCACGGTCCCCTTGTGTCCCCACTCTGCACTGTCAGATCACCTCAGTGGGACTCTAGCGGTCCGGCTTAGGTGAGGGGGTATTGATGGCGTGACTTCTACGGGGGCACCCAGGAAGTTGTGAAGAGTTATAACCCACTCGGAGGAATGCTCCTTCCCTCTGCAGATGCCCCAAGATCTGTGAGGAAACTCCGCTGATCTTCAGATTTCAGTAGGGCTTGCAGCTCATGCCTCTTGCTTGTTCTGCAGGCCTTCACAATCCTATACCATCAAAGTTGGGATGCATTAAAACTTATATATATTTAAATCAACGGAATGAGCAAGGCATGTGCCGAACTTAGTTTGAACTATCTGACTTTGTTGCAACATTTGCCTCCATCCTGTCTTCATCTGTTTAATCCAAGTTAGACTGTACACTTTTCAGGATAGGAGTCTTGTTTTCTGTCTAGACAGTGTCATGCACACCAATGAAGCTATAGAAATAATAAATAGCAGCAAGGAATTTGGACTTCTCGCCCTGGAGAGGTTGATGATTCAAACTGAGTGGAAACTTGCTATGTTTTCTAAGTACCTTCAGATCTTCCATGGAGGGTTCTTCATGAGTATGTGATTCTCTCCATAATTTCTATGTTGTGCCCACAGAAAATAAAGAGAAGAATCTTCCTTTCTGGTGCTGTCGCCTACTGTTTTCTATCCATTATTTGACTGGAATTTACTTGCTGACGGATGTCCCTTTACATTGATGGGGATTCTGGAGGACACCCACTTTTAGGGAAAGGGTGCCTGTTATACTAACCATCATTGCAGTCTCCGAAGACAATGACTGACACTTACGTTTTTCTTTTCTGTACAAGTGGTGTATATACTGTCAGCAAATTAAGATTCATACTGACCTAAAATAATCACTCTTAAATGTTATGGTCTCTTCCACATACCCCAAATTTACCATTAGAAAGTAGTTATTCAGCTTTGAAGATGAAGTTCTGGAAGGGCATGAGCTAGGGTTACCAACTTTCTAATATCACAGAACCGAACACCCTTGCCCTGCCCCTTCTCTGAGGCCCCGCCCCCTCACTCCGTCACGCGCTCTCCCCCACCCTCACATTTTCATGGGTCTGGGGCAAGGGGTTGGAGTGTGGGGGGGTGAGGGCTCCGACGGGGTGCAGGCTCTGGGCTGGGGCTAGAAATGAGGGGTTTAGGGGGTCCGGGCTAGGACAGGGGTTTGGGGTGCGAGGGGGTGAGGGTTCTGGCTGGGATGTGGGCTCTGGGGTGGGCCCAGGGATGAGGGATTTGGGGTGCAGGAGAGGGCTCTGGGCTGGGGCCAAGGGGTTCGGAGTGCAGGAGGGGCTGAGGGCTGGGGTGGGGGGTTTGTTTTTGGGAGGAGGTGCATGGTGTGGGCTCCAAGAGGGAGTTTGGATGCAGGAGGGGGCTCAGGACTGGAGCAAGGGGTTGGGATGTGGGAGGGGGTGTGGGGTGTGGCTCCGGGAGGGAGTTTGGGTGCGGGAGGGGGCTCAGGGCTGGGGCGGGGGTTTGGGAGGGAGTTAGGGTGCAGGAGGGAGGGAGTTAGGGTGCTCTGGGAGGGAGTTAGGGTGCAGGAGGGGGTTCCAACCTGGGGCAGGAGGTTGGGGTGCCGGAGGGGGTTTGGGGTGCAAGCTCTGGCCAGGCGGCCTTACATCAGGCGGCTCCCGGAAGCGGCTGGCATATCCCACTCCTAGGCAGAGGGGCCAGGGGTCTCTGTGTGCTGCCCACACCCACATGTGCCGCCTGCGCCCGCAGGTGCCATCCCTGCAGTTCCCATTGGCCATGATTCCTGGCCAATGGGAGCTGTGGAGCTGGTGCTCAGGGCAGGGGGAGTGAATGGAGCCCCTGTGGCTGCCCCTGCACTTAGGAGCAGGAGAGACATGTTGGCTGCTTCCAGGAGCTGCGTGGAGCTAGGGCAGGCAGAGAGCTTGCCTTAGCCCAGCTGCGCTGCAGACCAGACTTTTAGCGGCCTGACCGGGAGCCGCCAGGTGGTGTTAGATGTTTGCATGCATGTGTGTGTTCTCTGTGTGCCGTCCCAGCTCTGCGCAGGTAGTTGGCACAGAGGACCTCAGTCGAACTGCCCAATGACCACAGGATCCGTTAAGGTGCGAAGGCGCCCAGCCAGTTTTATTGTCGACGAAGCACGGTAATAGCACCTGGCAGACTCTACCAGGATACTAAGACATGTATGCCCGTGACAATGGACGCAGCTCAGTGAATGGCGGGACTTTCCATTCCCCTCTCGGCTGACTCTCCCTCTGAGACTCCATTTTATACATCAGTACAAACAAGTTATGTATTACCCCTCTGAGGTAGTTAGTTGACACCCTCTGATGTAGCCAGTTACCACCCATCACCTTGTATATCTCTATCCATCACACTGTCATCCTGACCTTATCTTTAGGAAGGGTCAGCGTGTTCCTATTATCTTTGGGGAATGTGCTGGTATCGGGGTGTTCTGGTACCACCCTTCTGCAATGTGTTTGCGTGAGTGCTCTGTGCCTAGCACCTCTTAGGAATGTGCATTTTTGCAATATCTCCATATATTATATTATTAATATCAGCCCTGTTCTTGCCAGATTCGGAGAGCAGGGCCTGCCTCTTGCTCACAGCCTGACTTTGCCTTATATCAGCAAAGCTTTGACCACTACTTTATCTCAGGCCTCACACCAGCCTCTGATACAAGGGCTTTTGTTTCAGGCCCCCTTACTACTACACCAGGGTCCCTTTTCGACCAGGTGGTCCGGTCAAAAACCAGACGCCTGGCAACCTTAGCATGAGCCCCAAGAGTAGGTTAGCAATAGACAATAAAGGTGCCTTTTCTTCTCCAGGGATAGTTACAGTAAACAATTTCCCTCTGCACAGCAAATTTTACTGGTCCCTTTAGTTACATAATAAATATTTAAACACTTCTCAATTCTTATGTCATTCCATTGAGGAATTTTTAAAGAAGCAGTCAAATGACTATTTGCCCACAAATGCAAGTTCCTACACTACTGTAAGAGTGGCTTACAATTGACACAAGCCAGATGTGATACTGAAAACCTGACCATAGTTTACCCCAGGGGTCGGCAACCTTTCAGAAGTGATGTGCCGAGTCTTCATTTATTCACTCAAATTTAAGGTTTCGCGTGCCAGTCATACATTTTAACGTTTTTAGAAGGTCTTTTTCTATAAGTTTATAATATATAACTAAACTACTGTTGTATGTAAAGTAAATAAGGTTTTTAAAATGTTTAAGACGCTTCATTTAAAATTAAAATAAAATGCAGAGCCCCCCGGACCGGTGGCCAGGACCCGGGCAGTGTGAGTGCCACTGAAAATCAGCTCGCGTGCCACCTTCGGCACCCGTGCCATAGGTTGCCTACCCCTGGTTTACCCCATTGTGCCTCTGGATTGCAGCTGTCTCAGTTCTCAGCTGGGCACCTCATCAAAAGTGAGTGTCCTTGGATACCCTGTGGAGTAAAAAGCTTTTGCACATTAACTTAAAGGTGGCGTTCTAACAGCAAACTGAAGTTTTTGTTTTGTGGCTCAAGAAGGCCTTTATATTTGTGCATGAATAAAATGACAGTAGGTTAAGGTAAATCAGGGTCACTTATGTTTGTAACTTCATTCTGTCCGTCATTTGTGCATTTTTTACAGCTTGTTTTTAATTTATAATAAAATATAAATGTACTCCTGGTGGTCTAGAGCGATAAGGAATTCTTTGGCTGGGTGGGGAAGGCTGGAGTTGCTCTTCTGAGACTCCTTTTGAAAGGGGAGGTGCACTGAACAGGCTCTTTTGGTCCCTCTTTAGGTGTTTGAGATCCCATCAACTGTTTGTGTATCCCCATGACCTGTCCTGCCTTGCTGCAGTCATTTGAGGTGCTTCTGGAAATGGAGTGTGTGTGTGCATTTACCTGCATGAAGTGTGCTCCATTACACCTCTCCCCAAACCTTATCCTGCTGATTTATTTCAGGGTCTCTTCTTTTGGAAGCTAACTTTGTTTCTTTTTCATTATTTAAGGGTCAAGATGATGGAGATCCATCAAAACCACCTTGGTTCAAAGAAGGGTAAGTGGGCTTTTGGACTTTTTAATTTTCCATTTTAATTGTTTCACAGTGTTTTGTCTCTCATTTCACTTAAGCAAAAGTATAAGCAACATGCACTCTGCAAATTGCTTTTAATGATTCTCTTCAAATGGTAACACTTTAAGTCATAAAGACGACCATACTGCTCCCAAGAGCAGAGTGCTGATATGTTTCACAGCCTCCATTTAAATTGAGAGGAAAGTGGCATAGCCATAGTGTGTTTCGTGCAGCTATTCATGTTGAGACCTGGGCTCAAGAATGACGTTGGCACGGCTACACCTTATTTGTAAAGTGCTATATGCAAATGTGTATGGTGGTGGTAAGTATTCATAGTCCTTTCTATCCAAATTGCAGTGGTAAAGTGCTTAAAATCTTAGCATACAAAGCCTCCTCTATCTTGTTCTCTGAGTCAGCCAGGTAGCTGGCCACATTGGAAAGGAAAAACAGCATCTCGGAATAAATGTTGAGTTCTACTGATGTTCAGATGCCTTGTCCTCGCTCCTGAGAAAATGGAACTAAAGAATGTTGTGAAACTATCCTATGAGTGCAGCAATGATGGCAAGTAGAGTAAGCAGATAAAACTGGAGGGACTCGGCAAAACTTTGCAAAATCTCTTTAGTTCAATAATGGTCACAACTGTTAATCTGTAACTCGTCAGTGTGAGGTGAGTTGCAGTTTCTTCACTGTGGAGTATGCTAGCCACAGCAACTGGAGCTGGCAGATTCTGATTACACGTTAAGTCAGCGTGATACTTTGCATATTGGGTGTCACCACTGTAGTCTTTTCATAATGAATTCGAGTTTCTTTAGGACAAAGACGTGGACACATTACATGCTGCTTGATTTTTGTGTGTGTTATATTTGGATAGAAACATATGGCTTTGTTTTGTTTTTTCATTCTCTCTCATTGCTTGTGTACAGTACACATTGATGTGCAGAGGCAGTTTTGTCCTGAAATCTCAGCACAATATTGGTTCTCCCTGTGTGTAAACTAGATTTCATAACATTGAAATAGGCTTTCTTAACCAAACATGAAGTTAAACTGAATAAGGCTTCATTTTACAGCTCTTTACTTTTTAGTTATTGTTTTGCAATGTTGGCTCTGTCACAGAGAGCTTCTTGCCACACCTGCAGAAGCCTGGTGCTGCCTAGCAACCTCCTGCTTTCCAAAGGAGCCCAAGATTCTGCTGAAGAGGTTGGTGGAGAACTGGCAATTAGCAGTAGCAGAAGATAGTGATTTATTCTAACTATAAACAACACCTTCTACTCCCTTTTTAACAAGGAGTTTGTATAATAAATATACCAGTTCTCACACTTAAGATGATTTGCTGGCCTAATGAGTAGAAATTATACTTTTTGAAATAATTACTGATTTAAAATTTTTGTATTAGACAAGACTTGTACTATTCTACAAAATTTAAATTTGCGTCAGACAAAATAATTTATTTAACATTTCTTCATTACCCCAGAAGTGTGATGTTTAGCCAAACTGCGATTTATATACTGTATTCTGCCACACAAAGAACTTCATTAAAAGATAACTCAGGTTGAAAGGGTGTTAATGCCTAATACAGCTAGCACCAAACCAAATGCTTTGGTTCTGGGAATGGGCAACGGGGTGGATCACTTGATGATTCCCTGTTCTGTTCATTCCCTCTGAAGCACCTGGCATTGGCCACTGTCGGCAGACAGGATACTGGGCTAGATGGACCTTTGGTCTGACCCAGTCTGGCCGTTCTTATACGATGGGAGGTCTAATAAGAACATATTTAAAAATTCATAAGAATTATTTTGGTGAATTCTGTGGCTTGTGTTATGCATTAGGTCAGACTAGATGATCACGGTTGTCCCTTCTGGCCTTAGAATCTGTGAAAGTGCCACAATCCACTCAGCCCTTACTTTGCCTTAACTTCTGTTGGTGAGAGCGACACGCTTTCGAGCTTACACAAAACTTCTCTCTCTTACCAACAGAAATTGGTCCAATAAAAGAGATTGCCTCACCCACCTTGTCTCTGTAGTATTAAAATAGACGTTCTCTGAAAATGGGTACACTTCCAACACAAAGTAAGTGTTGATACCAAATATTAAAAAATTCAGGTAAAGCTTCAACACAAAATATTGTTCATGTGCAGTACAGTATATAATCAAACATTCCATTTCTGCTTATACATTGACACTATTCTATCCATCAACACATCACTCTGTAATAAAACTCATACAAATATTACATTTACTGCTCAGCAACATGATCCTACTACTTTTATATCTACAGTGTGCATGTTAGCAAAACCATGTGTACTGTGCAAGTGTCAGGGCCCATAATGTGGGCTGTCACACCCAGGAGTAGAGTTAGGGTCGTAGTCATGCCAAGGGTCAAAGTCAGTGTCGGCAACTGGGGTCAGGTGAGGAAGCAAGAATGAGGAACAAGGCATGGTAACAGGAAGAGGGACAAGGCCTGGTAGCAGGAACAAGATGAGTTAGCAGGAACTTGGAGGAGGCAGGGACTTGGTCTGGGCAGCCAGACCTCTAGGAGATGAAACCCCCCCCCCTTCCAGAACCTGGATACAAACGGGGAGCCATGGTCTGTGGTAAGATGGTTTGGGGGGCATGGAGGTAGAAGATATGTGTAACTAGAAGATGTGCAGAGTTTCCGCAGTCAGGAGATGTGTGCATGGTACAAAATGGGCCATTTTGGTGAGCTGGTCCACAACAGTCAGCATGGTGTTATGCTCTTCAGATTCCGGTAGTTCTACTATAAAATCAAGGATTACGTGTGACCAAGGCTGTAAAAGGGTCTCAGATGGCATCAGGGTGCCAAAAGGGCTGCTCCGGGGGCGGGGAAGGGGTTGATCAAACACAGATGTCACAAGGACCTGATGTAGGACTGAATGTCACCCTGCATTTGTGGCCACTGGTGTGAATGGGCTACAATGTGCAAAGTCTTGGATTGACCAAAGTGACCTGCCCGGGGGTATCATGTCTTCCAGTCTTAAGGAACTGTCAGGGATATATGTGCAGCCACAGACACCAAGGTGGTGGTTGACCCAGGAATAGTAGCGTAAGGTGGAACTGGGATAACCCTTCTTGGAGGAGGTACAAGTTTAAAATAAAGATAGTTAGGGAGGGCTGATCGAAGCATGGTAAGGAACTCCAAGGATGCAGACACACAAATAAAATTGCCTGCCTTTACTATGCCAAGGAGTGGTTCTTTGGGGTTAATGGGATCTGTATAGTGTTTCCCTCTTCCTGAGAGGGCATCAAGCCTTCCCATTCTTGTTGTGCGTATAATACATGATTGTGAAATCAAATCTCGAGAAGAATAGGGCCCAGCTCAACTGTGGCTGGTTTAACGCCTTGGCAGATCATAAGTATTCAAGCTCTTATGGATGGTTAGGACTAGGATGGGGTGTTTGGCCCTCTCAAGGTATTGTTGCCAAGTCCCAAATCCAGCCTTCATGGTGAGTAACTGTCTGCTATTTCATAATTTTGTTCAACCAGGGTGAGGTTTTTATGAAAAATAAGCACATGGACGCATCTCTCGCTAGGGCCCCATTCCTTGGGAAAGTACCACCCTAATGGCTGCATCAGAAGTGTCAGCCTCAAGAACAATGGATTGGTCCGGATCAGATGGATCAGCCCCTGGGTAGATGTGAAAGCTGTCTTCAGGTGTTCAAAGCATTGGTGGGCCTCCAGTTGGCAAACCCCACAAACCTTTGGATGTCTCAGATGATCCAGTGTTTGGCCCAATCCCAAATTGCAGACACCTTCTGTGGGTCCATCCATAGTCTGTCTGCTGACAAGATGAACCCCAAAATCTTGATGGATGATTGGTCAAATACATACTTTTCCAGTTTTCCATATAATCCATGCTAGTGCAATCGTTTGAGAACTTGGTGGTTGTGGATTGCTGGACTACTGGAATAGAATCCTAGGACTGGAAGGGACCTCGTGAGTCCAGTCACCATGCACTTATGGCAGGACCTAATCCCAACTAAATCATCCCAGCCAGGGCTTTGTCAAGCCTGACCTTAAAAACCTCTAAGGAAGGAGATTCCACCACCTCCCTAGGGAACCCATTCCAGTGCTTCACCACCCTCCTAGTGAAAAAGTTTTTCCTAATATCCAATCTAAACCTCCCCCACTGCAACTTGAGACCATTACTCCTTGTTCTGTCATCTGGTACCACTGAGAACAGTCTAGATCCATCCTCTTTGGAACCCCCTTTCAGGTAGTTGAAAGCAGCTATCAAATCCCCCCTCATTCTTCTCTTCTGCAGACTAAACAATCCCAGTTCCCTCAGCCTCTCCTCATAACTCATGTGCTCCAGCCCCCTAATCATTTTTGTTGCCCTCCGCTGGACTCTTTCCAATTTTTCCACATCCTTCTTGTAGTGTGGGGCCCAAAACTGGACACAGTACTCCAGGTGAGGCCTCACCAATGTCGAATAGAGGGAAACGATCACGTCCCTCGATCTGCTGGCAATGCCCCTACTTATACAGCCCAAAATGCCGTTAGCTTTCTTGGCAACAAGGGCACACTGTTGACTCATATCCAGCTTCTCGTCCACTGAAACCCCTAGGTCCTTTTCTGCAGAACTGCTGCCTAGCCACTCGGTCCCTAGTCTGTAACAGTGCAATGGATTCTTCCGTCCTAAGTGCAGGACTCTGCACTTGTCCTTGTTGAACCTCATCAGATTTCTTTTGGCCCAATCCTCTAATTTTTCTAGGTCCCTCTGTATCCTATTCCTACCCTCCAGCGTATCTACCACTCCTCCCAGTTTAGTGTCATCTGCAAACTTGATGAGGGTACAGTCCACGCCATCCTCCAGATCATTAATGAAGATATTGAACAAAACCGGCCCCAGGACGGGCACTCCGCTTGATACCGGCTGCCAACTAGACATGGAGCCGTTGATCACTACCCATTGAGCCCGACGATCTAGCCAGCTTTCTATCCACCTTATAGTCCATTCATCCAGCCCATATTTCTTTAACTTGCCGGCAAGAATACTGTGGGAGACCGTATCAAAAGCTTTGCTAAGTAGTGAGTCAACTTTCTGTTTTATGACAATATCCTGGTAGTCTTAGTATTTTGCAGGAAGATGTGGTCCATTGTATGGGCTTGGCATTTCTAGGTCTGACATGGTTGCTGTTATGTGGGGGAATGTCTGGGTTGCCGGAGTGGTACCCTCAGTCTTGGTTTCTAGGGTTTTGAGTTCTTGAACAGGAAAGCAATTCTCCCTACAGAATCTGGATGGGAAGGTAATGAATATAGTGATTGTAATGGTGAGCCATCATGCCCCTAAAATCATGGTGAAATGTGAGGAAATAACAAGGTTAAACCTTAGGACTTTGTGGTGCTCCCCTGTCACCACTTCCATCAGTGCAGTCTCCTGTGTAACAAGCCCGATGCCAGTGGAGACCCATCTATTGTTTCTACCAAGTCCAGTGTAACCTTGGGTTGTAGTGGGAGACCGAGGATCATGGCTGTGGAAAAATCCATAAAATTGTCCCCTGCTCCCGAATCAGTCAAGACCTCATTGTATGGGAAAGGCCCGCTCAACCTGCAGGATCTACAAATTTCCCTGAAATTGCAGAAGTGGAGGTGGATGAGGAACTCCTAGTTTAGCATAATCTCAGGGTTTCTCCCTGGTGGTACCTAGGCTTGGGTTCCTGACTGGGGTGTGAAGTTAGTCTCTTCCCTGTCATCAGGTTATCACGGTTTTTGACAGGACCCTTGGCTACTGTATGCCCTGCTCCTCCCCAATAGACGCAGAGGTTCTCCTGTCTTCTGTGCTCTTGTTCACCCAACGATAGGCGGGGCCATCCCATGTCAGTTGGCAAATACTTGACCAAGGCCAAGCTCACTTGGTCCTGAGGGCTGAGCCGTAGGTAAGTGCAGGAGGTAGGAGGGCTCCTCCTATGTTCCAGTTGCTATTCGTGCAGTCTGATGTCTATCCGGATGCACAGGCCCATGAAAGACTCTAACCTGGTGGGGGAGGGGGTCCACCTGTGCCAGCTTGTCTTTTAGTTCTTCACAAAGGCCACGCTGAAATGGTTGGAGGATAACGGCATCGTTCCAGGTGGCATCTACAGCCAAACATCTGTACTGGGCAACATAGGAAGGGGCTGACCCCAGGTTTTTTTTGAAACTTTCGTAAGGCAGTCTCTGCTGTGTGGGCTTTGTGAGGGTCATTGAAAATACTGGCAAACGCTTGTAAGAATGACTCCCCGTTGGTCAGTACTGAGTGATTCTGCTCTAAAAAAGAAGAGGCCCAGTCCAGGGCCAGGCCTCACTCTATATTAGCCCCCACTTTAACTTGATCTGTTGACACATTTTTGGACTGAAGCATAAACAGGAGTCTGCATTGGGTAATGAACCTGCAAAACTTACTGCAGGTCCCATCATCTCTCTCCAACAGAGGCAGTCTGGGGCCGGTCATCCGAGCCGGTGTTGTAAGAGAAGCCGAGTGGGTACCCACAGCCGCTCCAAGTACTGTAGCTTGCTGCTGCTAGGAACGATTTCTCATCTGCAGATGTCATACTTGGTCCTGCAGTTTCTAGTTTTCTGCCAAGAGGGCAGTGATCTGCTGCTACTGATTCACAGGCCCCTGGGGTGACGATGGGGCGGGAGCCCTGGTGGTGTCCATACTCACACCAGGGGTTCAACGACGAGTCCTGGAGGAGACTGAGGTTGATCTGAGCAAGCTGTCACGGCCCATAAGATGCACAGTCTGATCCAGTGGTCGGAGCCTTGAGTACTGTCGGGGTCGTGGTCACACCAAGAAGCAAAGTCTGAGTGAGAGGTCATACCAAGGGTCAAAGCTGGAGTCAGCAACTGGGATCAGGGCAAAGAAGCAGGAACCAGGAACAAGGTGTAGGCAACTGGAACAGGGACGAGGTGTGGTAGCGGGAACAAGGCAAGATAGCAGGAGCAAGGAGGCAGGGATTTGGTCTCAGAGGTCTGGGCAGCAAGTGGCCTAGTGACTATTTGCTCAAACAAGGGATAGTACTGGAAGAGGAAGCTTTATACCCAGTGGTGTCCAGTCATCAGTTTGCTGCTAGTCATCTGACCCTGCTGAGTCAGTAAGCGTGGCCTCTGGTGGCGGGTTATTGGCAGCAGTTCACTTGTAGCTCTGGGCCTGGGATTGAGACGTGTGCTTGCTGTCTGGCACCACCATAGGTCACTTAAATGACCAAACAAGCTGACAAAGTTAAGATTGTGTGTGAGGGGTGAACTTTGGTTAGCTGTAGATCGTCAAAACCAGTGGTTCTCAACCAGGGGTACATATATCCTTAGGGGTACATATATCCCTGGGGGTATGCAGAGGTCTTCCAGGGGGTACATCAACTCATCTCGTTTGCTGTAATGTCACTTTGATCAGTGGCTCTCAACCTTTCCAGACTACTGTACCCCTTTCAGGAGTCTGTAGAGCTTCCCTTTATTCCTGTTTGAACTAGAGCAGATCTTTTTAGAAAAACTTGTAATCTTGATTTAAAGATTTCCAGTGATGGAGAATGCAGCACAACTCCTGGTGAATTGTTCTAATGGCTAATTAACCTCACTTAAAAAATTTAACCTTATTTCCAGTCTGAATTTTTCTACCTTCAACTTCAAGTCATTGAATCTTGTTATGCCTTTCTCTGCTAGATTGAAAAGCCCTCTGTTATCAAATTTCTATTCCCCGAGTATTTAGTTACTGGCAGTGATCGTCACCTCTGTCGTCTTTTTGATAAGCTAAATAAGTAGAGCTCCTTCAATCTCTCACTGTAAGGCATTTTCTCCAACCCTCTAACAATTTTTATGGCTCTTTTCTGCGCCCTCTCCAACTTTTCAACATTCTTTTCAAAATTTGGACACTGGAAATGTACACAGTATTCTAATATTGGTCTCACCAATGCAGTACACAGAGGTAAAATAACTTCCTTTCAATATCTCTGGTTTCCAGGATACAGACCTCCATTCTGTAAGTATGGCCTACATTTCTTGTATAACTTTTTGCATTTGGCTGTGTTAAGACACCTTTCGTTTGAATGAGCCCAGTTTACCAAGCAAGCCCAATCACTCTGTATGACTGCCCTGTCCTCAGTATAATCAGTTCTAACCACTCCACCAATCTGTCATTCAGAAATGTTCCCAGTAGTGATTTCTGTGTTTATTTCCAGATCATTGATGAAAATGTTTAATAGTATTTGGTCTAGTACAGGGGTCTCAAACTCAAATGACCACGAGGGCCACATGAGGACCAGTGCATTGACCCGAGGGCCGCATCACTGACACGCCCCTCGCTGCCTCTGGCCCCGCCCCCACCCCACCCCTTCCATTAGGCCCCGCCCCTGCCCCACCTCTTCCCACCCCTTCCCCGCCCCATTCAAACCCCTTCCCGAAGTCCCCACCCAACGCTGCCCCCAGGGGGTGCAGGAGGTGTGCAGGGTGCAACGGGGGCTCAGGACAGGGAGTTGGTGTGTGGGGTGCAAGAGGGTGAGGGGTGCGGCAGGGGGTCGGGGTGCAGGGTGCAGCAGGGGGCTCGGGGCAGGGGGTTGGGGTGCGGGATGTGGCAGGGGGCAGGGGTTGGGGTGCGGGATATGGCAGGGGGCTCGGGGCAGGGGGTTGGGGTGCGGGATGTGGCAGGGGGCTCGGGGCAGGGGGTTGGGGTGCGGGAGGGGTGTGGGGTGCAGCAGGGGGCTCAGGAAAGGGGTTGGGGTGCGGGACGGGTGCGGGGTGCGGCAGGGGGCTCAGGCAAGGAGTTGGGGTGCAGGAGGGGTTCAGGGAGCGAGCTCCAGCCCGGCACCGCTTACCTAGAGCGGCTCCGGGGTGGCAGCAGCGCGCACCGGGGCCAGGGCAGGCTCCTTGCCTGCCCTGTCCCCCCGCGCTGCTCCCTTCCAGGAAGCAGCTGGAACCCTGTTCCTGCAGCCCCTGGGGGAGGGGGAGGGGCTCCGGGTTGCAGCCATGTGCTGCTCTTGCCACTCCTCCAGGTACCTCCCACAAAGCTCCCATTGGCCGCGGTTCCCTGTTCCCGGCCAATGGGAGCTGCGGGGGGCGGTGCCTGGAAGGAGGAGTCCTCTGCCTTCTTCCCCCTCCCCCCGCCCGAACGGGCTGTGCTGCCGGCTGCTTCGGCTGCTCTCTGAAAGCAGCATGGGGCTCGCAGCAGCACCACAGAGGGAAATCCCGCGGGTAGGCAGAGGGGAGGGGAGGGGTGCGGGAGGGGAGCTCGGCGGGCCGCACGCAAGAGCCCCGCGGGCCGCGTGTTTGAGACCCCTGGTCTAGTACCATACCCTGTGGGACTCCACTAGAAACATCCACATTTGATGAGCATTCTCCATTGACAACCACTTTTTGAGATCTGTCAGTTAGCCAGTTTTTAATCCACTTGGTGTGCTGCATTGATGCTGCATAATGCACATTTTAAAATAAGAATGCTCTGCAGTAGTCAGTGAAATGCCTTACAAAAATCTAAGTCTGTTACATCTACAGAGTTATCACTATCAGCCAAACTTGTAATCTCAGAGAATGGTGGTAGTGCAGTGGTGGGAAATTTTGAAGAAAAAGGCTCCTGTGTAGCGTGGCTGTGGAGTTTTCAGCTCATTCAAAAGCGCGACTTGGAAGCGCACATCCTTTAAAGCACCCATGGAGGCTCTGTCATGGCGGTCCATCCCTCTTTTATGGAGGAAATCAGGGTGTTCGCTTTAAAAGTTCTGTTTTTAGTTTACATTTAGTGTAACCACAGTGATATGAAAGGAAAGCACATTTGTTCACAGCTAGTGCTCTGCAGCTTTTGTAGTTAGCATATTGCCTTCTACTTGGTGTTGTGTAAATGCATGCAATGGATTTAGTTAGGCACTTAACTATCAGTGACAAGCCACTGTGAGCTCAAACTTACATTTGCCAATGTTCTCACTTAATAGGATTATTGTGATTGTTTTCTTCACCAAGGAAAACACAGTGTATAGTATTAAATGGTACAGTTTAAGTGTTGCCAAGGAAGCCAAGGAAATGACTCTGGTTTCCATGGAAAGAACGCACCCATTCACTCCACTGCCGACTTTACTAACGAATGGCTGGCACTTCAGTGTGGGAATCTATAATGTTTTAAAATCTCTTTCTTTATATGGAAAATGTTTGAGATTTAAAGGCGATGATTGTTTCTGTTACAAGAATCCTGCAATGGTCAGGTAACTTGCATGGAAAAGAAAGTATACTAAAAGCTATCAAACTTTATTTTTGGAGAGGAGAATCTTTTTTAAGTTTTTGATTTAAAAAAAAATATTGCATCTCTTCTGGATGCTGTAAAATGAATATTATTTTACCATATTGCAGCAATTGTATTCCTGTTGTCTATGAATCTTCATGCCTCTACCGGTCAGCTTAGTGATAGTCTTTGGTGATGAAATCCATCCTTGCCCCGAGGTTTGGAATATTAGAAATAGCCTTGGCATCATAAACATAAAAAAGCTAGAGAAATGTTTTCTCCTTTTCCCCAAAATATGGAATTTCCCCCCAAAGACCTGAGGCCCAGGACTTGTGTTCTGCACTGATGTGAATGACAGGATATGACCTTTAGGCTGGTCATTCTCCCTTTGACACTTTCCCACCTTACCTACCTCTCTCACACTGTAGCAGTGTTCTGAATTCCTGAATACCGGTAGATACACAAAAAATGACAGGAGGCTGGAGTTACAGTAAACAGAGTGTGTCTGTCTAGAGTTTGAAGTGTTGCTGCCACAATTTTGTGTGATAACTTCTGGCATTTCCTCCATCAACACTTGAGATTTTTTCTGAAGAAGAGATCAAAACTGATTTCATTGGAGGGTGGAGGGGGGTGAGGAGAGGGGATAAGAAGGAGGTCAGCATGGTTTCCAAACCTCCAAGGAATTTTATGACATGAAGCTCAAAATACCAGCAATAAATTGTGGATGCAGCTATACCAAAAGAGTGCTTCTCAGCATTCAGAATTGACAAGGTTATTCATTGTAGTGTTTAGCATTTTCTATTTGTTACTGAGTCACATTTCAGTGTATTAATCCTTCATGTGTCAAGATTGATTCCTTCTATTTACATTGATTACTTTATTAGCAGAGTGATCAATATTTGCAGGAGGCCATGTTTGGTTTCTACAGGATGGTTTGTGACAGTATCATACTGTGCCATTTCTGTGACCTCATTAACACTTCCCCCCTGTACTTCCAGGCCTGCAGGTGGTCTCTATGGCATTGACAGCATGCCTGATCTACGTAAAAAGAAACCAATTCCACTTGTCAGTGATTTGGTAAGATTTTTCTTTCTATAAATATAATAATTGCTGTGGTCACTTTGTGTCTTGGGGCGCAATACCGTTTATTACTCCAGTCAATTTATCCCCAAACTATGGTAGAAAATGTTAATGTCTATACTGATGTTTCAGAAAAATACTAGGTGCTAAGAATGTTAGAGAGATATAAATCTGCCTACCGTATCTTAGTGTCTGTACACAGGAATTGTCATGCAACTTGAATGTTAAAAATTCTTCCCATCACTGAAACCTGTTTACACACTGTTAAATGTTCCTATAGAAACCATACAAACAGTGAGGTCAGCTTGCTTTCTTACACTGATAGCATGTCAGATGAGTGTAACTTTTACGGATCGTGTTGAATATTGTATCAGGTACAGCTAATACATTAACACTTGGGAGAAGTTGTGAAATCTCTAACCTCCATACACTGATATCTAAATGTATTCTATGTAAAGATAGAGAATTTGGTTTGTACATCTGTCATCTGACACATGCAGAGCCTAGGAGGGTATGTTTTACTAACTGCTTGTATCCCTGGAAACTTAGTAATAATGGAATTAACCTATTATACTTCTTTTGTATGCTTTCACTCTCTCTCTACAGGCTATGGTAAGTGGAGCTAAAAACTGTCCACCACGTCTTTACCCGAAGTAAAGATTTTTTTTACTTTACTTCCCTTCCACTGTTTTTGCTTTTTTATTTTGAATTCTGCTGTACCACAATGCATGCATATGCCGCACTCTGGCCCACCACATCACTGACTGAATGAACCTTTTCAGTCTTGTGTCAAGCGTCATAAATCAGAGTAAGAGATGGCTCCTGAGAGGGTTAGCTGGCTTTATAAGAACCAGCAACATCTTCTCTCATTTCCTTATCTGCCTTCCTAAAGCTGGAGTAGCTTGCTGAAGGACCTAATCTGCTTTCTAGCCTTTTAGATATTGGTTAGATGCCAGTGGCAGGTGCTGAAAAACCAGCAACCTAAGAAATTTAAGATTGCAGTCCCTCTATCATACGTAATGTGAAGGTAGCTACTTTGAGAAGTAGTGATGTTCATTATATTTGGGGATGGCCACTGAATGTGACACACAGACACATTCAAACATATGGTGCCCTTCCAACCCCATAAAATCTTCCCAAGATTTTAGTTTACCCTCCTCATTCTGACCCAATCCAGCGATCCCTGTTTGGAGCTCTTTCTAGGTGACAAGGCTGATAATTTGATCCCCTTTGTCTAGGCGTGAACTTGAATGTAGGAGGTGGAGCATGAGTTTAGAACACTATATAAACCTTGTCTGTTTCAAGGATGCAGGAGAGAATCCAGTTTTATCTACACTTCATACAGGGGAAAATAGTAAAACTCACTCCAGAACAAAGTGGACTGGGGCAGAAGGAAACAAAAATGGTTAGCGAGTTTTATGTTTTTAAAGTACACACCCTGACTCTTTCTGGGGCAAGGAGATTACCATTTGGAAAATGTAGCAGAGGCTGTTGACTTGTGTAGACTTTCTGTTCAGTACCATTGCTGGTGACAGCATCTTCCCTTTTGTGCATGTACAAGTATGTGACCTCCAGTGAATTTGTGTACACTTTTGTAATGAATAACAGACACTTTCCCTTCTCAGTCACTGGTTCAATCCAGGAAGGCTGGAATTACCTCAGCAATGGCCACTAGAACTTCTCTTAAGGATGAGGAGCTGGTAAGTAGAGTTTATTTGCTCCCCGGGGTCTTTCCTAAACAAATTAATGGGGGGGCTGGTTCTGTGAATATTCATGTTCTTCTTGGAGTATCAAGTGAGCATTGCAGGACTCAGACTAGGAGTATAGGTGTGAAGCAACCTGTATTACTTGTTTTTTTTAAAAAATGTGTGGCAAATATGATGTCCCAGATAGAACCTTAGAATAGTGTGTAAGGGTCTGATTTATGAACTAAGATATGCTGAGTAGAACTTGGTTATGTAGTGTGCTATTACACACAGACCTGACTTCTTTGCTCTCTGAATGCCATTGGTTATGGTTTATTTAAAGTAACTTTAAAAACTGATTTTGAAATAGTGTTTTCTGCACATCATTTCTACAAGGTCCTAGGTTTAGCATGCTTGGCTACCTCAGTCATAGCTCCATTAGGCATGACGTGACAAGCGTTGATGATTTAATCTTCGCCTTTTTTCTTTTTCATTCAAGAAAAATGATACATTCCCTAAAGAAAACAGTCGCATCATCCCAGGATAACTCTCTTGCCAAGCAGTACATGTTAACAGCATCCCAATCACAGACATTGCTTCATGTGTGTTCTTGTATTGCAGAAATCTCATGTATATAAGAAGACCCTGCAAGCCTTAATTTACCCTATCTCCTGCACAACCCCTCACAATTTTGAGGTGTGGACAGCAACAACCCCTACATATTGCTACGAGTGTGAAGGGCTCCTATGGGGCATTGCAAGGCAGGGTATGCGCTGCACTGAATGTGGGGTCAAGTGTCACGAGAAGTGCCAAGACCTGCTCAATGCTGATTGCTTACAGAGTGAGTGGCTTTTCCTTGTAACATTTTGATAGTGGGGTGGGTGGGAATGGGGACGGGAGGGGACTGGAGAAGAGCCATTTGAGAACATAAGAACATAAGAGAGGCCGTACCGGGTCAGACCAAAGGTCCATCTAGCCCAGTATCTGTCTACCAACAGTGGCCAATGCCAGGTGCCCCAGAGGGAGTGAACCTAACAGGTAATGATCAAGTTGGGTTAGGTCCTGCTTTGAGCAGGGGGTTGGACTAGATGACCTCCTGAGGTCCCTTCCAACCCTGAGATTCTATGATTCTATGAAGTGATCTCTCTCCTGCCATCCACCTCCATCCTCTGACAAACAGAGGCTAGGGACACCATTCTTACCCATCCTGGCTAATAGCCATTTATGGACTTAGCCACCATGAATTTATCCAGTTCTCTTTTAAACGCTGTTATAGTCCTAGCCTTCACAACCTCCTCAGGTAAGGAGTTCCACAAGTTGACTGTGCGCTGCGTGAAGAAGAATTTCCAAACAAGTTGTCCATAGTCTTTTCTAAACTGTGCACATATACAGAACCTCTTCATTGACCGTTTGTTTAGATCCATGCTAGTCTAACGACTGTTGAAGTCTCTCCGCTTCTATTAAAATTACTGCACATTTTCTGAAATAAGAGATCTTGAAACTGTGCTCTACGCTGCTGCCGTACTGCACTGCCACCACCCTCTTCCAGACACAAGCTGTTTCCAAGGAGAGAGAGAGACGGACTTGTGTTTTAAGGCACTGGTCTCAAGTACTATAAAGGAAGGTTCAATTCCTGGCTGTGCCACAGTCTTCTCAATTGATCTTGAGCAAGTCCTTTAATCTCTGTGCCTCAGTTCCCCATCTGCAAATTTGGGATGGTAATATTCATGTGCCTTACAGGTTGGAGAGTGTTTGTTATGATGAATCCATTAATGTGGAGAGGCAGCTTGATCTAGTGGGTAGGGCACTGGACTCGATGTTCCGAGCTTGGCCACTCCTGCTGCGTGACTTTGAGCAAGTCACTTCTCCTCTTTGTGCCTGTTTCCATTCCCATCCTTTGTTTATGTAGAGTGCCAGCTGTTCAGGGCAGGCACTGTCTGTGTGTGTACAGCACAATGGGGCACTCATCCTACTTGAAGCCTCTAGTCACTTCCTTCATACAGACAGTATGTTTGAGATGCTGGGATCCTATAGCAAATGAGGGCCATGTAAGAATCTAGATAGACATATAAGGAGTATCCCATCTCGTTAGTGATGAGTCAGTTAATTTTATTATTTCTGCAACACCGCATGACGCTTTTCAGACCAGTTCAAAGGGCCCTGCTACAAGGAGCTTACATTATAAATTAGATATAATACAGGCAAAGGAGAGGTTTAAGGTTGTTTTTTTTTATTTTATTTTTTTATAAGGAGATATACCTATCTCATAGAGCTGGAAGGGACCCCGAAGGGTCATCAAATCCAGCCCCCTGCCTTCACTAGCAGGACCAATTTTGCCCCAGATCCCTAAGTGGCCCCCTCAAGGATTGAACTCTCAACGCTGGGTTTAGCAGGCCAATGCTCAAACCACTGAGCTATCCCTCCCCCCACTAGAGAATGAACCTAATCAATTATTTGGTGTGCTTGGAACAAATTAGTTATTTTTATTGCTACATGTAATTAGGTTAGGAAAGATTAGACTTTTATCGATAAATGTCGGTAGATGTCAATTTTCTCCATACACACATAAACCAAGGAAAATATATTTCTATTAATGATGATCAAAATGTACAGATAATCAAAATAAGAAAAATGCTTCTTGAAAACTTTTAATATTAGTTTGACATAAGGGGTATTTACTTTGTAAAGTGGACAGTTTGTGTTTTAACCTTATAAAGCTTTAACTATTTGAATCTGTCCCCACTGTCATAAATAATTGTCTAACCCTCCTATTGTCTGATCCCTGCCTACTTTACAACTGTGAACATTTAAATTAATAAGAATAAAAATGCTTAAAAATAAACATTGATGTTATCCATCAACATTATACAAAAATAAAAACCGATTTTTGACAAGCCTATATATAATTCTGTTTTTTAATGTGGTCTATAATTTAGAAGTACTAGGTCAGCCACAAAAGTACAATATCTTTAAAAGGACATGGGATGAAAGTTTGTCAGACATCATAACTCCTGAGTTGGAATGTCTGTTCCCGTGGCAGGAGTGTTCATGTTTATTCTGGGTTTTCATGGTCAGGTTTGTTTTGTTCCAGTTTTTCTGCAATTTACCAAAAAGAATTGTTAGTTATACAGATGGTCTTCAGTGTTGAGATGAAGAGTCATTGAAATCCTTGCACATTAGCCATTGTTAAAACATTTGCACCTGGAGATAATTAAAATACATATACATGGTACTGTGACATTTTTATAGCATGGTGGCAGTATAAAAAGAAGTTTGAACTCTAAGGAGAGCCAAGGAAAAATAGGTTTATAGTAACCAGAAAAGATGAAATAAAGGACATCGAAATGTTGAGATAATGGGATTAAAATCAGCATTTAAGAAAGGGCTAAGTACTAAGGGAATGCAGTGAAAACTTCATGCAGAGGATAATGCTTGTGGAATAGAAGCAGCAATTGGGAATGTATTTAAATAAATTGCTATCCATAGACTTGAATTAAAAAAATGGAGAACAAACGGAAGAGCGAGAAACCTTTGTGAAGCTGGAGTTGTGGCCACCTCCTATCAAAATCTGTGGCTATGTCTACACTGCAGTTTGGACTTTGGAGGGGTGAATAGCAGCGTGCATCTAAGTGCTGTGAGGTACCTGCCCCATGCGGATGCTACAGGCGCAAACTAAAATGTTCCTAGTTTGCATTAATAAAGTCCTCTTTGAAGAGGACTGTGTTAACATGAACTAGGAACTCTTTAGTTTGCATCCTCGGTATCCATACAGGGTAGTTACAGTATAGCACTTTGGTTTGGAGTAGTAGTCACACCCTTTTAGTCTGAACTGTGAGGCAGTGTAGACAAGCCCTAAGTGTGTGATACTTCAGTGAATAGGGTTGTGTGGAGAATGGTGACCAAGCGCAGCGAGCTGGAGATCAGGAAACATTTAGGTGGGGGTAAAGTTACCTAGTTTAGCAAGGAGAAGTTTGGAGAGTTTATGTGGTCTCTGTGGATTTAGTTCAAAGGTGCTCAGCAGCCCAGTAGCAGAGGGAAACTGATGCAACAGGGTAGAGATAATTGATGGGCTAGCCAGAAAGATGCTGAGGATAGGAGGGTAGTTGAAGGTGGAGAACATAGTATCAAGAGGAGGAGGGGACAGAGACAGAAGAATCTGTAGAGAAATTGGAGAGGTGATGATGGATCATAATGTTTAGGTGTACGGTTGGGATAAGCGCACAAATATTAGGGCTGAAAAAAGTCTCCTATGAAAAGGCTTTCTCATGAGTTTTCCAGTATTCCCCGCTTTTGGCCAGGTTCGTGGTAGTATTTCTGTATTTCCAATTCCTAGCTGAAGCTTGCAAGGGAAGAAGGTGGAATATATATAATTTTTTTTTTTCAAACTTGATAGGATATAGGTTGAGTATGAGGAATGAGCAAAGGTCCCAGCTGGCTTACTCATCTCTAATCATCATAGGGATTCCTGGAGGAAAAGCAAGAATTGAGATGAAATAAACCTGAGACTTTGAACTTTCCCAGCTGCGTTAAGCTCAGATGTGTGGGGCTTTCTTTTAGCAGGAATCCTTATTCTGACAGTCTGAGAGCATGCTCTCCAAATGTACGTTCACTAATTCCACAGACGTCTACAGGATAAAGTTACAGAAGTAAAATGGATTTGCAGTGAGCAGGGTCACAAAACAAATGCCATTTTTTGGATGCTACCTTGAAATTTTGAGTAGTTGCCTGAGGTTTTGTTCTTTTGAGTCAGGAACTCCTGTACTTGCTGAATGGAATAAGACTATTGGACATGTTGTACTGATTCTCAAAAACCAGAAAGATATTGAGGTTCTGTGGAGACCTGGGTTCAAATTTGCTCTGCATAGTGTCCTCCTTTCTAATCTAAACCGAATCTAGTTTTTGTTGGTTATATTATGGTCGTGCTCAGGGGCCCTAGGTAGGATTAGAGCCTCATTGTGCGCACTATACAAACGCTGGTAGAAACAGTATCTGCACTGAAGGCCTTATTACCTCAGAAGAGACATAAAAGTGAAGGAGAGGGAAAATATCAAAGTATATAAAGTTTTTATCTACTGTTAACCTTTCAACATATACTTTTTGCCGCCTATCCGTAATAGATTGGCTGATTTCTTGTAGGCGTCATGGAGAGTGAGGGTAACATTTTTTATGGATCAGTCCATGGAGGACATTCCCAGCATAGGGGATGTCATGGAAGAAGGCATGCAGACGTTTGAGGGATAATATGTCTAGATTCTTATATGGCAGTTGTCACTGTAGCATCTGGTTTATAGCTAGTATTGACACCAGTCTCTTGTTTCCAAGGAATACAAAGTTCCAAGTTCTGTCTTCTACGGGTATTTATAATAAGCCTATTGCTGTGATATGAGCATTAACGTATAGTAACTCCTCACTTAAAGTTTTGTTACGTTGCTGATCAATTAGGGAACATGCTCGTTTAAAGTTGTGCAATGCTCCCTTCGAACATTGTTTGGCAGCCGCCTGCTTTGTCTACTGCTTGCAGGAAGAGCAGCCCGTTGCAGCTAGCTGGTGGGGGCTTGGAACCAGGGTGGACCGGCAGCCCCCCCATCAGCTCCCCGCTCCCCTAAGTTCCCTGTGCAGCAGCCGCCCAGCAGGCTATCAATTGCAGCTGTCCCTCCCCCCACTGCCATGTGCTGCTCCTGCCCTCTGCCTTGGAGCTGTTCCCCCAAGACTCCTGCTTGCTGTGCGGGGGGGATGGAAGGAAGAGGGGGGCTGTCAGGGTGTCCCCCTCCCCCCTGCTCCTGCACCCACTTACCCCATCTTCCATAGAGCAGGGGGGACACACCAGGGCTCAGGATGGAGGGAGCTTGCAGCAGCTGCGTCTCAGGAAGCTGATCTAATTAACAAGGCCGTGTACTTAAAGGGGAAATGCGCATCTCTCTCTCTCACACACACCCTCCATTCCTGCTGTCTTGTAGAGGGAGAGAGTTAACCCTTGAGGGCTCAGCCAATTGCTAGTTCATCATTTAGCAGTAAGGGAAATATCCCACCCTCTGACTCCTCCACCTCAACCAAGCTTCACAATCATCATCACTGTGTACCAGTATTAAATTGTTTGTTTAAAACTTATACTGTGTGTGTGTGTGTATATATATATGTATGTGTGTGTGTGTGTGTGTGTGTGTGTGTGTATGTAGATAGATAGTCTTTTGTCTGGTGAAAACAATTTCCCTGGAACCTAACCCCTTCATTTACATGAATTCTTATGGGGAAATTGGATTCGCTTAACATCGGTTCGCTTAAAGTCGCATTTTTCAGGAACATAAGTACAATGTTAAGTGAGGAGTTACTGTACTTACATACGTATATAATTAATTGGTCAAGAGAAGATATTCTCTCATCCCATTCTACTGCCATTTTCAGATGTGCTAGAAGTTTTTTCCATTAGTACTCCCACTCTTCCTTCCTTTCTTTTTATCCTCTGTTCACATCAAGCTACTGTTGAAATCCCTAAGGGAAAGCTACTGGGAAAAGATGGCTTTTATCCCTCACTCTGAACATGTCCCCGGCACTGTTAATTGTAGTAGTGCCCAAAGGACTCCCAAGCCTCAGATATCTTTGTGGGAGTAGCTGGAAAATGACTGGTATAAATGGGGGAAGCGAAGGTTGGCGATGAGTGGCCTTGACGCTAAGAAATGAGGGCGGAGAAGTAGTGGGAGCAGAGTTTTGAAGGGTTTTCAGAGTGAGGATGTTCTGATGGTAAGATCCTCATTGAAGGAAGTTGCACAGCCATGGACCAGCCACTGAGATGTCCCAGTGTCTTACTCCTGTGTCTGGTTTTTCATGCTATTAATTCCATCCTGCCCGAGGATTATAACTGTTGTGGCTAGTCCCTGAGATAGCCAGGGCTCAGTCGTTTGAGGGCCTTAAAATAAAGGATCAAGGTCTTAAACTGAATCTTTTATTGAATAGAGAACCAATGTGGCATGCATGATACTGGGGTCATGTGTTCTTGTTGGTCTGTGCTACTCAGAAGACAGGCCACTGAACATTAGACCATTTGGAGCTTCCCTCATCGCCAGGAGCGCCGCCAGCTTTTTTGCCGCCCTAGGCGGCGGAAGGTCCCACCCCCGAAATGCCGCCCCCGACAGAGGCGGCGGAAGGTCCTGCCCCCCAAATGCCAATGACGACCGGGGCGGCCGAAGATCCGGCCACCGCGGTCGCCGCCCGCCTAATGTTAGCACCCTAGGCGACCGCCTATGTCGTCTAATGGGTTGCGCCGGCCCTGCTCATCGCCATGTTCTGCAGTCATCAACTCGAAGCTAATGACGCGTGGACTGCTGCGGCTATTTTGGCATCTGACAAGAAGGGGTTTAGCTTCCACACCAGATGAAAACAGTGTTAATTATTTCTGGCTTCTGATGCCATTTGGGCTCCTGGAGCTTAAGTTCACTTTAAACTTCTTCAGATAGTTTTTGATTCAAGATCGGAAGCCAATAACATTTTTTGTGAATAGGAAACTTTTGCTTATTAGACTCTGAACATATTATGACCTCAGAAACTGGCTCTGAAATTGGATTGTCTTGTGTGACGGGTAAGTTTGCAGTCGTGATAAATATTTCATTTTCCATGCTGAGCAATGATTAAAGCACCTGTTTGCTCCCAATATTCTGTTTTGGGAAATATTTGCCCAGAACAAGTAAGAATATCCTTACTTTACATTTGAATGTCTATTTTAAGTTCTAAGAACAAATAATTTCCAAGCATTCTCCTCCTACTGAACAGCTGTCTTCTGTACCACCAATGCTGCCGTCTTGATTTTTTTCCATTAAACTGCCAGTGCTGTTATGCCTCACTGCTGGTTGTGATCAGTCATGGTATGGGTCAGTCTGTGAGTTGATGCAGAGGGAACCAAACCACTCTGCATCCACTGCCAGATTGACCCATACCATGACTGATTTCTAGAGAGTGCGTTGGGGACATCCAAACCCCATGTATAGGGCACTGAGCAGCTCAAGATCTTGTATGTTCTTCAGATAAATTAGCCCCCAGAGTTCTGCTGTGGCCCCGGGGACAGTTCCCTCCCACCTGTCTCTACACTCAGTCAATAGCCTCTGAACATTTTTCCATATCCATAATATCAATGCTTTGTGTGAATCACTTCCCATATCACCTGTTAGCTTCATGGAGGGGTTGACCACATTCTCAAATCCTCAGGTATTCCTATGAGCCAAAGGCTTTTGTCTACCCGTAAACCTTCATTGGTGTAATTAAATGTGTATTTTTAAAGCAGTTTAGTTATAGATGCAAGATTGTGGGTAGACATCATGATCTGGGTTTAAGTAGTTTATTTCAATTTAACTTTATCCAGTAAAAACAGATTAAGCTAACCAAAATAAGACACTCTTAAACTGATAAGTGTCCACACAGAATTTTGCACAGGTCTAAGTAAGTCCAGTTTAAAAACACACCCCAAACCACTGCAAACTTGTGTCTAGGGTAAAGTCTGATATTCCTGTTTATCTTATAGAATCATAGAATCATAAAAATGTATGGCATGAAGGGACCTCGAGAAGTCATCAAGTCCAGCCCCCTGTGCTGTGGCAGGATTAAATAAACCTAACCTAGACCATCCCTGACAGGTGTTTGTCCAACTTGTTCTTAAAAACCCAGGGATTCCACAACCTACCTTGAAAGCCTATTCCAAAGCTTAGCTACCTTTATAGTTAGAAAGTTTTTCCTAATATCTAACAAAAATCTCCCTGGTTGCAGATTAAGCACATTACTTTGTTGCCCTATCTTCAATGGACATGGAGAACAATTGAACACCATCTTTATAACAGCCCTTAACATATTTGAAGACTATTATCAGGTCTCCCTAAGTCATGACTAAAAACGCCCAGTTTTTTAATCCTTTCCTCATAGGTCAGGTTTTCTAAACCTTTTTACCATTTTTATTGCTCTTCTCTGGACTCTCTCCAGTTTGGACTCTCACATCTTTCCTAAGGTGCGTCATCCGGAATTCGACACAGTATTCCAGCTGAGGCTTTACCAGTGCTGAATAGAGTGAGACATTTACTTTGTGTTTTACATACAGCACTCCTGTTAATACAGCCAGAATGAGATTAGCTTTTTTTTGAAACTGCATCACATTGTTGACTCATATTCAATTTGTGATCCAAATGCTTTTCAGTAGAACTGCCACTTAGCCAGTTATTCCCCAGTTTGTACTTGCACGTTTCATTTTTCCTTTCTAAGCGAAGTACTTTGCATTTGTTTTTGTTGAATTTCATCTTGTTGATTTGAGACCAGTTCTCCAATTTGTCAGTCATTTTGAATTCTAATCCTGTCCTCCAAAGTGCTTGCAGCCCCTCCCATCTTGGGGTCCTCTGTAAATTTTATAAGCTGCTGTTCTCTAGCTTGTCCAGTCTGTTGCTTGTGGTGATAGTTTCCTTAATTCATGGCTCAAATCTAACTGATGCTAACTTCTTGTGAGCAGTTAACATGACTATGAAATTTATCGGGGAATGATAAATCTTGGTCCCATCATTACTATCTCACGCTTCTAGGAAACTTGGGTTTTGGAGATGTGTAGATGAGCAGGATGCAAACGTCGGACTTTTTTGGTTTGACTTAAAATCTTTCAAGGGCATTCAACTACTATCTCATGCTAGCTTCTTGTATTTGTGATTGGTGTGTAATAGCTACTTCACCTCCATCCTCTCTTCTTATGGTCTTTCACCTTAATTTTGAATTTACAGCCTTTCAAACATTTGTAATTTTTATAGCTACAGTCTTCTAAGTGGGAGTTTTTCAAAGACACAGCAGCCTGTGATAATGCCAGAGATCAGACTAGATTATCATAATCCGCTCAAGATACCATGTGGGACCTTCCTGCAAGGACAATCACAAATGCTGTTCCTCCAGCGATACAATCTCCAAGTCATCCATTGTCTCTAAGGTTACATCTGCACTGCAGGTGGGAGTGTGCTTCTCAACTCCAGTAGAGAGACGTGCTAGCTCTGCTCAAACTAGTGTGCTAAAAATAGCAGACTAGCTGGGGTAGCAAGGGTGGCAGCTCAGGCTAGTTGCCTAATTACAAAGCTGCCTAGGCCCCCTAGTTATGTATTTGGATGGATAGCCCGAGTCAACACCCGTTCTAACCCCAGCTACTCTGATATTTTTAGTGCATTAGCTCAAGCAGAGCTAGCAAGTGCTGTCTATCTGAGCTGGGAAGCACACTACTAACTGCAGTGTAGATGTACCTTAAGACTGGAGAAGAACCAACCACATACTGACATTGGTACCAGTGTCCAAACTCACCAAGAGCCCAAGATATATCTTAACAGAGGAATTGGCGGCTCCTTCTGAGACTTTGGGACACCCCAACCAGTACCAAGGCTGCACTGTTCAAAGGCAGTATACTCATCATCCTCGCCGACCTATGCAGTTTCACTGTTATCAAGTAGGAACCCCTCTCTCCCACATTCAGAAAGTGGCCCTAAAGAAGGGATACTAGAGGATCCCATTTGGAGCCCCATCTCAAGCAAGATGTCACTGACTCTGACCAGCCAATGTCAACCTTGGCCAGAATCCTTACAATGTGCCACTTTGGCCATATTGAGGACTATTTCTGCACAGGTCCCAGATCAGATTCCTCTCCCAAGCACGAAGGAAGACAAGGAATGGTGTCATTAGCAAGGCCCTCCATGTCAGAGCAGGATATTGGCCTCCACAAGCAGCTTGAGGTTACAACCGAGGGACAGCAGCAGAAACTTCTGTTGCCTCCCAAAGAGTCGTCCTTGCCATCATCAGGTGAGAGAGTAACACCAGTGCCAGCGATTGATTTCAAGTCATTCCAGGACCTCTGGGTTGTGAACTATCAGGCTCCATTTACAAAATAGAACTTTCTCTCCTGGGAAACAGACACTCTCTTCCTGAAACTATACTAAAGAAGAGAATTGTCAGACACCTAGATGAACATAATTTGTTGGGGAAGAGTCAACGTGGTTTTTGTAAAGGGAAATCATGCCTCACCAATCTACTAGAATTCTTTGAGGGGGTCAACAAGCATGTGGACAAGGGGGATCCAGTGGATATAGTGTACTTAGATTTTCTGAAAGCTTCTGACAAGGTTCCTCACCAAAGCCTCTTAAGAAAAGTAAGCTGTCATGCGATAAGAGGGAAGGTCCTCTCATGGGTCAGTAACTGGTTAAAAGATAGGAAACAAAGTGTAGGAATAAATGGTCAGTTTTCAGAATGGAGAGGGGTAAATAGTGGCAACAAAGTGGTGCTGAAACCTTATCCTCAGCTCATCCCCCCCAAGGGATCTCAGAATTCTACCTGAATTAATCCATTAATTTGCCCATTCTGCACTAGGAGAGAAGAAGTTACATGCTCCAGGTGTTTCAGAGCCCTACTTTATTACATCAACATAATGAAACCATTCAAAAGTGTCTTCCTGTTTATTTCTGGCTATAGCCAGCTGTTCCAAAGGTCAGGCCATCTCATTACAGAGAATATCTAAGTGGATAACACAGTTTCTCATGTTGCCAGTTGACTGATGTACCTCTCCCACTGAAGATCAAGGCTCACCACTCCAGATATCAAGTGACATTCTCTGCCTGCTTCAGAAACGTGCCAATATCCAAAATCTACCAAGCGTGCTATGGGGTAACCCCCCCTGCCTTTGTCAAATATTATGTACTGGATTTAGCCACTAGATCAGATGCCAAATTCAGGAGAGCAGCACTACAATCTCTTTTTGACTGATGCAGCTGAAACTCCTCATTTCCACCATCCTGGGGGGGTACTGATTGCTGGGCACATACAGTCTGATCCATTCTGACACCGACTACCAGAAACAACTGTGGTTGCTTATCCTTGTAGCCTGATTCTGGGACAAGAACCTTATCTTCTGATCAGATTAATTGGCGAGGCTATAACCCATATAGATAAACAATAATATTAGTCTCCTAAAATCAGGCAACATGCTGCAGTAACTGTAGTTCTTTGAGGTGTCGTAGTCAGTGTGGATCCCATTAGGCTCCATCCCTACTTTCAGAATTCTCAAATCTTTGAATGGCACAGAATCTGAGAGAAGGTTGCATTTGCGGTGCCATCACGCAGGAGCACGAGGAGGCACAAGGCTCATGCATGGCTCTGACAGACACTGCTGCTAAAAAAGTGTAAAAAAAAAAAAAAAAAAAAAATCTGATCTTGTACACATGAGCATGTGCAACTACAGTGGGATCCCCTCGAAGAATTACCGTTACTATGGAGTAAGTGACTGTACTGAACTTTGTATAGAAGTCTGCTGTCACCTGCATCTCTTCAGATGTTCAAAAATGTGTAGCAAATCATGCAGAAATAAAAATCCAGCTTTATCAGAAACACTCCTGTGCACTCGGGCTGACATTTCTAGAAGTATCTCATTCACTTAAGAGCACGAGTACCATGGAAAGTTAGAGTGACCAGATGATGGGAAGAAAATATCGAGACACATTGGGGGGGGGCTGAGCAAAAAAAAAATCCGAGCGAGTCCTGCCCCGGCTGAGGGAAAAAAAAAAAAAAAAGCCGAGCGAGTCCTGCCCTGGCTGAGGGAAAAAAAAAAAAGCGGAGCGAGTCCTGCCCCGGCTGAGGCGGGGAAAAAAAAAAAAAAGCGGAGCGAGTCCTGCCCCGGCTGAGAGGAGGAAAAAAAACAAACAAACCACAGTGCTGCCCGCGGATATGGGAACAAAATGCGTCCCGACCAAAGATCAGTCCAAATATCGGGACGGTCCTGATAAAATCTGGACGTCTGGTCACCATACGGAAAGTCTTGGTTGCTTCGGCACTTCTAAACATCTCAGCTAAAATCTTCTCAATGCATATAGATTTCCTGTGCAATTAATTCAGTTTTGCAATTTCTAGAGGACACTGTTTTTGAGATATTTATAGAAAAACAGTAGGGCTGTCAAGCGATTTAAAAAAAAATTAATCACAATTAATTGTGCTGTTAAACACTAATAGAATACCATTTCTTTAAATACTTTTGGATGTTTTCTACATTTTCAAATATATTGATTGCAATTACAACACAGGATAAAGAGTGTACAGTGCGTGCTCACTTTATATTTATTTTTATTACAAATATTTGCACTGTAAAAAACAAAAGAAATAGTTTTTTTCAATTCACCTCATACAAGTACCATAATGCAATTTCTTTATCGTGAAAGTACAACTTGCAAATGTAGGTTTTTTTGTTCCATAACTGCACTCAAAAACAAAACAATGTAAAACTTTAGAGCCTACAAGTCCAATCAGTTCTACTTCTTGTTCAGCCAATCGCTGAGACAAACAAGTTTATTTACATTTGCAGAAGATAATGCTGCCTGCTTCTTGTTTACAGTGTAACCTGAAAGTGAGAACAGGCGTTTGCATGGCACTGTTGTAGCCGGCATCACAAGATATTTACATGCCAAATGTGCTAAAGATTCATATGTCCCTTGATGCTTCCAGAGGACATGCGTTCATGCTGATGACGGGTTCTGCTTGATAATGATCCAAAGCAGTGCGGACCGATGCATGTTCATTTTCATTATCTGAGTCAAATGCCACCAGCAGGAGGTTGATTTTCTTTTTTGGTGGTTTGGGTTCTGTAGTTTCTGCATAAGAGTGTTGCTCTTTTAAGACTTCTGAAAGCATATTCCACACCTCATCTCTCTCAGATTTTGGAAGGCACTTCAGATTCTTAAATCTTGGGTCAAGTGCTGTAGCTATCTTTAGAAATCTCACATTGGTACCTTCTTTGCATTTTGTCAAATCTGCAGTGAAAGTGTTCTTAAAACAAACGTGCTGGGTCATCATCTGAAACTGCTATAACATGAAACGTATGGCAGAATGTGGGTAAAACAGAGCTGTAGACATACAATTCTCCCTCAAGGAGTTCAGTCACAAATTTAATTAACGCATCATTTTTTTTAACGAGTGTCATCAGCATGGATGCATGTCCTCTGGAACAATGGCCAAAGCATGAAGGGGCATATGAATGTTTAGCATATCTGGCACGTAAATACCTTGCGATGCTGGCTACAAAAGTGCCATGCGAACGCCTGTTCTCACTTTCAGGTTACATTGTAAACAAGAAGCGGGCAGCATTGTCTTCTGCAAATGTAAATAAACTTGTTTGTCTGAGCGATTGGCTGAACAAGAAGTAGGACTGAGTGGACTTGTAGGCTGTAAAGTTTTACACTGTTTTGTTTTTGAGTGCAGTTATGTAACACAAAAACCTACATTTGCAAGTTGTACTTTCACGATAGAGAAATTGCATTATGGTACTTGTATGAGGTGAATTGAAAAATACTATTTCTTTTATCATTTTTACAGTGCAAATACTTGTAATAAAATAATATAAAGTGAGCACTGTACACTTTGTATTTTGTGTTGTAATTGAAATTGATATATTTGAAAATGTAGAAAAACATCAAAAAATATTTAATAAATTTCAATTGGTATTCTATTGTTTGAGTGCAATTAATCATGATTAATTTTTTTGAGTTAATCACTTTAATTGACAGCCCTAGTTAAAAGGTATTTCAAAAAGTGAAACATAATTTTTTTAAGTGCCATCTCTCAGGAACACATTGTCTGATTCAACTCAAATTTTGTTGTAAGTATCTTCTGGCTATATATTTCACATGAAGAGAAGCTTTTGAAGATACATGTGGATGCAAATTGGGCTTACAATAGAAAATATTCCTGTGCGAAGCACATCTAATGTTCCTTTTATGCCTTGTTTGGCCAATTAAAGCACAGTATTTAAAATGGTTCCTGGAATCCACATCTACAGTATTTATTTCTTAAATGTAGTATCTGATACAACAGTGGGACTGATTAGCTGCTGCCTCTTTAGTTGATATTTGTCCACCACTTTTCAATCCCAACTTCAGTCTGGTCAGTGGCAAGAGGCATTGAATTGAGGGTCTCTTGTATTAATTTAGGTGAAATAAATGGTCCCAAAGGGTTACATGTGTTAACGTGACCCTGTCACTGTCCAACATTAAACAGCACTAAACAAGATTCGGGGTTGGGTATACAGGGACCTCAGCCTGCTTAGTACCGTGCAGAAAACACCATTAAACATCTTTTAAAACTTTTTATTAAAGATGCAGAAAAGAAGAGGGAAAAGGTTAAAACATTTGAAATGGAGAGTGTTTTTAGAAGGAATCCCCCTTTTTTGACAGTCTTTTAGATTATGGTAATTTCCCTTTTTGGGGAAAAGGGAAAAAGTGTGTTAAGATGGGCAGGTGCTATTGTTGTTAAAGTCTTATCCTGTTTCTTAAGAAGACAAAACAAGAGAAATGCACACACAAGGGGGCAGAGAAGAAGGGCAAAGATAGAAAATGCAGCTGCTCTCTGGTGTTGACTTTCACTTGCAATTTCACTGCTGGAAAAACACAGACACAGCGTCTGGTCTTATTAGCCACTCCAAGACCTGGCAAAGTTGTACAAGGGTTGGGCTGTTTAGGGCATTGCTTTTACTTGCCTCTCTGGTCACAGGTTTATGGCAGTATTGCAAAATACCCAGTCTTAGCCAGCCAAACCAGACTTTTACTAGACAGAAGGAAAAAGGAGAGCGATAGGGAAGAGAATAAGTAAGGAGGGGAAGGGAAAGAGTTCACGGGAGCAGGGGTAGGGATGGAGAGAACTCAACATCTCACATCCCAGATAGGGGTTTGGATTCAGTCGGAGCCCATGGAGGTGGCAATGTCATCTAGGTCCCACGCTTTGACCTGGTCTGGTCAGAACATCTCTCCGCATTAGGATGGCGAAGGCCCAGGAGTGTTATGGTAGATCCTGGGGTCGCAGGAGTTGCTGGGATTGTTTCACCAATTTTCCTCTTGATCTTTTTATTTATTTATTTATTTATTTTATTTTTTTAAGGACCTCAAAAGATAGTGATGGGCAAAATAGCCCTGTCCCTTCATTATTTTGTCGACCAATTAGGCTTACTATCCAGCACACCAGTTTTGGTTTGCTGATTTTCCATTCCCACACTCTTCTTGTTTACAAGGCATGATCTTAACACAGTCCTTGAATTATCCCAGGAGGCCGTCTTGTTTGGACTAATTCAGTCTGTCTCCCTTTTGCCCCCTTTCCCATCAACATTTATTTGTTATAAGAGTTATTGTGACATTCTATGACTGTCATTCAATTTTCACAGTTGAGCTCCCAATTAGGGTAAATTTGTAGTCCCAATTATCACAACATATCTTATCAACTGATTTTTTTTTAATATAATAAACTTGATCCATGTCGTCATGATTCTGTAACATAACATATATGATTTCCTCATTGTTTACAAGTTTTTGGTAACTGTTCCATGCCTTACTGTACACAGGAGCAGCAGAGAAGAGCTGTAAACATGGAGCAGAGGATCGGACCCAAAACATCATCATGGCCATGAAGGATCGCATGAAGATTCGGGAACGGAACAAGCCAGAAATCTTTGACTTGATCAGAGATGTTTTTAGTGAGAGCAAATTAACGCATGCTCAGCAAATGAAGACAGTGAAACAGAGCGTGCTTGATGGCACCTCCAAATGGTCAGCTAAAATCACTATCACCGGTAAGCTGAAGCTAGACAAATTCAGACTGGAAAAAAGATGTAAATTTTAGCAGTGAGAATAACCATTGGAACAACTTACCAAGGGCTGTGGTGGATTCTCCATCACTGACAATTTGTAAGTCAGGACTGGATGTTTTTCTAAGAGATCTGCTCTAGGAATTATTTTGGGGCAGTTACATGGTCTGTTATACAGGAGTTCAGACAAGATGATCACAATGGTCGCTTCTGGCCTTGGAATCTGTGACTCTGTGTTAAACTGAGAGGCTGTCATTGGTAAGCATTCCTGTGCAGTAAGCTGTTCCATCATACAGTACATGCACACATCTTTTAGCACTGAAGGCTTATAGCAAAACTTTATTATTATTTTCTCCACAGTGGTTTGTGCTCAGGGTCTGCAGGCCAAGGACAAAACTGGATCCAGTGATCCATATGTGACGGTTCAAGTTGGCAAAACAAAGAAGAGAACTAAAACAATTTTTGGGAATCTGAACCCTGTTTGGGAGGAGAAATTCCACTTGTAAGTGCTCACTGAATATCTGCCCCTGTTCTGATCCATTTATATTGTCTGCATTTCTTCACAAGCATACCTTTCTCTCCTATATCAGTATATGGTACTTCACCTCCACTAGTCATGTCTGTGTTTTGTCTGTTTCTGTTTTACATAGTGTGTGCTTGTCGCATAGTCTATATAATATATACTGTACTATACAAAAGTGTACACATCCATTTTGCCTCCACTTCTTGTTCATAGATTCTGTATCTACTCTTTTAGCAATATTTGTATAGAAAGTTATTCAGACATCCCCAGAGAGGGAAGAAAATCCTTAATAGTTTGAAGACTTACGCTGTTCCTTTATAATAAACACCCTTTGAAATTCTTTAGAAAGGTAGCTGTAAAACACACACAAAGGAAAAGGCCTCACCATTCCTTTCGTCGTTACTCCTTGCTGTGGTGTTTGAACGGGCTTGTTAGCTCATTGGCAGTAGCTTGTCACTTACTTTTAAAGCTGCTTGCTCCTCTAAAGTGCTGTAGAAATAAAATAATGATAACTTGAGGGATAATCTGTTTACAAGATTATCAACCTATTTTGGGCTAAATTTAAAATAAAGGCTGGAGGCATGGTTGCTTATATAGCAAATAAGCTCCAAAGGCTGAGTCAGTGAGCCCAGGATATGGTTATCGAGGTAATAAGAAGCACCCTCAAGTTATAGTTATACTCATTTTAATTAAATGGAAAAACATTAAACAGGGAAAAAAAAAGCTTCTGAAAATAAAGTGGACTGTGAAGATTCTGGATCCTACATTTATTTTTTTTTAGCTAAAACCTCTGTCTCCTTCTTACCATCAAACTATCAAGCCGTCTCTCCCTCTCCTTTCGCTCTCCTATCCTTCTTTCCCCCACTTCTTCCCGCTTTAGGTCAGCAAGGCTCTTCTCTGCACACTGAAATAAATTTGTTTGAATTGTATTTCAAAACTGAGTTTACGTGAACCCAAGCCTGTTTCTACCATGTCCAACGAAAATAAAAAAAATGAGATTCTTTTATTTTAACAGTATTAACCCAAGGTAAAGCTGTTGACTCCTAAACAGGAAGTACCATACATTATTATTGTAATAACTCTAGAGTCAACATAGCAGTAAGTCCGCCTCCATCTATAGTTGTGTAGGTGCCATTAAAATCTTGATTTATGGCACAAAGTTGTTACCATGGTATTTACAAGTATGTTCCAGGCTAATTTTAGGGAATATAACAAATACTGTGGTAAAGATAATACGATATGATACATTTCAGTGTTTTAATTGTGCCACTGTAAAAGTTTTATGGAAACATCCATGATTCAGCCAGTAACATGAAAATTGATCTTAGTGTAAACAGTCATTTTAGTATTGCTAGGACCCAGAGCACCAAGAAGGATGAGGTGTTGAGAGGAGCTGAGGAAAGTGGGATTTTAAATAGACAAGATATTCAGGTTTAAGGATGCTGACAAAGAACTGTACCAGGCTCAAGGTGTTCCTAGGTTTTGCATCTCACCTTGTCATGGATAAAGGGAGAGCCATTTTTAATTGTCTAGGACACAGCAGTCTTTCTTCCAAGAGATTTAGATCAATTGCAGACATGCTGTTTATGCTTGATGCTTATGGATTCCTTCTGCTGATGAGTCTCCAAATGCTGAGTTTTCCTAGCATTCATAATTAGAGAGCCTAGCCGTTGAACATATGCTACACAACGTGACCAAAAACATTCTTCACTGAGAAATCTCTCTCCCGAGAAAGCTTATCCAAGAGAAAAATCATCCCTTTTTAATAAAGAAAGTATGTTAGATCTTATAATCGAAGTGAGAGGAGCTTGTACCAGTTATTGTAGAGGTTGTGATAGCTCCTCCAATGTACTAGGCAAGATACAGTTCCTACCTTAAGAACTTATGGTCTGAAAGACAAAAAATACCCCAGGGGGACAAATCAAACCAGCAGAGGGGTCATGTCAGTGGGTTGGTAGTTCTACTGCCATTGGTTTTTGCACAGGTTGGTTTCATTGGTAGCAGAGGGGCCAGATCAGGGGGTGGTCAGTCGGTTGGTAGTTCTACTTTGATTGGTTGTTGCTTTCTGTTTGGTTTATTGCATGAACTCTTTCCAGCTTTCCTATCCAGCCATTACTAGCTGGCTGACTTCTCAAAGGTGTCTTCATTCAACAGAAGCACAATTAAATGCTCTTTTCGAAGGTTGATTACAAAGCCCAGATGTCTATCTGTTTAAGTCAGAAAAAGTTTGGCCATTTTAGGGTTCCTTTGTAACCCTTGAGGTGATGCAAGGTGGTGTATATACAGTTTAATGCCCTATAGGGCTATTCACAGACATTGGTACAATAACATTCATGAACATGTTAAGAAACGTAATTGTCAATGCTGTTTGTAAAGGCGTGTCTACACTTACAGCGCTACTGCGGCATAGCTGCACCAGTAGCACTCAGTGAAGACACTACCTACGCCAACAGGAGAGCTGCTTCTGTCGGCGTAGTTAATCCGCCTCCAGCAGAGGTGGTAGCTCTGTTGACGGGAGAAGCCCTCTCCTGAGTGACGTAGTTATACTGACATAAGTTGGTAGTGTAGACCAAGCCTAAGAATGGAGTACCTGTTCCATGTGTGGTTTTCCTGTGCTTGTTAGAATGAGGCGAGACAAGGTGCATAAGAGTAAACTCATTGGTTAAAGGTGATCTCCCTCCTTTCCTGTATGTTTCTTTTCTCTGAAAAAAGAACATATGGCCCAGCCTGGAAATTCAGGTTTAGAACCATGTTTCCAAGGAGAAAACGTTGAGATCTTTTTGGGTCTACATTCCCAAATCAGTACTGTGTAGATTCCCTATTGTATTCCCAAATCAGTACTATTTTAGACCATTACCTGCCTACATTGCCACAGGATTAGCATTTAGATTAATGATCAGCTCTGAGTGCATTTACATCTATGTGAGTAAGCTATTTGATAGAGCCGTTAGAAGGCCATTCTTGTTGTTGCCTGCTGGAAACCTCTAACTGCCTCCACATCCATTACAGAAAGTCCTGAGGAATATAATAGGAATGAAACCAAGTGAGTTTCACAGACATTTAATAAGCTTCTATTGAAATTACTCTAAAGACCTTTAAAAAGTTGAGATTGATCTCTTCTTTCTGCACAATTACATTTGATTGCAAATGTATGGGGCATGCACTCTATTTCTATGTGTGTAGCGCCTGTCACAAGGAAGCCTATATCCTGATTGGTACCTGTGGCCACTGCCACACAATAAATGGGATATTTTGAACTATCCAGTCCAATTTTAAGGCAGGATTCTAATTCTTTGTTAGATTCTATAAGATGGTCTAAAGCACTCTAGGAAAGTTTGTATTTTCTATTCAGTTCTTTTTGGAAGGGCTGATCAGAGCACCCACGTCTATGTAGTGAAATTACAGGTATAGTGTTTAGGAGAAATTCGATAAGGAATAAAATTTCCTTTGAAAGGCAAAGCCCTGTGCTTGCTGAGAGGCTACTTAACCCCTGTTTAAAGCATATGATTATTGGCCTCATTTGCTAATGTTTCGAAAGGACCCAATGTCTAATGGATGTGAACACTGGAAGTTGCCCTATGTACAACAGGACAGCTCTGCATCTCCTGTCCTTGGCACAATGCAAATTGTTCATTTTTAAATATCTTCCCATGGAAACTGCTTTGTGCTACCCAGCTGGGTCTGATCCTGAATGGCAGGTGTGAAATCATTCTGTCTGGAACAGATTCCGTTGTCACTGGGCACTTTGCAAAGTGTGTTTATTCCTTCACTGCGGAAGGGTATGGAGGTTAGAATAGTTGCATTGCCTCCCTTCAGGAGATAATCAGTATTATACTTGGACACACACAGCCACAAATAATACACTTCATTACGGTTATTGCTTCAGGAATGGCACCGCTACATAGCTAACTACTGTAGTGTCACCCACAGCTTCCGTTTGGTTCCATAATTGTCCTTTCAGCAGCCTAGCCTATTATCATGTTCAGCACCTTTCAGTCATCTCTGTAGTTACATGAGTTCTGTGTTTACACTGCCCCCTTCAAGACAACTACATCTGATGCATGCTCTGCTTCTGCTGTTCAGCTACATCCCAGTGACTGTGGAACCTTTCAGTTGTGCTTCCTCATCCCCGGTGCCTGGGTCGTAGTTGAATGGAGACTTTGAAACCAGTAGTAAAGTAAAATCCTATTCTGTCTACACTGCAATGAGACACCTGGCCTGTGCTAGCTGACTCGGGCAAAGGGACTGTTTAATTGCAACTCTGGGACCCTCCCACCTTGCTGGGTTCTAGAGCTCGAGCTTCATCATGATCCCAAATGCCAACACCCCAATTCAATAGACCCTTGGCCCAAGCCCCGTGAGTCCGTGTCAGCTGGCACAGGCCAGCTGTGGGATTTTAATCGCAGTGTAGATATACCCATAGTTTCCCAGCTCAGTGACCCGTATGAAATTTGGATTTGAACAATGGAGTTGATGCCATGCAGTAATGCCTAGGAGGAAGCTGGAATAATGTACACCTCTACCTCGATATAACACGAATTCGGATATAACGCGGTAAAGCAGTGCTCCGGGGGGGGCGGGGCTGTGCACTCAGGTGGATCAAAGCAAGTTCGATATAACGCGGTCTCACCTGTAACGCGGTAAGATTTTTTGGCTCCCGAGGACAGCGTTATATCGGGGTAGAGGTGTAGTTAGAGATGAAGTGGTTCTGAGCACTGCTTCTGCCTTTTGCACTTGGAAAAGCTACATGATTTGTTTGTGTAATCAGCGTTGCAGAGATAGGTAACAGCAAAATGGTCATACTTGTCCCTCTAAAACAAATGAGTTTAATACTGGTAGGAACAGAAGACCTATTTCTTTGTTGTGTTAGGATAATTATTTGTCAAGGAGGTATTGCCAAAGCTCAGGGCTTTTACTCCGTGGCTGTCATCCTTGACCCCTCAGCTGCTTTTATACCTGGTTCTCCGATCTCTCAAGCCATCCCTTCCCCATCTCTTTTGATTATTTCTCTGCCTCCCCCTCTCACTGTCCATGGGGATTGCACAAGGCTTTCTTTTGCTCTCGTCGCTGTGCCCTTTCTTATGGTGACCTCATCTGCTCAGTTACAATTGCCGTCTTCACACTGACGACTTACGCAATGGCCTCTCCAGCCCAACCTGTCTGTCTCTCCGTGTGCTTAGCTGGCCTCTCATTTTAAAATTAACATAACCAAAAACGCTGGCTCACTGTTTTCCCCATCACAGTTGACAACACAACTATCCTCCCTTCCCCAGATCTGTTAGTGGGGTGGCTTGGACTCTGCCTTCTCTCAACCTGCTCATTCAGGCGGTATCTAAACCTTGCTGCTTTCTCCCTAGAACATCTCTCAAAGTCACACTCTTTCTGTTTCTCTACATCACTACAACTCCCTCATCCCGCATCACCTCAGGTCTCTGTCTCTGCCCTGGTCTTCCAGACAACCACCTCATTCCCTTCAGATCCATTAAAAACTCCTGCAAAGAGCCCATCTTCCTGCTTATCTGCTCTGTCTTATCATGTCCTCCTCCATCTCCAGCACTCTGCCAGCAATGCCAGTGTCCATTATCCACTTCTCTTACAAACACCTTTGCACTTTCTTCCATGCCAACCCTTATGTGCGGGAAACTCTCCCTTAACTATCCTGTAACGCTATTACCCTGTTCTTCAAAGCTCTCCTCCACAGCCACTGCTGCTATGGTTCCTAAAGGAAATACTAGTGCCAAATGGCTATATAAATGCTCGCTAGGCATTTTGGATATTTATCCTTTTAATTTCCTTGTAATTTATATTTTTCAAATGACTCAAAATCATTTAGCTATGTGCTTAGCTGGCTGGCCTATTTAAATCTGTGTAACTATTCCTCTTTCCCTTGTCCTCCCTTTTTAATTTGTTTACCATTTTAGACTATAAATAAACTGAAATTTTTAATTAAAAAGTTGTTTTGAACTCTAAAATGGAACATTTCATTTAAAAAATGTTGAAACTGGATGTTTTGACAATTTCCAAAATGTTGTTTGAATCAGGAAATTCATAGACCCTTCTCCACAGACAGTTTTGATGTCAATGAAATTGCAGTTTCTGATTAATATTTTGTCAAAAATTCCTGACCAGCTCTAACTGTAAACTCTTCAGAGCAGGGACTGTCTCTTCCAATGTGTTTGCACTATACTAAGCACAATGGAGTCCTCAGTCTAATTGGGCCCTCAGAGCGCTACAGGAATTAAAAAAATAAATGATAATGGCATAAGCAAGGGAAACTCTTATTTGTGAAAAGGTTGCATTAAGTCACAGTTTCACCAATTTCCCTCCCTCCCATAAGAACAGCCAGACTGGGTCAGACTGAAGGTCCATCTAGCCCAGTATCCTGTCTACCGACAGTGGCCAATGCCAGATGCCCCAGAGGGCATCAACAGAACAGGTCATCATCAAGTGATCCATTCCCTGTCGCCCATTCCCAGCTTCTGACAAACAGAGCCTAGGGACACCATCCCTGTCCATCCTGGCTAATAGCCATTGATGGACCTATCCTGCATGAACTTATCTAGTTCTTTTTTGAACCCTGTTATAGTCTTGGCCTTCACATCATCCTCTGGCAAGGCGTTCCACAGGTTGACTGGGTGTTGAGTGAAGAAATATTTCTTTCATTTGTTTTAAAACTGCTGCCTATTAATTTCATTTGGTGACCCCTAGTCCTTTTGTTATGAGAAGGAGTTAATAACACTTCCTTATTTACTTTCTCCACACAGTCATGATTTTATAGACCTCTATCATATCCCCCTTAGTTGTCTCTTTTCAGCTTGGAAAAGTCCCAGTCTGATTGATCTCTCCTCATATGGAAGCCGTTCCATATCCCTAATAATTTTTGTTGCCCTTTTCTGAACCTTTTCCAATTCAAATATCTTTTTTGAGATGGGGCGACCACATCTGCACACAGTATTCAAGATGTGGGCGTAGCATGGATTTATATAGAGGCAATATGATATTTTCTGTCTTATTATCTATCCCTTTCTTAATGATTCCCAACATTGTGTTTGCTTTTTTGACTGCCGCTGCACATTGAGTGGATGTTTTCAGAGAACTACCCACAATGACGCCAATATCACTTTCTTGAGTGGTAGCAGCTAATTTAGACCACCGTGAAAACATCCTTTTGGAAGCAGTTTCATCTTTTTTAATTTATTTTTTACCCCTGTTTTTTGTACATTATTTTTATTGAAAACTTTATTTTAAATAATTCAATAAAACTAGACAATTGAGGTGAAACTTCACAAGCAGTCACTAATAAAAACACTCCAACTAACATAAATATATTTAAAAAAGAGAAAACAGGAACATAAAAAGTGCAGGAAGCGCTGGAGAGTGTTAGAGAGGTGCTGCCTCCTGCATTATGGGGACATTTTATATCACTACAATACATGTTCAGACTCCACAAGACGGGGTTTATGCTGTTTCAGTTTAAAAGTGAGCATTGTCCTTCATCTCCCAGACAATAAACATGTTTGAGTTGAATCTGAGCTCTCGTTTCTGTAGAAAATGGGGCTGACATCAGCCTGGCTGTCTTGGTTCAACAGTAACAAAGACTGCAGATCCTATAGGTCTATTCTGCCTTAACCACCCCCCACCCCCTGCCTCGCCCCCCGGGTTCAGGTGTTAAACAGCACAGATAGCTCTGCTGAATCACTCGGGTACAGAGCCAGGAGAGGAAATACAAAGTGGAAGAAGCCCCACAAAAATAGTAGCATCCCTCTGGGAAAGGTGTGTATGGTAGAGACAGTAACAGTCTTGAGGTGTACAGATCCAGTTGGTACCACTGAAAACTCACCACGTGACATTCTGCGGTGATTGTGGTGCTGTGCAGTCCCCTAGTGTAAGTCAAGGAAGAGAACACCGTTATTCCAGGTACCTCATGTGGTGCATGTTCAGGTTTAAAAGGCACACAGTGCGAATCAAACTAGGTCAAATCAGCGTGAGTCTTTTCCTAAAGGAGCAGTACCTTTGAGAGACTGCAGGAGAGGGTCAAGCCTAGGGCCGGGTTAACTGAAGTACTTAGGCACCGAAAAATGCTGTCAATGGGAGTTAAGGACCTAACTTGCTTAGGAGCTCGTGAAAATCCCACTGTGCATGTCTGTCTGCATCTTCGGGCAACTAAATACCTTTGCAAATCTGCCCCTAGGGCACTGAGAGAGAGTTTCTCATAATAGTTGTTTTGGTTATGAAGAATTTTTAGTGTATAGCCACTTATTCTGCCAGGCCTACAGAGATGGCAACATGCCCAAATAGGTTTGAGAGCTAGAGGAAGAGCCAACAATCTTAGCATCTCCTCTTCAGCACACCTTGCAACAAATCATCTTAACCCCCTGCACGTGTTTACAGGTGGGAGGAAAAGAATTAAAAACAGAGAAATATTGATTGAAACATCTGTTTTCTGCGTTCTAAATGGTACTTTGAGTCCCCTGAGGAATGCAGAACAGGGGTTGGTTTTCAAACAACAGTAAACGATCAGGACAATCTAAAATTGCCTCTGCATTTCTCCATTTAATTCACAGTGAGCTCTTCTGCATTAGTTGTCTGTTAATGAATCCAAAACACAATAGATGGCAGTGGGAGGCCAAATGAGTTCTCGGTAGGTAACATGTAAACACCACAGTTGCTGCCACATTTCACTGACTTGGCTTAGCAAATCTCTTTTGACCCAATTCTCGCTCCTTGTTCAGTCTCCCCCTGTTGCTTAGCAACAGATGCAGTAGGTTTGAAAAGGCTCGAACATAGACCTCCAGCAGGAATTGCCATATTTTCAGACACCTTCCCCCCCCCCCCCCTTCTGGGGAGGCCAGACATTTGTAACGGTTATGGTGAGTAATCACCCTTGTCATGCTTGTATATGAGCATTCAAATTGCTTTATCATATCACATGCCCAATAAATGAGCAGGGCTTTTGTTACAAGATCTCTCTCTTCACTGTCTCCCTGTAGCTTTTGAGTTCTCTCGCTTCCTCCGTGTGTTGTGCAGGTCACCTGCTTCTTGAGGTTTTAGGATAACAGAGATTTTTTTTTGTTCTCCGCATCAGATCAGATGTGAAGATTCAACTGAGAACGAAGCTGCCTTTTTGAAGGAGATTTCTTTAGTTCCCTGCCTGGGGCACGTTGTAGCTCTTAAATACCAACTTCATTAGAGCGGCTGTGTCCCATCCCTTCCTCCCACACACAAGCAGTATTATATCATCTCCCTGACTGTATTGTTTTGTGCATTAGTACACTGTTGCTTTGCTAGTGACACTAATAAAGTCTCAAACAAAATTAAGTTAATGGCCTCCGTTTGAGTCTTGCTTGGCGAGGAGAGGAGAATGGAGGAGAGAGTTCTTTGTTGTTTAACAGAAGTTTGAACCTCTGACTGATACACTATAATCAAATCACGAAGCTGCATGCAGTATCCACTAGCAGTCCCTGACAGTGGTCAGAGTCCTCAGAGTTTTATGGCTACATTGTAGCAGAAGGCCTTCAAAAACTCTCTGTAGCACAATTCCTGTTGAGTACTTAAATTTTATTTGCATCTCACATCCTTCACCATCAGCTGCCAATGTGAATGAACATCTATCAGATGAATATCATTGAATGGTCAGTCATGCTGTAAAACCATGCATTTTAGACCCTTGGATTCAGTGGCTGGTCACCCATCTGTACTTGCTTGTCTTGTTCACAGTGAGTGCCATAACTCCTCGGATCGGATCAAAGTGCGCGTCTGGGATGAGGATGATGACATTAAGTCTCGTGTCAAGCAGAGGCTGAAACGTGAGTCGGACGATTTCTTGGGGCAGACCATCATCGAAGTCCGCACACTGAGTGGAGAGATGGATGTATGGTACAATCTTGGTGAGTAGCTTTTCAGTCCTCTAATTTAGATTACAATCCTTGGTTTTGCTTACAAATGTATGGATCTTTCCTTACTAAATTAGGCCTGTTTGGGTTAGGAGCTCTCATAATCCTGTGTGTGCATTAGTGTAATTTCCAAAGAACGTGTGACTTTGAGGAGGTGTGGGGGTATGTTGTGGGGAGGGCTATCAGGTGGTGGTCTCCCAGTGAAAAATGTTGGACAATACATGCTCTTTGGAGAATCATAAAGGCGCAGAGTGTTTTCTCTTTGCAAGCGTTATTAATCACTAGAGCTGGGTGAAATTTTTTCCACGAATAGTAGATTTGCTAAAAAATATAGTTTTGGTTGACCCGAAACTATTTGTGAATTTGACCCAAATTTGATAAGTAGTTTTGGCCACACACTTTTTTTTTTTTTGAGATGTAGGGGGGCCATTCACAAAATGGGGGAAGGAGGAGGAGGTGGTGATGGTTCTGCGCCCCTCCCCACCCCGCCCCGACAGTAAGTGGGTGAGTTGTAACTGAGCAGTGACTGCATGTGTGCATGGGGATGGGAAAGAATTTTGAAGATATATTATATTATATTATTATTATTACCAACTGCCTTCATCCTAATGCTGCCTCTCACAGGGCCCCAAATGTGTGTTTCTGGGAGTGGGAGCAGTGTCTCCAGAGTGGCTGAAGCAGAAGCTGCGTTTAAAGAACTGAGTTTGCAGATGGAGTAGGGACAAACTTTGACATCTGTAGTGGGCTGAAATTTTCCTCTGGCCTCCCCAGTTGGCCCAGTGATTACTATTCTGTACAGCTGTGTGGGAGATGTAGGTTCAGTTTTTGTTCTTAGACTCTCTTCTGTTCTGCCTGGGCTGAGAATGGAGGAGAGAGTTCTTTGTTGCTTAACAGAAGTAAGAGGGCTTTGGGGATGGCAGATTGACTGGGGAATGGGATATGGCATCTTTCACGTGTGGGTCATCAGTTCAAATCTGCCCCCAAATGATAGATAACTGAAAGTTTTAAGCATTAGAGAACTGTTCACTGGCCTATAAGAAATAAAGTATTGAATTTCAGTCCACTTCTTAGTAGACACAGGTGGCCCTCAGTTGGAATTAATTTTTGTTTGTTGGATGCTTACTCAGCGAAACCAGCGTCGGAACTCCTCTCTCATCCTTTGAGGTGCTCCCTGTGGGGTATGAGTTGCCCGGGCCTATGCTGTACCTATAATGTGAATAAACAGGCTTTCAATCTCAAGGGCTGTTAGATGAGCACATTTCACCAAGACTTTGGTTTATATTAAAAAAAAAAAAAGTGAGAAGCAGGAAAGTGGGGAATCTTAAAGGCTCATGTGAGGACGCAGAGGACATCTTAGTGGGGGATGTTTCTCCTCATAGCAAGAAAAGTTAAGTAAAGCTCAGAGGAGTTAGTAACCTGATGCTGCTCCCTTGCAGAGTGTTGGAAAAGGCACAAAGGACCAGCAGAGAAGAATTCTGAGATCCAGGCTGGCAAAAATAAGATGGCCATACTCCAGACATTGTGGATTCCCACTGTCCCTCATTTTAGTGGTCAATTAATTGAGCAGGATTGGGAGGTGAGGGTTCATTCCAAAAAGATCTGTAGGTGGAATGAAATAGTTTGTTCTGTTAAGTCTGTATGAAAGGCTCCTTCAGTGAATTCTGACAGAAGAGTAGTTTAAAGACAGTGTAGTCAATTCCACTCTCAGAAAGTCCCACTGGTTGTCAATGTGCAAAGAAACTCAGCACTGGATAGTCTCAATAATTCTAACCCTCAGCGCTTTAGTCATTTGTAATGGGAATTTGGTTTTTGATTTTTTGATTAGCCCAGATTAGAGATGCAGGCAGGTATATTTCATAGATTTCTGAAGTTATAACAGACTTTATTTACTGCACTACAAAGGAGCATTCATTTTTTAAATTGTTGCCGGGGTTGATGGGCAGCCTGTGTGGGTCACTAGGATTGTGTAGAAGTGGGTTTAAAGTCTGGAAAATTGGACCTGAGGCATGTTACCTTCTGTTGTACCCTGGCCACGTTAATGCAAGTGATGAAGATGGCAATCAGTGGGTATAATGTCCTCATATCCTAGAGCAATATGTGCTTACATGGTGGAAGCATTTAACACCTCTATTTTTAGCATCGTTAACTGTTTTTCTTGTGCAGCAATAATTGAGGAACATTCAAATTTTGTGTAGAGGAAAATGCTCTGTTAGACACATCCGTTCTGTTGCAAAGCTCTAGACATATGTTTGAATTTGGGACAGGCTTGACTGCCAGCAAACATTTCTAATGCTCTGCTAAATTGTAGTTAGTAGCTTTTAGTCCTTTCCTGCCACAGCATCAGAGATGTGCCAACAGAGGAGTGGCTTACAATTCATTTCACTGTGTTCCAAGGCTTGAAGAGGCAACGCCTTCTTGTTCCATGAGTTCACTACTCCTGTCGTTACTGTAGAATCATAGGGTTAGAAGGGACTGCCAGGGTTATCTAGTCTAACCCCCTGCCAATATGCAGGATTTGTTGTGTCTAAACCATCCAAGACAGATGGCAATCCAGACTCTTTATAAAAACCTCCAGTGAAGGAGATTCCACAACTTCCTGAGGCAGTTTATTCTATTGTTCTACTGTTCTTACAGGTAGGAAGTGTATCCTGAGACTTAATCTAAATCTGCTGTGCTGTAGTTTGAACCCATTGCCTCTTGTCCTGCTCCCTATGGCAAGAGAGAACAACTTTCCTCCATCTTTCTTATAGCAGCCTTTCAAGTATTTGAAGACAGATCTCATGTCTCTCCTTAATCCTCTCTTTTCCAAACTAAACATACCCAGTTCTTTCAGCCTTTGCTCGTATGGCTTGAATTCCATCCCTCTGATCATCCTTGTCACTTGCCTCTTGATCCTTTCCAGTTGCTCTACATCCTTTCTCTCTCTACATTGGTGACCAAAATTGGACACAGTACTCCAGCTGAGGCCTAATCAGTGTTGACTTGTAGTCTCCACTGGCTATAATGTCTATATTCAAGATAAGAGCCATTGTAGAGCTCATGGGCTGGATACCTTGGCCACCACTACCGTAGGGGTAATGTTAACAGCATTTTACAAGCAAGGACCAAAACAAAGATGAACTTCAGTGAGTGGTATTTGTGCCTTCTGCCTATGGGAACCCACTCTGCTCTAGCCTCTTGTAATGGTGACAAAGACATTCTCAGACATAGCCACATAGGTATATTACCCCTGTGTCTGACCGTCTTCTCAATATGTCCCATAATTATTGAACGATGTTTGTATAGGGAAGGCTAACCCTACCCCAATCAACATTGAGAACAGTGAGCATCCCTGGACCTAGACCAGGTGCAGGCCTGAGGATTCACAAAGACAAAAGAACCAAAAGTGTCTGAATAGGGGAATCCCTGGGGTGACAGACAATGGTCTGTAACTCTGTAAGAGATGAAGAAAGAGCACAAGTTGTTATCCATTCCAGCAGGGGTATCTCACGAAAGGTGGATCCCAGCTTTCTAAACTGAACAAGCACTGTGTGGACTAACCTTTGGATGAGAAATACCTTATTAGACAGGAAAGTCACTTGTTAATAAGTATAGGCTATAGATTTCATGTTGTACCTTGCTTTTACTTGTAACCTGGTATTTCCAAACCCTTATACTTGCATTTATTTGAATCTCTGTTTCAAACTCTGTTATAAATAAAATTCAATTTGATTTTGCTATTGACACGTCTAAGCGCCTTGTGCCAAGGAGAGAGTTGAACTGAGGTGAAACCCGTGAACTGGGGGGCAATGCTTCCACAGAGGCAGTGGATCCGTGTACATTGCAGGTATCCAGAAGATAAGGGACTGGGCACTTGCACGGAGCAAAGTGCGGTGTGTAAATTCTTAGCCTGCTGAAGGAAAGAGAGGGCTCATGGAGCCCCAAACGGAGCGCCTGTGTTGCCAGCACCTGGTGTCAGGGGAGAGTTTCTCCTGGTGGGCACTGACTGGGCTCCCTCCTGCTGTAAGAAGGTGGTAGCAATTCATCCCAGATGCCTCCGGTATCCCCAAAATGTGTGTCACAGGGCCCCATGGAACCTAACCTCTGGTAGCCTAACTCCAGGAAAAATTAAAACCGTGGGGCTTGGTGGTGCAGTGGCTTAGAATACCCTGTAGAGACTGGGTTCCAATTCTCATATGTGAAACAAGTAGAAATAAATTGGCTGGGATTATCATAGAATCATAGAATATCAGGGTAGGAAGGGACCTCAGGAGGTATCTAGTCCAACCCCCTGCTCAAAGCAGGACCAATCCCCAACTAAATCATCCCAGCCAGGGCTTTGTCAAGCCTGACCTTAATTACGGTAGTCTCCAACACAAAACCACCACTGTCCCTCTGTGCCTGGAAGGCCAAGGCATAGAATTCCACAGGGTGCTGCAGACCTGTTAAAGGGCCTGGCCTGGTATAACAAGGGCTTTAGCATGTGATCGAGGTACATGAGTAGAGCTATGGTCTTAATCCAACTGAAGTGAAGGTAAAATGTTCTGAAGTGCTCAAGTCCCCTTTTCAGAAGTGACTTAGGAACCTAAGTCAACAAGACTGAAGACATGTCTAACAGCAGTATCTGCATTTGCACTAGGGAACCTTTTAGTGTGCATCTGCAGGGTTCACATGGGCAGTTAGTGCGTGGCACATTGGGATGCTGTAGATTTACACCCCAAGTTGCCACAGAGTTAGTGTTCATGTAGTAGACATGCCCTTTGATGCCTGCACGTCTAAATCAACTTTGAAAATGGGTTGTAGTCTCCTCAATCACATAGTTGCTTTTGAAAGTTTAACCCTTGGTCCCTTAATTTCATGATCACTCAATTCATTCTCAGATTCACACGCCTTCAAAAATGAAGGGTTTCAGCATGTTCTTTGGCTTTTCTGATTCAATAACCTGCATGTTAGTTGAGTGACTGTGCTGTGCCAGTGAAGCTGAAGGACTGGGTTGTACTTTTTTTTTTTTTTTAAGTGTTGACTTGTGCATGTCTGAAACACGCAGTTGTGTGTGAAACAGCACAAATATGTCATGGCACTTGTGTTCATTTGGTAAATGCAAATTTACACTAACACTTTTAAAAATATGATATTGAAGGGTCATATTTCACTTCAAAGTCAGCCTGGACTTGCACTTGTGTCTTTCTTTTACCGCATTGTGCTGCTATTGCCATGAAGGCTATTTCCTGTACAAAGAAAAATATTTTTAACTTACTACCTACTTTTCTGTCTAGAGAAAAGAACAGATAAATCTGCTGTGTCTGGTGCTATACGCTTGCAAATCAATGTGGAAATAAAAGGAGAAGAGAAGGTGGCTCCGTATCACATTCAGTACACATGCCTTCATGAAGTAAGTAAGCCAAAGGTGGATAGTGCTCATAGCTGTGCATTCTCTGTCCTAACCCCCTGGCTTGGTAATGTATCCTGTGTCCTGTGTCCTGCTCCCTGTGGCGTCTTCCCCATGAACTCTCTCAGCCTGTTTATATAAAGACCGTAGTCTGTCCAGCTGTAACTATAAGCCCTTTTAAGCACATTAAGATGTGGCTAGCACTGCATGTTTTAATAAAGCTACTAAAGCTTTGCCCATGTACAAGGTGGGATATCTCGTCTTGGCTGGGTTGTGAATAAATTGTTCATTGTCTTCTGAAATATTTTAGGGTAGCACTCTTGGGGATGAAGCCCCTCTATTTATCCACTGAACAGGCAGAGTGCAGGCATTGGCAGTATAAACTTCCCCCACACTGCTGCACTGCTTTACTACTAGGGACCATTAGGGAATAGGGGATAATCCAGTGTCCATGGCTGTTCAATCCTTGGTCTCTCTTGAGGTGGGCAAAAGTGGGCCAAGTACCTCTGGGAGGTGGAAGAATAAGGATAAAGAGGTGTCAACTAAATGTAATGGGCCGCCAAGCAGGTGTTACGATCAGATCATTGCTTTTTAGTTCAGTGGCAAATCTGTTTCTCTAATTGTCTCGGGGTTTTTCCCTTCTGAATATGCAGGGTCATTCCCTTCCTCCTTTTAAAAGATAATTTCTTTCCTTCTTTTATCCAGTGATTCTGTATATAACAGACAAAACTGGGATGCTTTGCAGCTAAAATAATTAGATCAGGAGAAATCATAGGTTAAAGCAAAAAGTCCTCTGGCTCCTAATTAGATCATGAGATTTTTCATCCCTTGATTTACACACGAAGGAGGCGAATGTCCTGAAGGCTTATGTATCTGTATATGACGTGAGTTTGAGAAACACTGAGAAATATATGCTGAACTGAGTGTGTGTTGATTACTGTACAGCAGCAGTGGATGAAAGCCTTTCCAGTGTAACTAGATGAGGCTGAAAGTTGGAATGAATAAGGATGTGTAACTGATTCTTTTCTAAGTCCCAGTCAGTGGGGATATCGTTAGAAATATCCCTTTTTCCAAAGATCATAATGATCAGAATGTTTGGCAAATAATGAATGCCTGGGAAAGGACCGTTACATTAGTTTAAACAGTTTGTCCGTTTTAAGTCATTTTTATCTCCCCTACAGAGCCTTTTAAGTTTCAGGAGACTAATCCGTTCGAGATTTTGCTGGAGCAAGAAAATACTTTCTTGCATCTCTTACGAAGTCCTTTCTTCAAGAGAACTTTCATTGCAGCCAGTGGGAATTCCCTCGGAGTAAAAGTTGCACAATTTGGCCCACTGAGGAGGGAGCTGCTTTTTCCCCCAAGGACCTTGCAATCTAATTAAATTACAAATGTAAAGTGGAGTGTTAAACCTTTGAAGGCTTTGTTCTTCACCTTGTTTAGGCAATGTCATCGCTTGTTCTTTGTGTGGCTGTTATTAGCTTGAAACATTGGAGGGCAAAGGCTTGTGTCTGCGTAGTGAAGTTTGTTGTGCCAGAATGATTAAGGAAGCTGTAGAATCATGGTGACACGACTGGCTAGCTTTCCATTCTGAGCACCTCAGACCATGGGGATCATTGTGAGTGGCCCATGATGTGACGGGGAAGCTGAAAAAATCATTAAGCCACTTTTTGCACTGTTCTGTTAGGTGGCTTTACTATGGGCAGACTGCATCTGTATGATTCAGGTGGGTGGCAGACGTGCAGTTTGTAAATCAAATATGCTTGTGAAGTTCCGTCCATTTTATTTTTATTTCTTTAGATTTATACAAAGTCACATTAAGGATATATCCAAAGTTGTACATACCTTTTAACAATTATTTGAAACCACAGCTTGCAGTTTCCCTTACCTTCAATACTGAGGTGTGGCCCATGGGGATGAAGACCTGTAGTTGCAGGCCGCACCCTTGTGATAAAGGTCTGCTCCACTTCATGCACATTGGGTTTGGTCCTGGTGGCAGGTTGTCTGTGTTGTCCTTTGTTAACTTAAGTTTAAGCACTGATGGAATAGCTAAAGCTTTATTCACTCAGAGTATGAGCGAGTTATTTATACTGGTGGGTGAAATTATAGGGATGAATTTGAGGAATCCTGTCATGGATGCTGAGGAGAAAAACTGAGATAAATTAAAAACAAAAACAAAAAAAACAGCAAATAAGAAAAAATAGGAGATGGGTGTTTCAGATGTTCCATCTCCAGGATGGTTCCAAGCCAGTCACATTGCGCTCAGCCTTAGAGGCTTCCAATACATCAGGTTTAATTTAGTTTGTTTCCATTTCAGAACCTCTTCCACTATCTCACAGACATTCAAGGGAGTGGGGTGGTGAAGATCCCTGATGCCAAAGGAGATGATGCCTGGAAGGTGTATTTTGATGAGACAGCCCAAGAGATAGTGGATGAATTTGCAATGCGTTATGGTATAGAAACAATATACCAGGCTATGACGTAAGTTACTCTCCTTGTGTTTCTCATACTGAACCCTTGCTGTAGTTAGTTTATTTAATCTCAAAGGGAAGCGTTCTAAATATGTTGGTTACTCAATATTTTTAGGATGGCTGGCATGGCCTGTGATTTCGCATCTGGCTCTGCTGGCTACTGTCCTTTAAGTTTATTGTGAGTAGGAAAGGGCTGTCATGCTCTGAGTCATTAGCTTCCTCAAAGGCTAGAAATCAGTGGGTAAAGAAGGATCAGGATTGAGGGACTCCGTAAACTCACAGCTGGCTGATAGTCCTGCCCCTTGAATTTCAAGTCTGAGCAGCCATATCCAGTGTTGTTGATGTAAATAAGCATGAGCTTGATTCCCAGAGGTAAACCATTGGTGTTGTAAGACTCTGTGTCCTCCATTAATTGACCGCTGAGCTATTTAAAATGTGTCATCCCTACCCCCAAATAAAAAAGTCTAGTGGGGATGAGGAAGAAGGGTATTTGTGACCCAAATTTAACACCAGTGCTCTTTCATGGTGATCAAAGAATCCTGTGTCAAGAACCAGAACAATCAGTTTTTAAGTAGTAGGATTTGACAAAGGCGATGACCTGGTTTGCTCTGTTTGAAACTAGACTAGTCCAATTCTTGGTTTCCTGGGGGCCTTTCCTAAACACTAAGCTCTGACTTGGGTTCCTAATGAACTCTGCTTCTTCCTGCAGACCACCAATTGTATTGCATTTTTGCTTTTTGTCTTCAGTGAAATATTGAATGAGGCAGATTAGCTTGAAGAAACTCACCTTTGAAGTTGAAGTTTCAGTTCTGGGGCATCCTGAAGCCCTTGAACTGAATGTATTCCACAGATAGTTCTCCATGCGGATATCTTAATTTTCTGCCAGTTGAACCATTATAACCAAAGTGGAAAGGAATTACTGAAATTAGAGCTGTGCTAGCCAGCCCCAGATGTTCTTTGCTCACATATAGTGTTTATGGGTTTTACCAGTTATGCTACATCTTTAAGAACTGCTAAAAAGTCCATCCCTTCACAAACCCTGATCGCAGCTTTCTGCCGGGAATTGGGCTTTTCAGTTTTTCAGAAGAATAAAAGTAGTTTGAGATCATTCTTTCTTCCATAAACGTATCTGTGAAAGACCCAGGTAGAGAGATGGTCGGTCGGTCGGTCTGTCTGTCTATCTATATTTTTATACAGTAATAGTTGAGTGCCTAAACTACCAGTAGACCAGCAAGGTATCCACCATATCTAACTAATTCAATGGCATCTATTTATCTGAAACATTGATTCTTAAATATGTTCATGTCAAGCCCTGTCAATTTACTTGGAAGGTGAGTAGCAGGGAAGCTAATGACTGTGTGTTGCCTTAGGAGGACACAGAGATTATGATCCATTTCACGTTTAAAAGAATCTCTCTGGAATTTGTAGCAGAAGTTCTAACAAGTTTCTGACACACGGACGCGCTTCTCTTGTGTCATGTCTTATAATATTAGCCCCTTTTAAAGTGCTGTTTTTCCTTATTTATACCAGCTTTTCTTTGGTTGTTTACTTTAATCACTCCTCAAGACCAACTGCTGGTGGAATAATTTTAAGATTTCCTGTAAGAGATTTCCTTACACTTTAATGAGAGCAATTATATGAGAAAATGCAAATGAGACAACATACTTCCTGCAGGATGACAGGATTAGCCCTAAAGAATCAAAGAAGTGTCTGTACAGCACAAAGATACTGGTATGCAGATCCTGCTGCACTCAAGGCAGGGAGTGTATTGCAATTCCTGCTGGCACGCCACTTAAGAAGTTACTGACTATTGGAAGGAGCAATATGGTTTGCAGGTCTCCTTGCATCAGGCATTGTCTCAGAATCACTGTATCCTGGAATACACTCAGGATAGGACTTGTTATCAATAAATTGCCAAATTGAGAGGCTGTTATGTAATGTTTCTAGGGCCATGCTAAAAGCATTTATTTTGCTGTTACCAGCTGGTATCTTTGCAGAAAAGCCAAGTGTTGGACAATGGAGACTTGTCAAGAAGGTGAAATTCTGGTTTACAGCTACAGCCCTCATTGATATGGTACTTTTAGCAGGGTGTTGCCAATATTAATGGGGTGGAAATAGCTGAAAGAATCAACTCTATAGCTCTGCTTTTCCCCAAGGGCCAGAAATAACCTTGTAAACTATAGAACATCTTTGCGTCTTCTCCATAACTGACCATGCTTATGCTGTTCCAGGCACTTTGCATGTCTGTCCTCCAAGTACATGTGTCCAGGAGTGCCAGCTGTGATGAGCACCTTACTGGCCAATATCAATGCCTACTACGCGCACACTACTGCATCCACAAACGTGTCTGCTTCTGACCGCTTTGCAGCCTCAAACTTTGGGGTATGTTTCAGTGTTAACTGTCCTGCTATGCTACTGTTACAGTTTTACTTGCTTGGTTTGCTTATGGCTTTCACTGATGTTAAAGTGAATCACTAGTTCTGGTGAAGGAACATTTTATCCTTGGATGGTGCAATGGGACTCTTCTGTATGAAGAATTAACACAATTGATGTGGACTTGTTCATCCTGTATCATGATTAGATACTAATCAGTATAATGCATTGTGATGCTTGCATTTCTGTGCTGCAATAACACCAGAGTACAAATGGTATGGAAATGAGCAAACTGTATTGAACACTGCGTGGGACACTGTAGATAATGTATACCGTGAGATATGATGGCTTCAGAACTTAAATTAGCAGCTTCTTTAAAAGTCTGTCTCCAAACAGCTGCTGCGCTTGATGTTTGTGTATCTCAGGTTCTACTCTGTTGTGGGGGGAACTCTATACTGATTTATTAAGACATGGATTGTACTGTCCAGTCCCCACTGCCCTCCCATTCAGTTGTTTCCCCTGTAATATGCAGTAGAGATTGGGCTTTTTAAGGTTGTCCGAATGGGGTTTGGGACAGGCCATGCTCTGTTAGGGGAGAGAGTACATCTGACTGAAGGGGAGATGGCTTCTGTGCCGAACCAGGGCCCCAACTAAGGTAGAGATTGTAGCTGGACAAAAATTTTTAAATGCATTTTTCAAGCACTAAAATGATACGCAATTTCGGGTCAACCTTCGTGGATCATTTTGGTCACACACACACACACACACACACGGAAAACAAACATTTGTTTTGAATTGACATTTTGTTTTGAAAATGTTTCAAATGAAATGAAATGTTGGCAGTTTTTTATTTGGCAAGAAAAAAACAAAAACGAAAGTCTAACTTACCAGAGCTAGGGCTCGTATCACTGGTTGGAACCCGTCTGGAAATAAGTCTCTCTTTTAAATGTGATCACTATGTACCTGCAACCATGCAGATCAATAGCTGGAATTCATACATCAGTTTCAATAAGTTTATTTGTGGTCTTGTATTCTCTCTCTACTTGAATGGTACATACATCTCCTTTAAGTGATGAAGGGGAATTTTCCTGACCCTTCTAATGTTATACTGGAATTACTGTTACATCAAGTTTAGGAGTAAATTCAGAGATCTGAAGCAAATATTATCTTCCCTCCAAGTTTGCACAATAGAATAAATCCATATAGCTTCCTCCCACTCTTCTGTGATCCAGCACTCGTTCTCGGGCAGCACTCTAGTTATTGGGAGTGTTGATTAGATCTGATTTTCTGTGATGGGGCATGAGGTTATTTACTATATTTTTTTCTGACCAACAGAAAGAAAGGTTTGTTAAACTGCTGGACCAGCTGCACAATTCACTCCGTATCGACCTCTCCATGTATAGGGTAAGTGCCTATAAATGGCGTATTTTCAGGCTCTCTTGTGTAGAGCATGGATTTTCTCCAGTGAATCTCCCTATTTTGGGCATTTTTGTGACGTATGGAATCACTGTCACCCACTAATTCTTCAGATACACAATTAAACCATTCCCTTTCTTGCACGTTCGCCACCTCAAGCCCTTTGATCAGCACTTGGAAATAATCTGAGGGTTGAGAACTGTGCTGACCTTTGCTGCTCTCCCAACATACTGTCAGAATAAACTAGTCCCTTTGAGTTAAATAGCAGCAGTAACCCCAAGTAGGCTGTTTGAAGGAAATACAGAGCAGCTCTTATTTTGTAGGTATCACAACCTGGCCCAGTCTCTATTGGGAGTAGACCCAGCAACTGGGTCCCATGTGCTTCCAAGCCAACTGGGGCTGGCCAGAGTTTGGTCAGTGTTCCAGCTCTGGATCTATAAGAGCACTCCCAGGTTCAGTCCCCTTGTCTGAGTCCTTCCTTGGAACATGGGACTCTCCATTGAAGCCACCCCAGACCCTGGAACAAGTCCCTCAGCCACCCAAGCCCCTAGTTGCATAGCTATGATCCATGAAAGTTCCACCTAGGTTGTGGGCACTCTGGTTTCTAGTTTAACCCCTTCAGGGAAACAAGGAACATAGGTTTAGCAAAGGGATTTCTTAATCACAGTCAATTTACTCTTAAAAAGCACTAGAGTTAAAGATCTTTGAAAAATAACAAAATTCCCGAGATGCACCCATCCCCGTTAGCCTGATCTCATCCCGTCTGTGAGTCTGAGGTCTTGTCAGCATATCAGACTAAGCAGATTCCCTCCTGCCTTCTCTGTCTCCAGCCACCACTTTGTGTAGGTGGCAATGAATGGCCACCCTTTTAATACAGCCTCTCTCTCTCTCTCTCCATGTGCTCAGCTGAAAAGCTTGTCTCTTCCTGCCAGCCTCTGTGTAGAAAATCCATTGTTCCCTGGAGTTTGGCCAGAAGTTGAGATAATCAAAGTTGTTGGCCCTAGATTGCTCTATGATTGCTTCTGCATGATAGTCCCTGAACAAGATGTCAACCACCTTTCCTGGGCAGAGTAGCCATTCGGGATATATCAGAATAGATTTGCCTTGGGCAAGGGCTACTCATGTTCAGCACAACCAGAAAATGGACGTTACAATAGAAAATGGAGTTCACGATTCAATACAGAAATATCTCATTCTGTCATACTCTGCACTTAGCAGGGGAGGATACTGAGACTGAAATATACACCATCTATTATAATTTGGGATGAATATTCAGCCAGATCTTAATTGGTGCCGCATTTCTGACTTCACTATTCAACATATAGCATGTCTTTGTGGCTAATCTGCATTTGTTGAGTGTGTACATGGTGGGGAAGGCTGGAAGGGCGTCTACAACCAACGTTGTTTAAAAAAAGATCTTTTAAAAAAGCCTGTCTCTCTACCTCCCAGAAAAGCTGATTTCCAGTAATGTCCTGTGGTGCTTGGCGGTTGAATTGTAGTCTTTGTGTTCTGAGTGGAGAGAAATCTTTTGACAGCCACCCTGCGTGCACACAAGACACATTCTAATTCTGTTAGAAGTACTACTGGGAAGCATATAATTATAAATAGTAGAATGATACTCTTTATGATTGGGGGGGAAAGTTAATCCTTGGATGAGATGTTAGTTCATTCTGCCAAAAATAGTAGTATAGTGTGAGTGCTGTGGTAAAATGTAATTAGATCTAATTTGTAATGTCGAGAGTTGATTGCATAAATGGATTCCTGATTGATTTTTCTTACCGAACAGCTGATGTTTTTTCAAGGATAGCTCTGACATAAGTCATCCTCTGACAATTAGGTGTTTTGGAGCATGTTATGTTGGCATGTATGTTATTTAATACAAGCCAGTTATTGCTTGCTGTTTGTCTAACTCTTGCTTACTAGCTTACGTAAGGCAGAAGAAAATGAGTCTAGTTTTGAGAGTGTCCTGTTTAAAAATCTTTGCCAGATGTTTTGAGCCATGAGTACCTCTTCAGTTCACAACACTAACCCAATGATTGTAACTAAATCCTGTCTTGTAGAAATGTTTGTTACTGGTGAGTGCTCCAAGCACAGGGGAGGGCATGCACATGTTAGCTTGAAAAGGGGGTTGTCTTCATAGGCTTATTCTTCTTAGCTGTTTATGCAGATCACGTTGAATCCTACCAACTTAAATTAGCTACTTCGAATGAATACCTGAGTGCCCCAGCTAGTGCCAGGAGATGGCAGATAGGATCTCTCTGCAACTCCTCTGTTGTAATTATTTTGACGATCAATGCAGATATCGATAAGGTGTCTGGATGAGGTTGACTTTGCAGCAAAACCAATGAATGCATTATAAAGGATATTTCCATCCACTCTTCTGTTGCAACTGCATCCCACCCGCCCTCTCGAGCATGTTCAGGGCTTGTCTACATGAACCTTCAGTTCATGGCAAACTGGGGTGTAAATCTACTCCACATTATTCTGCTGCACACTGAGTCCATGGGGACCCTGCTGCCACGCACGTAGAGTTGTTCTTCAAGTGCTGGTCCCTATTTGTACTCCACTGTGGGGTGCAGGTGCTCTCTAGGCATCTGAGACCAGAAGATTTTTGCTATTATTGTCCTCTAGTCTGTGCCTGTGCAGTTCTCCATGTGCTGTACACCAGGGGTATAAAGTAGCAGTGTGGACTGACCGCCTTTCCGATTTCCTTCTACTACCTCTGGTGTGTTGGAAAGCTCCAGTGTCCGGCAAACTTGCTTCCTTCCTAATTACTTGAAAATAGTTATAGAATAGTTTATAGATTAGTAGTTGAGAGTTAGTATAGTTAGTGGGACTCTTCTACTCTCCCCCCCCCCCTTCCTGTCTGTACTCTTTGAGGTGATTATTATGCCCAGTGTAATGGGATGTTCACCCCCACATTACCCTAGAGTGGGGTTGGTGGCGCTGAGAAGGGACCAATTAACCATATGGGCTACAGCTGTGGGGAAATAGGTGGCCTAAGTAACCTCTGAATGATGGAGCCATCTGAGAAGGAACAGGCGAGGCTAGGATAAAGCCAGGAATTTGGCAGCAGAAAAGGGCTGCAGTGAGGGATCCGGCAGCCCACTCTCTGGACATTAGAGAGGGAAGGAAGGAAACTGGGGGGGAGAGGCAGTCTTCTCCCTCACTGTCGTGATGGTGGCACTTCCCCGGTGGCTGTTAAGGGAGCCTGGGCCTGCCCTCTTCTCTGGGTTCCAACTCAGTGACCTTCTAATCAGTGGCCAAGCTCTGCACCGTCTTAAACCTTGCTGCAGTTTCCCTAAGCCTTTTCCTACACCCTCTCCCTTTAGGTTTCCTTCCTTCCTTCTTTAATGTCCAGAGGGTGGCTGCATGCTCCTTCGCTGCAGCTCTTTTCTACTGCCAACTTCTGGGCTTTATAATCCAGCTACTCCTGCTTGTTCAGTTAGGGCTGGATCTCATGCCACGTGCAGCCAGGTACCCTAATTGGCCCCTTAGGGCCCCATTAACCCCTTTAGGGCCTGTGTGGGGTACACACTGCATCACACCCAGTATCCTGGGCTTCAAAAACTGTGCCTCATGCCCCAGATCATTCCTGGTCAGTGACAACCTTGTCTGGTGCCTCTGTTGCCTTGGGGAGGCCCATGTCCCCTCCAAGTGCTCAATCTGCCACTCCTTCCCTCCTGGAACCCGCTAGGCACATGAGTACCGACTGTGGTGCTTGTTCATGGAAAAGCAACGAGGTCCCACTTATATCCCAGCCTGGGAGAATTCCTTACAGCGGGCAGACCCCCTGTACATTTGGAGAAGGAGTTGCAGAGTGCTCCACCAGGCTGCGTATCTTCAACTATTAACAGGGGCAGGAGTAAGTCGTCGTCCTCTCCTAAACAGAAGCACGAGGAAAGTCCTCTCATAAGAAGAAAGATAAATTCACATGAGAACCATCATCTAAGGGAACCACCTCCTGTACACACAAGTCGTCTAGGACTTCATATTACAGTACTGCAGCAATGTTTTCAGAGTACGGCACTGAAACCCCAGCTCCGAAGACCAAGTCCACTCCAAAACCACCGTGTGCTGCTCTGCTGGTACCATCTATGGAACCTCTGAAACAGACACATCGATTGCATCCAGCACCAGGGCACTCCTCTAGGGAATCCTCAGTACCGAGAATTCCAACCAAATTGACTCTAACAGTGCAGACAGAGACCAGCTTTTGTTCCCCCTCTTCAGGGGACAAATTTACCATCCAGCAAGTCACCTCCAGAACTGTTGGGTCAGGCAGGATTCTCATTATCGTCCCTAGATGAGGCAATTACACCTACCTTCTCTTCACCTTCTGATGACATGAAGCAATATTAAGACCTGCTGAAGAGGGTTGCAGAGATGCTCCAAATCCCTTTAGAGGAAGTAATATCGGTCACAGCATGGGACATAGCAAAATCACATTGCCTATTAATGAAGCAGTCTTGGAACCAGCAAAGGTGGTGTGACACATATCAACCCACATATGCTCCACTCTTAGATGGGCAGAGAAAAAATACTTAGTCCCAGGCAAAGGGGTGGAATTTTTATTCACTCATCCAATGCCTAACTCCTGGGTAGTCCAAGCAGCCTCAGAGAAAAGCTGACAGCACCAGTTGAAACCAGCTCTTTCCAATAAGGAAGCTAAGTGCTTGGACTTAGTTGGTAGAAAGGTCTTTTCCTCCACCAGCCTAAAACCCAGGATAGCAAATTGTCAAGCACTTATGGCCAAGTACATCTTTGTGAACTACAATAAATTGACAAACTTTTCAGATAAGCTCCCCAAAGAGCTCTAGGGATGGTTTGAAGCTCTCATTGAGGAAGGAAAGCTGATTGTGAGATCATCAGACTACTACTATGGCAGCTCACCTCCACTGCAAGGGTGTTTTGATTTTTCCATATCTCAATGCTGGCTACTGATGGAGCAATCTCTACAAGGGGTCCAATCAGCAACAGCGGCTCTTCTCAAGCTGCTGCTGTGATCACTAGGCATCTCTGTAAACGAAGGGAAGTTGGTGTTCTCCCACAGGCAATAGAATTTATCAGCACAATACTGAACTCCATCACAGCAAGAGCATACCTTCCAAGAGACCGATTTCTCACCATGAAAGCACGGGTCACGTGCTAGTCATGAAGCTTTGGGCTACTACACAAACATCAGTTCGGGAGTGTCTTGCTCTCCTAGGGCATATGGCTGCCAGCACTTATGTAACACTGTTCACAAGGCTTCAACTTCATGCTTTCCAAGCCTGGCTCAAGACAGAATACATCCCAAATGGAGATAGCATAGAAGAATGAGTATCCATTCCTCTGAGTACAAAACTCACAAAGCCAGGGGTGGGAAAACTACGGTCCGCAGGCCAGATCTGGCCCCTCAGGGCTTTGGATCCGGACCACGGGATTACCACCCCCATAGCACCGTGGGCCCCGCGCCGCTCTGGGAAGCGGCCAGCACCACGTCCCTGCGGCCCCTGGAGGTGGTGGGGCAGAGGGCTTTGCACGTTGCTCTTGCCTGTGGGTACCTCCCCCCACAGCTCCCATTGGCCGGGAACACGGAACCTCGGCCAATGGGAGTTTCCATCCCACTCTTCCATCTAGTCCAACCCCCTGCTCAAAGCAGGACCAATTCCCAACTAAATCATCCCAGCCAGGGCTTTGTCAAGTCTGACCTTAAAAACCTCTATGGAAGGAGATTCCACCACCTCCCTAGGTAACCCATTCCAGTGCTTCACCACCCTCCTAGTGAAAAAGTTTTCCTGAATATCCAACCTAAACCTCCCCCACTGCAACTTGAGACCATTACTCCTTGTTCTGTCATCTGCTACCACTGAGAACAGTCTAGATCCATCCTCTTTGGAACCCCCCTTTCAGGTTGTTGAAAGCAGCATTCAAATCGCCCCTCATTCTTCTCTTCCGCAGACTAAATAATCCCAGTTCCTTCAGCCTCTCCTCGTAAGTCATGTGCTCCAGCCCCCTAATCATTTTTGTTGCCCTCAGCTGGACTCTTTCCAATTTTTCCACATCCTTCTTGTAGTGTGGGGCCGAAAACTGGACACAGTACTCCAGATGAGGCCTCACCAATGCTGAATAGAGGGGAACGATCATGTCCCTCTATCTTCTGGCAATGCTCCTAATTATACAGCCCAAAATGCCGTTAGCCGCCTTGGCAACAAGGGCACACTGTTGACTCACATCCAGCTCCTCGTCCACCGTAACCCCTAGGTCCTTTTCTGCAGAACTGCTGCCTAGCCGCTCGGTCCCTAGTCTGTAATAGTACATGGGATTCTTCCATCCTAAGTGCAGGACTCTGCACTTGTCCTTGTTGAACCTCATCAAATTTTTTTTGGCCCAATTTGTCTAGGTCCCTCTGTATGCTATCTCTACCCTCCAGTGTATCTACCACTCCTCCCAGTTTAGTGTCATCTCCAAACTTGCTCAGGGTGCAATCTATGCCATCCTCGAACAAAACCAGCCCCAGGACCGACCCTTGGGGCACTCCGCTTATACCGGCTGCATGGAGCCATTGATCGCTACCCGTTGAGCCCGATGATCTAGCCATCTTTCTATCCACCTTGTAGTCCATTCATCCAACCCATACTTCTTTAACTTGCTTCTTTAACTAAGTAATCTCTCCTTCCCTAGTGAGCTTTGATCTATCGCGTTTTGAAATGGAATTAGGTCAATGTACACTAAGGGCTTGTCTTCACTACTGGGGTAAATTGACCTAAGTTACGCTACTCCAGCTACGTGAATAATGTAGTTGGAATTGACGTAGCTTAGGTTGACTTACCCCGTTGTCTTCACTGCACTGCATCGACGGGAGATGCTCTTGGGTTGACTTCCCTTACTTGTCTCGCAGAGGTGGAGTACCGGGGTTGACCGGAGAGCGCTCTGCCATTGATTTAGCAGGTCTTCACTAAACCCACTAAATCGACCCCTGCTGCATCGATTGCAGCAGCTTTGATCTCCCTGGAGTGAAGACCAACCCTAAGGAAATGTTAGTGCTCATCAGCAGGGTCCACATGGACCCTTAGCGCACAGCAGGCTAATGCAAGGTAGATTTACACCACAGCTTACTGCGAACTAAATGTTTGTGTAGCCAAGCGGTTAGTGTTATGTAGCTTGTGATATTCTGCTTTGTTTTTCAAAGAAATATGTGCAGATGACTGCTTGAATATGTCACATCCTTATGAGTGCAAGAATGTGCCCAGGAGTCTGAGAATGGGGTTTGGGACAAAGTAATGAGAATGTAGGGAAAGGATGGACACACCAGCTCAGGAACTGAGGACAGTCTATTGCGGGGGGGGGGGAAGGAAACCACATTGAGGGTAATGAGCATACATTGCTCTGGAAAAGAGAATTAAATATTTAATTTTATTTAACTAAGGTCCAGGCAATAGAAGGTGAAATGCCATAGGTACTCGGATACTATGGCAATGGGCACAGTATGTGAGACAGAACTAGGCTGGAGTTAAGACTGTGTTAAAGGACAATCTTTAAGGTATGGTGCTACATCTCTTGATAACAGTTGACTTGATCACAATCCGTAATTATGTGAGAAACAAAAGTTTGATAATGAGCTCTTCAATCTAGCAGACAAAGCTATCACACGATCCAATGGCTGGAAGTTGAAGCGAGACAAACTCAGACTGGAAATAAGGGGCACATTTTAGAAGTGAGGGTAATTAACCATTGGAACAACTGACCAAAGGTTGTGGTGGATTCTCCATCACTGGCAATTTTCAAATCAAGACTGGATGTTTCCAAAAAAGATTTCCCTTAGTTCAAACAGGAAGTAATTCAGGGAATTCCTATGGCCAATGTTATGCACAAGGTCAGATTAGATTATCAGAATGGTCCCATCTGGCCTTAGAGTCTCTGAATATTGGTAGCTGACATCTGGCTAGATGAGAGGATTGCTAATGGGATTCAGAATTTTCTTTTCTATATCACTGGAAATCACAAACCCCACCACACCTGGCATCCTTATTGGCTGTCTCTAAAGAGAGGCCAAAAACTGAGTTGTGGGAAAACGAAAAGCCTTCTCAAGCAGTTGGCTTGAGGTCAGGCTCCAGCCCAGAACTAGGTATGCTGTCAGGGGAAGGCGGGGAAGCATGCTCTGTTGCTGCTTATTCTGTACTTGTTCTGTGGGTAAATAAAGGCCTTCTGGCCTGAAATGGAACCAGATCACTGGCATGTAAAAGGCTGTAGAGGAGTTTTTAAACTAAGGGCTGGGGGAAAGCCGACAGGTGCGGAGGAGCACATGGTTCAGATGGAGACATCCCTTAGGGGAGGATTTATTAAAGTGGCTCCTCTATATATAAAGAAGAGAGGATAGAAGTTGATAAAGTACAGGTAGGAGCTGAAGAGAAACAGTCAAATGAGAGTCCCAGTCAGTTACAACACATGAAGCCAGAGCACTAAATATTGACAAAGTTTATAAGTTCTTCTATATAAATGCAAGAAATCTAAATACTAAGATGGGTGAACTTGAGTGCCTGGTGTTAAATGAGGATATTGATATAATAGGCATCACAGAAAATTGGTGGACTGATGACAATCAACAGGACACGGTAATACCAGGGCACAAAATATGCAGGAATGATAGAGTAGGTTGTACTGGTGAGGGTGTGGCACTGTATGTGAAAGAAAGCATAGAGTCCAGTATAGTAAAAATCTTAAACGACTCAAACTATACCATAGACTCTCTATGGATAGAAATTCCATGCATGAGTATAGCAGTAGGAATATACTACCGATCACCTCACCGTGATGGTGATTCTGAAATACTGAGGGAGATTAGAGAGACTAGAAAACCCAATAATAATGGGGGATTTCAACTATCCCCATATTGACTGGGAAGATGTCATCTCAGGATCGGTTGCAGAGATAAAATTTCTAGACGCCATTAATGATAGCTTCTTGAAGCAGCTAGTCCTGGAAGAAGTTCTTCACGCAGCGCACAGTCAACTTGTGGAACTCCTTACCTGAGGAGGTTGTGAAGGCTAGGACTATAACAATGTTTAAAAGGGGACTGGATAAATTCCTGGTGGCTATTAGCCAGGATGGGTAAGAATGGTGTCCCTAGCCTCTGTTCGTCAGAGGATGGAGATGGATGGCAGGAGAGAGATCACTTGATCATTGCCTGTTAGGTTCCCTCCCTCTGGGGCACCTGGTATTGGCCACTGTCGGTAGACAGATACTGGGCTAGATGGACCTTTGGTCTGACCCGGTACGGCTTTTCTTATGTTCTTATGGAACCCACAAGGGGAGAGGCAGTTCTTGATTTAGTCCTAAATGGAGCACAGAATCTGGTCCAAGGAGGTGAATAGAGCTGAACTGCTTCGTAATAGCGACCATAGTGTAATTAAATTTAACATCCTCATAGGGGGGAGGGAAATACCAAAGAAACCCACCACAGTAGCATCAAACTTCAAAAAGGGCAACTACACGAAAATGAGGAGGCAGGCAAAATGGAAATTCAAAGAAACAGTCACAAGCTGCATGGAAACTTTTTAAATACATCATAATAGGGGCTTAAACTAAATGTATACACCAAATAAAAAAGAATATGACGGAGGCCAAAAAAATATTCCACTATTGCTAAACAGAGTAAAAGAGAAGGTTAGAGACAAGAAGATATCCTTTAAAAGTCAAATACTACTGAGGAAAATAGAAGGGAGTATAAAATCTGGCAAGTCAAATGTAAAAGTATAATTAGGCAGACCAAAAAAGAATTTAAATAGCAATTAATAAAAGACACGAAAACCAACATCAAAAATAAATTTAAGTGCATTAGAAGCTGGAAGCCTGCCAAACCACCAGTGGGGCCATTGGATAGCGGAGGTGCTATAGGAGCATTCAAGGAAGACAAGGCCATTGTGGAAAAGCTAAATGAATTTTTTGCATTGGTCTTCACTGCAGAGGATGTGAGGGAGATTCCTACACCTGAGCAATTCTTTTTAGGTGAAAAATCTGAGGAACTATCCCAGATTGAGGTGTCAGTAGAGGTGGTTTTGGAACAAATTGATAAATTACACAGTAATAAGTCACCAGGATCAGTGGATATTCACCCAAGGATTCTGAAGGAACTCAAATATGAAATTGCAGAACTTTTAACTGTGGTACCTATCGCTTAAATCAGCCTCTGTACTAGATTACTGGAGGATAGCTAATGTAACACCAATTTTTAAAAAAGGCTCCAGAGGCGATCCTTGGTTGAAACTTTAATAAAGAGGAGACTCCTACGAGGATCTCTACTGGGACCAGTGCTGTTCAACATATTCATAAATGATCTGGAAAAAGTGGGTAAACAGTGTAGTGGCAAAATTTGCAGATAGAAAATCACTCAAGATAGTTAAGTCCAAAGCACACTGCGAAGAGTTACAACGGGATCTCACAAAACTGGGTGATTGGGCAACAAAATGGTAGGTGAAATTCAGTGTCAATAAATGCAAAGTAATACACATTGGAAAAACACAATCCCAACTATACATACAAAATGATGGGGTCTAAATTAGCTGTTACCACTCAAGAAAGATCTTGGAGTCGTCATAGATTGAGCAGATGTTTTCAGAGAACTATGTGCAGTGGCAGTCAAAAAAGCTAACAGATTGCTAGGAACCATTTGAAAATGGATAGATATTAATACAGAAAATATCATAATGATGCTATATAAATCCAGGGTACACCCACACCTGGAATGCAGCATGCAGTTCTGGTCACCCTATCTCAAAAAAGATATATTAGAGTTGGAAAAAGTACAGAGAAGGGCAACAAAAATGATTAAGGTTACGGAACAGTTTCCATATGAGGAAAGACTCAAAAGACTGGAACTGTTCATCTTAGAAAAGCGATCACCCCTTCACATAACACAAGACCAGTGGTCATCCAATGAAATTAGGATGCAGCAGGCTGAAATCAAACATAAGAAAGTACTTCACGCAATGCAGTCAACGTATGGAACTTGTTGCCAGGGGATGTTGTGAAGGCCAAAACTATAACTGGGTTCAAAAAATAAGTAGATAAGTTAATGGAAGATGATAGGTCCAACAATGGCTATTAGCCAAGATGGTCAGGAACACAACCCTGTTCTTTGGGCGTCCCTAAGTGTCTCACTTCCAGAAGCTGTGACTGGATGACAGGAGATGGATCACTCGATAATTGCCCTGTTCTGTTCATTCCCTGTGAAGCATCTAGCACCAGCCACTATCGTAAGTCAGGATACTGGGCTGGATGGACCATTGGTCTGACTCAGTATGGCCGTTCTTATGACTATCAGTCTGCCACTGTTCATGAACACTAAATTCACATGAAGAACTTTTTAATTAAACAGATGAACTCTTGTAGTGAAAAGGTCTTACCTTGTTCAATGTGAATACTTTTATTTTCTGAGCATTGTTTTGAGTGCTAGAAGCGCCTGAGCTGTATACATTTCCAGGGGTTTTTAACATGTTTATTTTGAATGGGCTTGTGAGTTTCTGTGGACGTCTGATTGCTCTTTCAGGTGTGGTTTCACTTTTATGCCAACAGAACAATTTCCCAGCCAGCAGCCCTGAGCGGTTACAGGACTTGAAATCCACCGTGGACTTGCTGACCAGCATCACATTTTTCAGAATGAAGGTAAGGATCCATCACAGTGATAATATTCCAATGTGTGTGTGTCATTGTCTTATACTATTCAGAGAAAAACCTGTTTACGGCAATGAACTTAACCCATCATTCTCAAAAGCCAAATACTTTTCAGCATGGAAATGACTAGTCACAGACAACAGCAATCTTATCCTGCCCACATAATAAACGTAAACATTCCTATCAGTGTGTCACAACTTAATACTCTTAACTCTGATGCAAAATAAATACTATTCATCATCAGTAATCACAACATCCTTCTGACAAAGAAACATACAATTTGTCTGTACCCAGGTAGGATATGTAATTTTACCATTTATTGACTGTTATAAACTTCTCCTGTAAAACTACGTTTCCAGCCTTATCAATAAACAACAATTAAGTCTGTACAAAAACTTCTATGGTCTGATAAATATATTAAGCAATAATATTTTTCATTTAACTGTATCTCTCAAAAGGAAATGTATACTGAAATTAAGATAACCCAAATAATTAATTGATTAATAAAGAGCTATGGCTCATAGTTAAAGTTGTTGTGCAATAATGAAATATGCCTTTTTTGTGCTTATATTTGTTTTTAATGAGGGCAGTGTGAGATTTGATATCTTTAATTATTCATTGCCTTGTTTTTAAATGCTTGGTTTCTGTAGATGATGTGATGGATGAGAACACTGTCACTTAGCCACCTTCACCTTATTTTTTGAACAAAATGAGTTTTCACTCATGGCATTTCAAAATGTCCTTGATCAAGTCTGACTGTAAGTTCTTCAGGCAAGGAATGGTTTTTATCTGTTATGAAAAAGCACCAGATAAACTAACTAAATGTGCTGCATTCTGAAAGTCCCCATAATCCATACAATATTTATGTAAAATGTTAAAGTTGTTCCCAAACTCTGCTTTCTACTTAGAATGGTTAGAAATTTAAAAAAAAAAAAAAAGCTGGAACAAATGTAAAACCAAATTTGTTCCAGGACATGGTCTTATCCCAGATCTGATGCATGCAAAGCCTTTTAGAATAGATGTGCATTGTGAGTGTGAGGTAGAATAATAACTATAAAGGAAAAGAATGAGGGCTGCAAGAGGGAAAAAGCTGTACACATCTGCACACTATTATTAATGGCTCTAATCCACGTTTTAAAGTTGTTAGCAAAGAGGTCAAGTAAATTCCTGAATTAAAAAGCACCATTGTGGATTTTTAAAAATAACATGAGACGTTCTAGGAACTCTTGGCTGATCAAATGTCACGAGCTCTGATGGAGTCTTTCTCTGGACTGTCTTTTGCAGTGGGAGAGACTTTGATGTTTGTGTCCTGATTTCACAAAGAAGTCCCTTGAACCTCACATAGCAGTACTGTGTGTCTTGCACTTCTAACCTATGTTTCTAGATACAGCTGTCTGGTTTAGCTCCTTATCTGGCCCCCATGACCATAATATCTGAGTGCCTCACAATCTTGAACGTTGTTTATGCTCACAACACCCCTGTGAGGTAGGGTTGGGCTGTTATCCCTGTTTTGCAGTTGAGGAACTGAGGCTCGGAGACACTAAGTGACTTGTTCAGGTTCATAGGTCACTGGGGCAGCACAGGGAATTGAACCAGTCTCTCAAGTCCTGGGCTAATGCCCTCTTCCTCTTCCGACGCATGAGCAGCATCTCTTTAACTCTATTCCTGCTTCCTGCCAGGTTCAAGACCTACAGAGCCCACCTCGCGCCAGCCAGGTAGTGAAGGACTGTGTGAAGGCCTGTCTCAACTCAACCTATGAATACATCTTCAACAATTGCCATGAACTGTATAGTCGCGAGTACCAGACAGATCCCGTGAGTAACTGGATAAATGTGCACAAATCAAGGCTGAGTGGCTTGAGATAATGTAGCAAATAATATCTGAAGATAAACCAGCATAGGCTAAATTTTGTGGCCTGTGATCTTCTGAATGCCCATCAGCTGTAGCCAATTGATGAGCATTGATTGCGGTGAATGAAAGAGGATAATTTGTTTTACTGTCACTAATTGCTTTAGAGATCATTTTCAAAAGCCACCGATGTTTTATTCCATGATTAGAGCTGACTATTGAAAGAGTAGATTTGATATAATATTTATTCAGCAACAGCTAATTAGAGCGCATACTAAACTAACAGAAGAAATAGGGTTTAAATTACATGACTCTCCAGGCAGAGTTCTACCTTGTTTTACCGAATCTAGTTTACCGCCTTGCGGATCATGTGGGGTGGTGGGGCAACTCTACACTATAGCTACATTGATCAAAATTGTTCCATTTGCCATAATGTCAGAGTGTGGTAATGTGCAGATGGCATGAAGTGATGCATTGCTTGTCGTTGTGGATATATCAGTACATATCAGTGATCCAATTAGAAGTGTCAAGTATCAGAGGGGTAGCCGTGTTAGTCTGGATCTGTAGAAGCAGCAAAGAATCCTGTGGCACCTTATAGACTAACAGACGTTTTGCAGCATGTGCTTTCGTGGGTGAATACCCACTTCTTCGGATGCAAGTAGTGGAAATCTCCAGGGGCAGATATATATATGCAAGCAAGCTAGAGATAACGAGGTTAGTTCAATCAGGGAGGATGAGGCCCTGTTCTAGCAGTAGAGGTGTGAAAACCAAGGGAGGATATATAGTGTATATAGTGGTCATTCAGAGACATTGATCAACGGGGCAGGAAGGGCAAGAAAGCACATCATGAGAGATCCATAAGCATGTCCCTGGTCCCAATGCAGTAAAGAATAAAGAAGTGGCCATTTTAATCCCAGAGTTGTGCCAGGCTTCCCTTTTAGCAGCATAGTCTGCGTTTTATGATATTTTGTGTTAGATCAGGTTGCTTGCCAAGACAGAGCCATAATTATGGAACCTTCAGAAGAAAGTGGCAAAGCATACAGCATGTGCAGTTCCCAGGAAACCTGCAGGCCTGATGAGAAGTCATATTTCTTTAAACTCAGTATTTAGTTTCTCACGGCTTCCTTTCCAGAACAAAAATCAGGACCTTCCTCCTGAGGAGCAAGGCCCCAGCATCAGGAACTTGGATTTCTGGCCTAAACTCATCACTCTGATAGTTTCCATTATAGAAGAGGATAAAAATTCATATACCCCTGTCCTGAACCAGTAAGAATCCTCCATGTTCTTTATGGCTAATGGTAGAAGTAGACTCTTTGTCTGTTCTGCTTTATTTGTGAAACTGTCTTCTATCTTTTCTGTGATTTGTGTATTTATAGAGAATACTTATCTTGTCTGTCTGTCTTTCTGTCTTATTCGTCTGTCTATATAAATAATTCTTTTTGATTGGGATGGAAGAGTTTCAAAAGGTTCAGTTTTGATGGAGTTCGAACCCATTCACCTTGGTTATTACAATCCTGAACTCAGTGAGACACCTGAAAATGGGGTGAGAGTTGTTTTTTCTTGTACAGTTTTCTGGGATGCACTTTTCTAACACACACACTTTGTGCTGTGATTTAGGTGTGTCCATGTTCTATGCTGAACTGAGAGAGTTCGGTGGGTGGGGATGGCTTTGTTAATGGCAAAAGGAGCCACTTGTACTCCTTGGGGAGTAAGATGTCAGATGCTCTTCATTCCGATGTCTCCAGCAACCCACCATGTATCCTGCAGACAAAGGGGCAGATTACGCATTAGGGATTTTAGATTTTAACATTGCAGGCGCACCTGATACACACTAATCCCAACAGTGAAAAGGAACCTAGTTTTGTAAGGGGAAAAGAAAAAAGGTATAAGAGGGATAAACATTTTGACGTAATACTACAGAATTACAGTATGTAGCTACTTTTAGAGAACAGCCATGCAATAGCTAGTCTTTTAGATTAAAAACATAGTTACAGTAGCAGGGATATTTTCAATCTGTTTTATCTATAGCATAGAGTCCAGTTGGTACTTTCCAGATATCTGCCTTTTATCTTTGCAGGATGAAGGAAATTTCTGTTGTGTTGAACCTTTCAGTAGATAGTTTAGCTCAGAGCTGAATGAAAATGCCCCTTATTCTTAAGCTATTAAAGCCTTATTGCTGGTTTTCCCCCATTCAGGTTTCCTCAGGAGCTCACTGTTGGGAAGGTCAGTGCTGAAGTCATGTGGAACCTTTTTGCCCAGGATATGAAATATGCCATGGAAGGTAGGAGAGCGTAAGCTGTAAGCTCTTGCCCTGTGATCGCTAACTTTTTGTTCCTAGTCGATACCATGTGAATAGTACTTAAGGAAAAGTCTGACATGGTGATCGTTTTGTATAACTGTCTCAGGTAGTTTTCCAGTGCACATCAGAAATGCTGTTTACATGCCAGTAGGAAGTGGAAAACTTGACCACACAGCATTTTAATCCCTAGGAAGCTTCAGTCATCAAAACCTCCAAACTGCAATCAAAAAAATAAATGGAAACTGCCGGTTAGCTTTCCCATGCAAGTTGTAGGCACTGCAGCAGGGTTGTCCTATTTCCTCTGCTTTTGGCTGCTCACTTGACAACTTGCTGGACAGAGTTGCTTGGAGCGGAACTTGAAAACGAATTGTTTTTAAATTCCCATTAATTACCTGAAATATTTGCAATGGAAGCTACAGAAATGAAAACTGCACCGTGGTGGTGTCCTAGTATAGGGTGAGGTTCTGCAAGGAGCAGCAGAAGTTCTTGAGAGGTTTCCCACATCTGGGAAATCCCTGCTTGTGCTGCATTCTCTCCGTGAACACTACCTCCTCTGTGGTAACTCACAGCCCAAGATTCCCAGACCTCACCCAGGAGCCTGAGAAGGGCTACACCTCATATATAAAATTGAACAGACTTCCGCCATCCTCACCTGGAATATGATGGAGCCACAGCTTGTAGTGTGTGCTGATCCCAGCACACCATGGTCCACCTTGACTCAAGTAGACTGGTGGTGAAATCTACTTTTGGTATGAATCCTTGGGACATACAGGAATAGGAAGGTTCTGCCATTCCGTCTCCGAGAACTCCAGCACAAGTCTCTTTCCCCCTATGAGTTAAGTGATGCAAATGCAGGCAGGTTATCCTTTTCAAACCTCACTGTGAAGGCAGCTCAGTGTAAGAAACATCTAAGAGGCTTTTGGTGGGCTCCTAGGAATCTGGTCTCCATCTTCAAATAGTCAAGGCAGACTCATCCTTAGGAGTTTTAGCATCTCCAGAAATGGGGGTTATGCACACAGAGGCAGGTCACTCCCAGAGCAGAGTCCAGTTACTTCCAGCACTCCTTTTATTCTTAAAGGGTTAATAGATTACTGAATTTACCTTCTATAATCTTTGAGCCCAATCTTGCCAGATGTAGAGTGTGTTCAACTTCTATTGCCTTATGCGCCTGCATTGGGAGTTAAGTTTGCTCAGCATCTTACAGGGCCAGGTCGTTAGTGTCTTTAATCAGGGGCTACTGTTATAAAACAGAAGGTGGCTCTGCCATCTGCATCTGACAATCCAGGTATGCTGTATTTATTGTTCCAACACCTCCTATGTCGCCTCCTGCATGGTCTTCCCAGAACCAATCTGTATGACGACTATTCTCTTCCCCATCAAATCCCTCCTCAAGACTCACCATTGCTTCGATGCCTATAGAAGAAGTGCTCTAGCTCAACCATAAGTTATGGGCTGGATGCAAAGACTGCTGGGTGAGATGATGCAGGAAGTCAGATTTGATGGTCACAGTAGTCCCTTCTGACCTTAAAATCGGTGGAGAAATCAGCTGATTAATGATGACTGGATTGGGGAGCAGACGGAGACAGCTGACGTTTAGCTATTCATGATCAAATTTAAAATGTTTTAATTTGTAAATCAAATGCATCTCTGATATGTCTGTAACATGTCTCTGGTCTATATTTCTCTCCTAAGTCACTGATCATCGTAGATTGGAAGCTCTCAGAGATGCTAAGGGCAGAGCCAGGTTCCCAGCAACTCCTACCACTTTTTTCTCCACAACATTTTGAAATTCTGGTCCTTCCATTCCATCCTGATGGCTTACATTTCCCTGCTCCCCCGCACCCCCCACTGGTCACCTCCCACTTCGACCGCTGGAACCTCCCCCTCCTCTCTGCCCTCCCATAATCATTCCTCTTCAGGACATCCAAAGTGAAGCTGCTAAAAATTGTATTTATTATTAAATTATTCTGCCTGTTGATCTGACTGAATCTCTCCATTGGCTTGTCAGTGCCATGCATAACTCTGCCTCCTGGTTCTTCTCTGAATACTTTGTCCCTCTTCAGTCCTTCCACTCTGCCAGCGACCCACTCCCTCTTGATGCATCTTCCATGCTGTCTCACAGGTGGAATGCCCTCCCAGTCACTTCTGGTACAAATCCTACCTACAGGCCCACTTCTTCTGCAAGGCCCACAACACACACGCAGTAATGCCTCCTCAACCACAATAATACATTGGAGGAGAAGAGGATGAAATGATTATAATATTATTAAACAGCCTAGGCTCGCACGCCCTCTGGGTTTTGCTAGTGCCTCTGTTGTATTAACTGAGATGGAAGAAAGGGCTGAAAGTGTTTAATGTTGGACAGTGACTTACGACTTACGAGGAGAGGCTGAGGGAACTGGGATTGTTTAGTCTGCAGAAGAGAAGAATGAGGGGGGATTTGATAGCTACTTTCAACTACCTGAAAGGGGGTTCCAAAGAGGATGGATCTAGACTGTTCTCAGTGATAGAAGATGACAGAACAAGGAGTAATGGTCTCAAGTTGCAGAGGGGGAGGTTTAGGTTGGACATTAGGAAAAACTTTTTCACTAGTAGGGTGGTGAAGAACTGGAATGGGTTACCTAGGGAGGTAGTGGAATCTCCTTCCTTAGAGGTTTTTAAGGTCAGGCTTGACAAAGCCCTGGCTGGGCTGATTTAGTTGGGTTTGGTCCTGCTTTGAGCAGGGGGTTGGACTAGATGACCTCCTGAGGTCCCTTCCAACCCTGAGATTCTATGATTCTATGATTCTATGAGTGACTGGGTTATGTTAACAGTGTTAAGCAAGGTCTGGGGGTTGGCAGACAGAGACCTCGGCCTGCTGAGTGCTATGGCGGACACACCATTAAACATCCTCTTAGCTTTTTATTAAAGATAAAGAAAAGAAGGAAAAACAGTTAAAATCATTTGAAATGTGTAGAATCATAGAACTGGAAGGGACCTTGAGAGGTCGTCTAGTCCAGTCCCCTGCACTCATGGCAGGACTAAGTATTATCTAAACCATTCCTGACAGGTGTTTGTCCAACCTGCTCTTAAGTATAGTATTAAGTAAGCCTTGCATTTTCACAGCATCCCTTGCTCCCTTTCCCTTTAGCTGGGGGGAGTTTTAGAAGGAAAAAACCGTTGCACGACAGTCTCCTTAGATGGTATCAAAGATGGTGATAACTGTCTCTTTGGGGAAAAGAGAAGAAGTTAGTTAAGACGGGCTGGAGCTGCTGCTGTTAAAGTTCAATCCTGTTTCCTGCTGGTGGTGGTTGGGATTCTGCTGGTGCTGGTAGGGGTAGGGATGTTGTCTGGGTCCCTCTGTCATTAGCTTGAGTCAAATCAGGATGAGGGTGATAAAGGCCTGGGGTCCTAGGAAGCGGTGGGAGTGGCAGCCATGATAATGAAGCTCGCACCTGTAGCCTCTGTCTATTCTTCCTCTGCCTCACCCCCAAGTCTCTTTCTTTAAAGACCCACAAAGGGAATGGTGTGTGGAATAGCCCATCCCCTCATCATTTTGTCCACGAATTAGACCTCGTATCTGACATACCAGTTTTGGTTTAATAATTTCCGGTTCCACATTTTCTGTTTTCATGAAGCACGATTTTAACATACTCATTGAACCATATCGCTAGTCCCGTTTGTTTAGACTTCGTTTTTTGTCTCTCTCCCCGTACTGTTTTCCATCAGTATTTGCTATTACAGGTTATTGTGACATATTGTGAACTGCCATATACTTTTGATGATTGAGCTCACGATTAGAGTAAATTTGCTGGTCCAGTTATCACAATGCATCCTGGAACCTGTCTCAATATCTTCTCAGTTGTAAGTTTCTCCGGGTGAGAACTGGTTTGCAATTGTGTCTTGTACACCGCCTAGCACACTGGTGCAGAAAAAATAACTGTAAGGGGTACACACATGCAGAGTACCCCTTTTATAGGGTGGTCTTTGGTGTGGCCTGTGGTTGGTACAGGAGAAGTTAGTGGGCTGGGAAGGATTTTCTAGTGAGGAGCTAAAGGAAGGCTGATGAACAACAGGGGGTAGTTCTGTATAATTGTACCTTGTCCATGCATATGGTGCAGTAGGCCTGAAAACTTGTAACATGCATTAGTCCTCTTCTGAATGTGGCTTTGAAAGATCCTGCCTTGTGGAGATTCTAGGTTTCTAAGTAAGCGTTACTCTGAATGCTCTTTAATTTGCCTTCTACAAGCCTACAACAATTGTAATCAAACCTGGCTTTAAACTAAATTCAGTTATTATAGTTCTTGTTGCCTTTATTTTAAACTCAAATGTTCAAATTAGCTCATAGCTTTCAATGAAAAATGCAAATTTAAATTTAAAATGAACTTACGTGAAGAGCAGATTTGATCAGTCTCAATCACTGGATTTTGAACTCCCGAGCATTGTCAGTATCTGCTGTTATCCTCATTCAGTCCTCTTGGTGTAATCAGTCTGTCCCAGGGCAGTGCACATTCAATGTGATAGAGCAGGAGGGCCCATCTATGTATTCTGTGGGAGATAGATTTGTGTGTGTCTCCTTCCAAAGTACAATACATGCTCCTAACTGTTGTCATGATGTTTTTCCTTGTGTGTCTGTTCCTAAGTTCTGGATAAAATGAGCTTACTCAACTCACCAAGTGGTAAGTTCCTGCCCTTTGGTAGAGTTTATAGTTGTAAGTAGGTAAAGAGATTTTCCTCCCCTACCAAAAGCATCCTCGATACAGTCTACAGAGCTTTAGCATATTAAACTCTTACGCTACCTGAACCTGATCTACCACGAGGGTTCAGCAAATTAACTGATGCTGTGGGAGCTGGAGACGGCTGTTCAAGAGACTTTTTTTGCCAACGAACTTAAAATGTTGGTTGGTAGCGATGTCTCACATGCTAAATAATTCTAGGTGGAATCCCCCAGTCAGGGCCCATGAAGCAGCTACAATAGATGAGATCCACCGAGGAAGAACTTTACTTTCTGCTGCTTTCTAAGAGCACCTAGAAGCTCCAGCTCCTGCTCGATGCTGCTGCTTCCTGTGTCCTAAGTGATGCAGGTTGCCATGATGACCCTGGATCCCCTTTGCTCAGCACTGGCTTTACCTTTGCTGCCAGCTGTAATGCCAAGTGGTGGTTTCAGTGAAGAAATAGTCTGGGATGTGACTACTTGCAACTGACTCTGTCCCACCTACCATCTTGATAATCAAGGGATGTTTCTGCTGCTGCTTCCTACGATGAAGCTTTCTAGAAGCAACAGCAGAGCGTTCTGACTTGGACTCTCACCTGTGGCATTCATTTTCCTTTGTCAGTGAACCAGAGCCAGGGTTTGGCCTGAATATTCGTCTATCATAGTACGTTACGTGGCCCCCATTACGGAAGAATCGAAGTGCTGCACAGCCGTTGACATAGTTATCCTCATAACATCCCTGTGAAACGGGGAAGTTTATCTCTTCTTTATGGATGGAGAACTGAGGCACAGGGACATAAAGTGGCTTGTCCAAGGTGTCACGTGCAGCCTGTGGCAGAGCAGGTCTTCCAAATCCTGGGCTACTAGAGCATCGTTCCTCGAATCATAGGGGAAGGCATAGAAATATGTTGTAGGACACAAAGGAGAGTAAGGGATGGTCTGGTGAAAGGTTGCTGCAGTTAAGCCCTTGAAGTGTAAGGAGGTAGGCAAGTTTAAGGGGAAATAATTAAAATATAATGTATTAATTGAGGTTGATTTTAAGAAGCTGCAGTGCCTAGATGCCTGGGTAATGGGGATTCTTAAATAGCAAATTAAAAACTAATGTGGACACAGGATGGGCATCAGAGCCCCGTGTCTGAGAATGAGGACAGAAATCTCACTCTCCAGACAGTGCCTGCTGTGAGCTGAAATGATGAGTCCAGTAAAATCCAGGTAAGTAATACGGTCGACAGGCGGCTCTGCTGGTGAGTCTGAGGAGCTGTATCCGTGACCTTCCCTCCACACCCCAGGCTGCAATAAAAATCATGTGTACACTGCTAAGGGGTGCTATGAGGCACACGAAGGTAGATCTATGAAGGGATTTACAAAGAACTGAGATACATTATAACTTAATGTAATGTGGACACGGATGTGGGGTGAAAATTATCCTTTTCTTACGATCCTCACTCATTGTCTAGGGGAGGGAACCTACTCAGGATCAGTAAAGAGTGAATTCACCTTGAAATGAAAAGAAAAAATCTTGTGCACACAGAACAGAGTGTGGGGAAAATGTGAATGGTAAATATCGAGTGTAAAAGAAATGTATCCAGGAGCTCTTTACACTGTTAGTGAACAGGATCTTTTGGTAGGAGGAAATAGAATGCGTATAGTAGATGCATAGCTTTAGAAATCCCAGGCTTATTTTAATGCCATTAGCATTTTTTTTCTTCTGCTTTCCACCATCCAATCTGAATTATTCTGAAGAGCACATACCCGTTTCAAGTGACTTAATATCTAGGAAATACCAGGTTGAATATAGTCCTTGGGATTTCAAGCCCTTAAGACTTGTCAGTCATGGCGCCTAGTGGGCCTTTAGGTAGGGGACATGAGCGCTTTCGTTTTTTAGAGAGAGACTATGGACTCAGTATGTCCTCAAAACAGCACAAGTGAACAAAAAAGCTAACCTGACAAAGGTGAAATGACGGGTCTCTCTCATTGTCCAGAGCATTGTTGAGAAACAATAGTTCATGTGGGCAGCGAACTCAAGGGTGAAATGATGGTCAGTTAGGAAGTAAATTTGCTGGTAGTATAAGTGCTCTGGGGTTTGGAAAGATACTAGCTCTCAACACAATCTTCTCAGGAAGTTCTCTCTTCTAGGTGTGTCTGTACAGCCTTCCAGAAACACATGCTGTGCAAGTAAATGGTAGCATAGTGTGTATATCATACTGACATAAAGGAGACCAGAATTCCGGAAACCCACAGCAAGCTAGGCACTTCATATTTTACTGACCTGGGAGAAGTATCACTGACAAAGCTCTTTAGCAGCATTCTCTCCATGGCTGTTTCACAGACTGCGGGAGATGTTGACTTGACTGAAAAACATGATTTGGTTTCACACAGAAAAACATGTCGGTGGGTGTAATATAAGGTGGCAGTTTTGAGTGATGAGAGTTGGCTGGTTGCACGATTAACCTCCTTAACAGCTGACCTGTGGCAAACAATTGCGCTAAACATGGATCATTAGAGGTTCCTCAGTTACATAGAGGGCAGCTTCATGATCCAGAGAGTAGAGACTCCAAGCAAAGGGGAATGCATCTCTGTTTTTTACCAGTAAGGCAATTGAATGTGACAGTAATAGAGAAGCTGCCAGCCATGAGGTATGGTGCTTGTTCAGTTCTGGGCCACCTCAGTGCTAGAAAGATGTTGGTAAGTTGGAGGGAACTTGGATAAGAACAGAGGATGAAGGGGCTGACAGATTTGAAAGTATTAAATATGTATAGTGTGGTCAAACTACTACTAAGGGGGAAGAGATTCAATAACTGTGCACAAGCATTTGAGTAGTGGAAACACCAGAGAGAGAAGGATTTGGTTTAGGGTCTCTTTATAAGATTTTTATCTTTTGATATAATGGAATGAAATTAACTAAAGAAAGTGTAGGTTATATATCAAGAAAAAAAATGGTGAGATGTATTAGACTGTAGAATAGTCTGTGTCAAGAATGGGACTGGACAAAGCACTGAAGAACATGCTGCAAAGAAGCAAATCCCATGTGAGCCCTCTTGATGGACTGGATGACCCTAAGAGCTCGTTTCCAGCTGTAACATCTACAGTATGATTGTGTTTCCAGATGAAATCTGCAGGGGAAATAAGAGACAGTTGTACAACGTCTCTGTTCTTGTGGTTTGCTGAGGATGAAACACAGCAGTTGTCAGAAAATATCCGTACACTTTTCCATTAGTCCTGCTGCTAAGCTCTTTCATGTCTGGTAGGCTACAGCACACAAATCCACTAAGATCTCCAACTCCTACATTTTTCCTTCTTAACATGCTTTAGAAGAAGCAAAGGGTATACGCTAATGGGCTGGAACACAGGTTACCTTAAATAAAATGTACAAGAGCACAATTCTGTTTGAAAAAACGAAATCACGGGCATGCTGCAGGTATAGCTCTGTGCTGTGGGCTATCTCCTATCATCATCAGTAACTTCTGAAATCCTTCCCTTTATCAAACGGGTAGAGGTGACCAAAACCTGTAGCCAGTCTCTGGAAGGGGAGAGCAGCTGGCCATGATTGAGGTAGCTGCTAAGGGGCAAGGGGTTTTTGGTTTCATCAGATCATGTTTGTTCCTGTGGTTCACTTTTGTCTCTCCTCTGTCACAAGCCCCACCTGTCTTTCGCATTCGCAAAGTCCTCTTTTATGGTGGTCATAGAATCATAGAATCTCAGGGTTGGAAGGGACCTCAGGAGGTCATCTAGTCCAACCCCCTGCTCAAAGCAGGACCAAACCCAACTAAATCAGCCCAGCCAGGGCTTTGTCAAGCCTGACCTTAAAAGAGTGGTAAGAGTTTTCATTTTATTTTTATAGTTTTTAGTTCCCTTAGTTTTGCTAAGTCCATGTCACCCTCTCTCCCTCTTGCAGCTGATTGTGTTAGAGGTCAGTCCCCAGGATTATGCTTCTGCTGATGTTCTGCATCTTCCTGCTCTGCATTTTAATAGCATTTTATCCTAGACAGAACAAAAATATTTTTGGAAAAGACTTGGATCCATGACTCTGTTAATTTTAGTTTCTCTGCCTTTAGTGCATTCTCTTGTCTGATTTATTTTGGGCAAATAGATTTGGCTTTATCCTTCCTGATTCTGCCTCCAGAGAGCCCTACCATAGACGTCACAGAGTTGGGAGCAAGGGATAGTTGTAGAATTCCCAGTGTTCCAGAGTTTGTGTGTAAACACTCCAGCCCTTCTAGTTACCCCTGCATTCCCCTCTACCAGCACGCCAACCCAGGCACGCCTGCATTCCCCTCTACCAGCCCGCCAACCCAGGCCCGCCTGCATTCCCCTCTACCCTCACGCCATCCCAGGCACGCCTGCATGCCCCTCTACCCGCACGCCCTCCCAGGTACCCCTGCATTCCCCTTTACCAGCACGCCAACCCACGCACGCCTGCATTCCCCTCTACCAGCACGCCAACCCAGGCACGCCTGCATTCCCCTCCATTCTTCTGCTTTTGTAATTTAGGATAAAATAGTCCTTAAATAGTGCAGTTAGGAAAATTTTAGACTTGTAAGTGTTAGTTCTTTTTCGAGTGTTGGTGCCTGTGTGTATTCCACACCTGGGTTCCGGTGCGCACCATGTGCCTGAGTGTAGAGATTGTAACGAGCAGTGTCCGTGGCCTGCACATGCGCAGTAGATCTCCTTGTGCTCCTGAGCGAGGGTATAAGAAGCAGTGCGGGTCGACGCTCTCTCAGTTCCTTCTAATGCCACATGGTCTGAGTCAGAATCCAGTGTCCTCTCTTGCTTCAGCCTTTCAGAAAACCTGTCAATAAGATTGTAATTCGTTATTCTTTGTTAATTGTAGTGTGGTTAGTGTAGATTGTTTACCCAGACCGGGGACTCCCTCCCCACAATCAAGGACTATGCCAGACTCCTGAGCTTCAAAAACTGCATCTCCTGCCCTACGTCCTTCTCCGTCAGCAACAAACCAACACTGCCTCTACTGTCTGGGCAGGGGGTGACGTTTCAGCAAAGTGCAGCATTTGTTGGCTGTTTCTGCAAAGATCATGAGCTTCACCTTAGAAAACACTTACTGGAGAAGGCTATGAAGCCCTCTCGGATCCAGGCCAGCGAGACCCCCCCCCCCGGAACATCGGCCTCACCAAACGAGCAGCACCCCTACGAGCACATGCTTAGAAGTGGAGCCCTCCATTTCTAAGCCTCATCCAGGCCTTTCTGCCAGTCACTAAACCCACACCACTATGGGATCTGAACCTTGTGTTGTCAAAGCTCACTAGACCTCGGTTTGAATCCTTAATCTCATGTTCAGTGTCCCACCTGTCCATGAAGGTGGCATTTCTAGTGGACATCACTTCAGCCAGGAGGGTCAGCGAACTGGGAGCCTTCATGTTTATCTCCCCCCTCCCATTTACAGTAGTTTACAAGGACGAAGTATTCCTTCACCTTCACCCTAAATTTCTTCCCAAGGTCATCTCTGAATTCCACCTCAACCAGTGTATCCCCTTACTTGTCCTTTTTCTGAAACCCCATGCTTCTCCTGAAGAGAAGAGATTTCACTCCCTCGACATCAGTCGTGCACTGGCCTTTTACCTGCAAGGAACCAAGCCCATCAGAAAGTCTCCAAGACACTGTCACGACGACAGAGATCCCGTGTTCAGGCTGTATCCTCGCATGGGATTTCTAAGTGGGTTTCTGGCTGCATTATCAAAAGCTACAGACTAGATGCTGTCTCCTGGCAGTATGACAGCCCACTCTATGAGAGTGCAGGCTGCCACAGTAGCATTCCTGCAAGAGGTCCTGATGCAGGACATCTGCAGAGCAACCACCTGGAGCTCCATAAGCATGTTTGCTAGGTATTATGCACTAGTCTAAGCTTCTGCTACGGATGCAACAGTTGGATCTGCAGTACTGCATGCATCTTTGTTGCTGGCTTCCTCGCCCCCACCTCCGATCTGATAACTGTTTGTCAATCCCCACGTGTAGAATACACATAGGGGCCAGCACTCAAAGAAGTAGTAGAGGTTACTTACTGTAATTGGAGGTTCTTCGAGATGTGTGGACCCTGTCTATATTCTGCTACCTGCCCTCCATCCCCTCTGCTGTGGATCTGATTAGATTCGCGGTTAGAAGAGGAACTGAGAGGGCGTCAACCCGCACTGCTTCTTATACCCTCGCTTGGGAGCACGAGGAGATTTACTGCGCACATGCGGGCCAACGGACACTGCTTGCTAAAATCTCCAGACTCAGGTGCATGATGTACATACGTACCCACATACGTACCCACATGTGGAATACAGACAGAGGCCGCACATCTCAAAGAACCTCCAGTCACAGTAAATCACCTTCATTTAAAATGTGTTTAGCTGTTTTTGTCAAATTTCTACGGCTCTGGGATCACCAGGGGCCTTGCCTGAGACATTGTACCCATCAAGAGCACAGGGTTTAAGAGGTGTTCCTCTTGCCCGGCTGTGCTCCCTGTTTTGGTTGAGTATGATGAGTGCCCTTAATGCTTTAAGGAAGGGGTCTGAGCCAAGATGTGACATCCCATGCCACTTGTAAAAGTGCCCAATAAGGAAATGGCAAAATGGCTTATTATGGCTCAGGATCCATATTCTTCCAGTGGAACCTCGGAAAGCACCTGTTCTGGTTCCAGTGACTCCAGTAGATTGCATTGGGGAGATAAGAGGCTCCAAGAGAGAGTCAGATGTATCCTGGAGCAGCTGGCATCCCCAGATCCTAGGGCTGTTAAGGAGGACAAGGTCTTCTCTGATTTGGCATGGTCAGGTCAGTCCTATTCACGAGGGTGCCCCTTGGAACTGTTTAGCAGACCCCCATTACCTCTCTGAAGGATCTGCTGGAGGAGATGTCACATTACTCAGACCTGTCTAGCATTTCCAATATTCTCCCCAGAGCTGTCATCTCTTCAGTACTGAGGACAAGTCCCCAGCTCTGGGGAGACCTGTTTTGGGGGCTGATTGATGCTATACTTGGATCCAGGGATCTCTGGTCCCTGCTGGATCTGAGGTGGGTGCTGTCGTTTTCTCAGTTCCAAGATGGTGGGTGCCATGTCATTTTTCTGCAGCGCCACGTTGGTGAGATTTTTTTGGCCAGACAGCTTCAGAGTTCAAGCCCCATTCAGGTTTTACTCCACATGGGTACTGAGTACTTTGGTGTTCGTCCCTTTGGGCCTCCGCTTCCTGGGTCAGCAGCTCTTCTGAGGTGCCGGTGAGGGGTCCTGCTCCCTTGGCACTCTTCTCCAACAGAAAAGCAAAGGCTTCTTGGGAGTCCTTTGTCTGCCTCCATTGGAACCTCAGGATCAGCAGTTAGTTACTCCTGAGGGGATTCTGCACCAAAACATTAAAAATTCTGCGCACAATATTTTAAAATTCTGCAAGTTTTATTTGTCAATAAATAAATGCAGAGGCTCCAGTATGGCAGTGGGGAGCTCAGGCCACTGGCTGCACAAAGGTTAGATATCACTGTGCAGCCTCTCCACCCCTCACCCCAAGGACACGGACTCAGTGGTAAGGCTGCATCCAACACAGAAATATCCTGGGGCCCTGCCCCTCTGTGCCAGGTGCTCCAGGTGAGAGGCAGGCAGGATCCAAGTGTGGAGGGGCTCATTGTGGGGGATCCAGGTGTGGGGTGAGAGGATTCTGTGTGGGACAACCTGGGTGCAGGCAGCTCAGTGGGGGGGGTCCAGGTGTGCGGGGGATCTGGATGCACAGAGGCTCGTTGTGGGCGGGTGGTTCCAGGTGCAGGGACAATGGGACTCTGTAGGGATTTCCAGGTGAAAGTGGTTGGGGCTCAGCAGAGGGGTCTGGATGTGGGGGGGTCTCAGGGGGGGGGCTGAGTGCTGGGGGAGTGGGGCTTGGTGTGGTGGGGGGCTGGGTGCAGCTGATTGGGGGCAATGGCGTGGGAGTCTGGATGTGGGGGCTCGGTGGTGCAGAGGGGTGTGTCTCATCAGAGTGGGGGGTTGCATGCAGGGAGCTCAGTGGGGGGTGGTCTGGGTGCAGGGGTGGGTGTCCGGAGGCAGGGGGTCTGGGTGCAGGAGGCTCCAGATGCAGGGGTTGAGGTTCAGTGGGTTGGGGTTCTGGTCTGGAGGACTGGGGTGGTTCTGGGTGTATGGGGTGAGGCTTGGCGGGGGTGTCTGAGTATGGGAGGTCTGGATGCATGAGGGTTGGGCAGATGGGGGAGCAGCTCCCTGTACAGTGACCCCTGCCCCCACAGCTGTGGAGTGATGGGGGAAGGAAGCAGGGGAGGGTGTTGAGCTTCCTGGAGCTTGGGGAGGTTTCTGTGGGTGATTCTGACACAGCCCCAGCCACTCCTTCCAGGGAAAGAGGAAGTCCTATCCTCTCCTGCCTCCAACCTAGCCGAGACTAGCAGCTGATCCCAGCTCAGGCTAGGAGCCACTGGCTGGGGTGTTCCCAGCCCTGCGGTGATTTACCTCAACCGCTGGCTGCTCTGGGTGCCTGAAACGATGTACCTGCGCAGCTAGGGAGTGGTGCGTGACTGCTCTTACAGCTTCCCTTTGCTTCCCTGTCAGAAAGTCATTTTTCTGCGGGGAAGCAAAGAAATCTGCGGGGGACATGAATTCTGCACATACGCAGTGGCGCAGAATTCCCCCGGAGTAGCAGTTCCACATGGTGTGGACTCAGACGCTTTTCTGACGGAAAAACAGCAGATATAACTTGTGCCATGCCTGCCTTGTGCAAGCTTTCCTGGCAACTTCCTCAGAAACAGCTGGAGGTAGAAGACTCAGATGGACACCTGGTCTGACCCAGTGTGGCAATTCCTATGTTCCTGTGCTGAAGGTCTCATTTTATTGGCCAGGAGTGTCTCAGAGCTGTAAGTCCTGATGGCCAACACCTTATGCTGTGTGTTGCGCCAAAGCAAGGTGATACCTAGGCCTCCCCCCAAACTTCTGACTAAAACTGTGTCCGATTTTCGTTGTGATCAGCCTGTCTCATGGCGTGTGCTTTTCCCATAGCTACATATCTCCCTTCATAGGGGAGGTAACACGTCTTGCATCTCAAGCACTACTGACCTCTCCTCTGACAGGGCTTGTCATTTAGAAAGTTGTATGGTCTCCTTGTCACCTGTGGAGAAAAACTTACAGCTCAAGCCACTTCATCTCAAATGCATCCAGTTGTGTTATAAGCTGGCAGCTGCTCCTACGCAGGAATGACTCTCTGCTCTGTCAAGTAGGACGATGACAACCCCTGTAGTGCTCCACATCAAAATGAACAAAGTGCTAATTGTCCACTGATTTCCTTCCTCTCGCTAGAGGCACGGAGTGCATACTTACGTCTGTTTCCATCTCCAGGCTGACTGCTAAACCCCTACATACGTCTTTACTTCTGCACTTTACAGAGGGCGGCCAGTAATTCAGACACTCTGAGGTTGGGGCTCCGATCCTTCTTAGGCACTAAGGATAGCGTAGCTTAATTAAGCTAAGGCATATCTACATAAGCAATTAGACCATGGGGGTGTCAGTCTGCCCCACACTTACCTGCTGCAGTCTGTGTCCACATGGCCAGTGGTGACGCATGTTAACAATTTGTTAATGCACTTTCAGCTGGTCCCATTTCAAAGAGGACTACCTCAAAGTGCTCTTATAAACTGTTAACGCACATCAGCTGGTGCACGTGGACAGTTACCCTGCAGCAGGCTAGTGCAGGGTAGATTCCCATCCCAGTTTGCCAGGTCCTCGTGTAGACAAGTTCTGAGATACAACAATGCTCTTTTTCTTCACTTCCAAGAAAAACAACTTCAGTTGGAGTGAATGGGTCACATATGTGTATAAAGTTTGGCCATCAAACCAGCTGTGGCATTGGGAAAACTCAGATCCAGACCAAACGCTGCAGTTTGGGCCCACCTCAAATAAAAACCAATAAGAGGCTTCCAAATCCCAAATGCAGCGGGGTCATTTTGGAAAGAGGATTGCGCTCTTGGACTCCATGGTGGTTAAAACAAAGCACATGTCTGATAGAGAAGTATCTTTAATAATATCCCAGAAGGGGATAGGGATGTTTCTGGGGGCTGAGTTTTCCAAGATGGTAGCAAAGTCTCTTATCACCTGCTAGTGATAGTAAGGGGTAATGGTGGAACCTCTCTAAAAAGAGGTGATGTCAGAACACATTTAACTACTAAGGCAAAGCTCAAAGATAAGTTAGTATAGGCAGGTTGTTTCCCACTCGAGGCTTGGCAAGCAGGCAAGACTGCCTTAAAACCAGTTGACTGCTTTATGGGCAGCCAGTAGAAAGAGTTCAAGGTGGGGGTAAAATGATCATAATGGCCCAATCCCAGGGAGCAGGTGACCAGGGGCCTTCTGCACCAGTCCTGCTGGAAATGCTGGGAGGAGGGAATTGCTGATTGAGCCCTGGGCAGATGAGGGTACAAGCAGTGCAGCAGAGAACATTTTCTTCGCCCCTGTGACGTGTGGCGCTGACTGTGTGCCACCGCAGGATGGTGGAGATAGAAAGGAAGAGAGACGCTTCATCATGAGGCTACCTTCCTGCACCAACAAGAACTATGTTTTCCTGATGATGAAGTGACCCCAATGCACTGAGCCAGCAGTGGCATCCTAGTCCTTCACCTTGGCTCTGCAGAGACCGAGCAGCTGAATCTGGGAGGCAAAAGATGCATGTGCTGTAGTGATGAAAATGCCTAGCAGAACCCCTGTAGAAATCCACACCTACTCCTTACTAGCACATCACTAACAAATGAAGACATAGAACTTAACTCTCTCTGCCCTCCTCTCTTGGAGGCTGCAAGATAGTATATTTGTTACCATCATTTAAATCTAGGAGAACACAAATGCCATCTCTAGGAATCGTATTATTACTTTCTCAGGACGACAAAATCCAGAGCATCTAATGTGAAGAGGAGGACAGGCCATAAGAAATCATTCTCCTCTTATTGTCATGACAACCAGAAATTCTTCTATTTTTGAAGTGTTAGATGGAGCTGTGCAAAATTACTCCAGAACTCAACCTGCTGAACTGCAAAGAACCCCCAAATGCTTTAGAAATCCTAATTGCTGAAATTTCATGGCATTATAGGTACACATCACGCACCAGAACCTTAGCACATTGCAGATGTGTTGTACACAACCCTGCTGAGACCAGTGCAGCTGGAATAATGCTAATTTAACATACCTGACTGCTTGTTTTCTTCTCAACAGATCATGAGAAGCACAGACTATGTAAAAGTGCAGACTATATGAATTTGCACTTCAAAGTGAAATGGCTGTACAATGAGTATGTTCGCGATCTGCCTGCCTTCAAGGGGAAAGTGCCCGACTATCCAGCGTAAGTTAATTGTATTCTCTGTCATAAATTCCATGTCTTGCCCCATCTCACGCCTTCCTCAGGGTGATCCTTCTGCTTTCCCTTAGTCTTCCTCATTACTTTCCATCCTTTACTGCCTCTACACTTCTTTCTGACCATACCGAAAGCATACTAGCCTTCTCTCAGCTATTCTTGCTATTGGTCTCTCTCCTCCTTACATACATGATTTTTTCATCTCATTGTACAGTATGTCTCAACTCAGTCTCAAGAGCCAAAATATTTAGCAAAGGGTTGGACCTTGGGACCTAGGTTTGATTTGGGGGCATTTCTATGGCATGCTTACAATATGTGGTTTGGTTACATTGGGGTGGGCCTTGTAATTTTGACTCTGTAATCAATGGTTAAACAGAAAATACTCTGTCTTATCAAACCTTGGCTTCCAAGCACTGTCCGAGTGGCAACCCAAAATTCCTGCCAGAAGCTGGAGCTCCTACTAGGGGCTGCCATTTTTTTTTATAGGCACCTTCCTTAGTAAAGCAGTGCAGGTGTCTTTAGATTAGACTCAATAATGACACCTTCCCTGAGCAAAGAGCTCACTTAGGTCCTCACCTCCCCGGAGCGCTTCTGTCCTCCTTTCTGTACTGATGCCGTTTCTCTTTAGTAGAGGTTGCAAAGGGTCTGACTTGAGTAATTTGTTCCCTGGGGTTGATTTACTGGGTGAGCAAGCCCATCCAGCTGATATAAATCTGTCCCGCAAAGGGCAGAGCTGGTTCAGTGCAGGCTCACCTTGGGAGAATCCCATGAGTTTCAGCATGAAATACTGCATTAAACAAGGGGCAAAGCAGATAGCCTGGATCACATGGTCTATATCCAGTGAGGATCACAGTTATACAGTGTGTCTATCCTGCCCTTTAATAGCTGTAGTTGCTGGTGACTACAGGTCCCAGATTGCAATAATCAACCTTGTTCCGAGCTGCCTGGCCTGTTGCTGGGGCTTGTAGTCTCTGTGGGCAACACTAAGGAATTAAAAATGAGGGCATGTGCCATCTAAGCTATAAAATTAGGCATGGCCCTTGGGCTCCTAGCAAGCTGTCAGCGCAGCCCTCAGGTGAACACAATTTGAGCGTGCCTGATCTACAGGGCATCACTCAAACCTGATATAATAACCAGTCTGAACTGTGGGCCTTGGGAACAGATCAGCAGAGCAATGAGAGGCTGCATGGTCCTGTGGACAGGAGACTGGCCTGGTTTCCTTTCTTGGCTCTGCCTCTGAGTCAGCGAGCTTTGGGCAGGTCGCTTAGTTTACAGATCAGTAAAATAAGGGTAATGATGCTTAGCTATTTTCCTAAGGATCTCTGCAATCTATGGGCGAGAAATGGGACCCGAGTGTCACTAAGCAGTAGTATTCAATGATCTAACCTGCTGGCTCGGTCTATGCGGTATCTCTCTATAGAGCTCCTAATACCGTGGTGTACTGCACAGTCTCCAGCATCCTCTGCTGCTGATCAGTGCTAATATTTAACACTAAGCATGTCACCAAACACATCTAATGACGATTTCAACCATCTCCCTTAGCTGTCTGTGCTCCCACACCCACCACTTCAAAAATACCACTGGGGCTAATCATAGCAATGAGTTCGTTTCTTCAGACAGTGGCATGATCGCTATTTTATAAAATGCAACTTCATTAAATACAGAAGATACTTAACATTCTCTGCTTTAGATTCAAACCTAGTAAACTCTTTGAGACCAGTCAAAATGCCACCGTCCAGAGAGCCGACTCTTATGCCTCAGAATGGACAGGAGACAGAGCTCAGACCCGTTTGCCTTATCCCGTACCTGGCAGTGGGGGAGAGAATGCTTCCAAGTGACCCATTCCTGATGGCCTTGAGGTTAGGTTGAAAATAAAGTCAAGGTTTCCAAGTGCTGACTGTTAAATCTGTCACTCCCCTTGCTTTCAACAACCCAGCATCAATTTCTGAAACTGGGTAGAAACACAGCCAGCAGTCGAACATTAGAGCTTCCTCTTGTCCGTTTCAGAAGTCAGCAGAAAGATGGAAGATGTTAATTCCCAGAAGCATGAACTTTCTTATTCTTTGTCCTTTCAAAATGCTTAATATATAGCATGTTTTTTTCTAAATTATACACTTTAGCACACATCAAGTAGTGTGATTGTACCAGAGACTAGCTTGTCTCTGGACGTAGAAGGCATTTCTGCCTTTGATATCGTGACTTACAGTGCACCTGTTTGGCCCAATCTTGAAAAGCCAGTCTCTGTTTTCGCCCCTGTAACTTGCATGCTCAGTTGAAAACACTGTTTCGATGTCTCAGTACCTGATTTATGGAGGCAGCCAGGTACCTAGGCACGTAAGCCTTCATTTTGTCTGCAATGTTCTGGCCAGAGAAGCAGAGGCCACGCTCAGGCCACGCTGAAAGTGCAGCCCTTTACCTTACATTATGTCTGTAACACATGACAATAGGAAATTTCCATTCAGCCAGAAGACACTGCTCCCATTCATGGCGTAGGAGAGCGCACTACACTGAAGAGTTTATTCCAAACCAAAACTATCAAGAGGGCTGTAAAGACTACGTGGTCAAGCCCTCAAAGTCAGGGTGTGCTGCCTCCTGCATATTCATTAGGTCAGTCTGTATTGGCATGTTACCAGACCCTCATTTCCACAGGACCGCTGCCTTGTTTGCTGTGTGAGTTCGTAGATTCTAAGGCCAGAAGGGACCATTATGATCATCTGCTCTGTCCTGTATAGCACAGGCTAGAGCGTTAGATTGTGCGAATAAGTTACAAAGGTGTGGCACTTACTTTTCGATCACTTATTAAAACAGGCAGGAAGAGGAAGGCAATTGCTCTCTATCAAACGACATTTTAAAGTGTGTCTATGAAATTAATTAATTTTATCGTTGAATACACTTATTTTGAAACACATTCACTAGGATAAATGATCTGTCTATCCTTGCCGTTCAGTGAGTGTGCCCCTTCCTCATTCACTGCACACCCCCAACCTCAGCACTGAGAGCCAAACTTTGCAAAGTAAATTTAGACTACGGAACAGCTCTGGATTTACACTGCAGTTGGAAGCAGACTGAGTCTGGGAACCTGTGCAAACAATAGTCCCTTGTCTATGGCCATGTTATTAAATATGGCAACACAACACTGAGTGACAAGGGGACAGGGGTAGGGTTGCACTTTCAACTAGAACTACAGCATTTCCTGACTTGAATGTTGTACTTTGCAACCTTAATGTTCTCTTAGCATAGTTCTCTCTATGGAGTTTCGGGTGGAGAGGGGTCTTAAAAGAACCTCCCTCCCCAAAATTATCTTCCCTTTTTGCCAGGCAGTCTGGCTAGACAGCAAAACACGTAAATGACCGTGAATTTGTAAGCCATTATGGTGGAAGTATTATGCGTCCCATCTATGGCTAATGGCTTTGTGTTCTCACCCCCGCATGTGGCACACTTTCTGTAGTGCCCCTACCTCTTTCTGTGAGTGCGCAGTGAATGTCAAAGGTGCAATAAGCAATGGCTGGTAGGGGATAACCAGTAGGCAGTTCTGCCTCATTCAGTGCCATAAGCAGCAATCAGTAAGTAGCAAACAGCCTGTGCCATTCATTGAGCTGTAACTTTCTGGGGCAGTAAGCAATACAATACAGCGTGCAGCTTGCCACTCAGGAGCTCTGCACGGGAGCTGCTCTCTTATAAACTACCTCTGTTTCCTTAGTACCTGAGCTCACTTTTTTTTTTTTTTTTTTTTTTACACACAAGAAAGTCATGGCTTAAAAAGCGCTCTCATTACTTAAAAACCAAACAAAACGCTCAAATCAAGAGAGTCCTGCACCCCCTGCACAAACCATGACTCTCAAAGCCTCAGAACTGCCAGGTCAAAAGCAATTTCACTGGAACATGGAAAGACCTTGTCTCTATGAGGGAAATTTTCCCATCATGGCTAACATAGGTCAGTGTGGCTGACAGCTGCGATGGGTAGTGCTGGTGCAGGCAGGCTGCTGCTGGCATTTAACACTGTGTCAGTTACAATTTCCAATATTAACATGGGTGTGCTGTATATGCCAAGGTGTTAGGAGTATTTAAGGCTACCCAGGATGCTCTGAGTTTGTGCACTCTCTCTGTCTGTCTCGCTCTCGTGTCTCTCACGTTATTTCACATTCTTTGCTAATTCAAGCAGCCCATAATTAGCACCATTTGAATGAGCTCCATGGCCTGTTCAGAGAAGGTCGTACTCTATTGTGAAGCTCATATAATACACCTTTTATGGATTGAATTCACACATGGGCCCTTTTTTCCCTTGTTTGTGAATGCTGTTTGGTAATATATGAAAGTGAGATTTGCTGCAGCTGCAGTACTTAAATACTTACATATAGAAGAGCTATGTAATGAACTCTAGAGAGACGTTTAACTCAGATGAAACCTTAAATGCTATGCTGCTGCTTAAACACCACCGAAAACCTCCTCTCTGTATTGTCCTGATGCTTTCAAACAGCAAGAGAACGGGGTCTGGCTAGCTCAAGGAATTGCTGATGGGATACAGATCCTTTCTCCTCCTGTTTTCTGGTTCAGATCCAGCACATCAGTACTGGCAGCTGTCTGGTGCAGTGAGTTAAGAGTCTAGTCCAGTTCCAAGGGGATAAATGTCCACATTGTAAAGCTATCTCCTTGGCACACAAGGGCACCCATTTTTAACAGGCTCAGTCTCCAGAGCCCTTTCCATCCTGCTATGCTATCCTTTCCCCTCTCCAGGATAGGAGGTGGGAAAGCATGGGGGAAGCTTGTTCTCCTTTGCCCATGTTCTACCTGTTCTTGGGATTCATACAGCTCCACTCTAGGGTGGGTCAATCTGGACCCTTTCATATGCACTAAAGTCACTTGCACTCTCACAAGAGAGAAGTCACCATGGCACTGCTGATTCTGCCCGGGCCGGCGTCTCCTATGGGGATAGTATAGTGCCACCAATCAGTCATTACGCTCTGGTTACTCGAGTGCTCTCCCAGACTGTTAATGAATTAGCATGCCAAAGAGTCTAACAGACTGGATCCAACTTGGAGAGCAGTTGTGCCTTCGGGGAAGAGGATGCCAGGCTACCCTGGGGAGGGTATGGGGCAGCGGAGAGCAGCGCTGGAGTGGAGAAAACTGCCTCATCTGGGATCTCCCTCCCCCAACTTCCAAAATATGTTCCTGCACCTGGAGACACAATGGCAGGAGGCCCAGGGAAGCCACTTCCTTCTCTCTTTCCTTATGCAAATGCCCCTAATGCAGATCCCACAGCGAGAGCTGCAAGCTCACACAGCAAACTTCTCTTCCCATACCTGTATCCCTTAGCTCGTCCCTGGGAGCGTGTGTGGTTAAATTCCTCAGAGCCACTGGTAAAAGTCTCACTAGCCCAGAGCCACTGGTAAAAGTCTCACACATGCTCGGGGGGGGGAAGGGCTAGTAACACAAACAGGAAAAGAGACAAAAGAGTAAAAACATTGAAAGCAAAACCAGAACCAAGCTACTGAAGAGGGGGAGAGCACGAGCACGAGCAGAGGTGGAACAGTGCAGGGGGAGAATGAACCAAGTGGGTGAAATGGTAGCAACTATGCTGAAGCACGTGGTTATGAGGGGCCCCATCTGACAATCCAGTGTGCGGGGGTCAGGCAAGATTGTGGCCTACTGCTCCTGCCCAGGAAGCAGTGTGGGCACACATGTAAGTACACCTGTGTGCGCGGGTGCTGCTGTCCCTCAGATCCTCCCTGGGGAAAGCCAGCTGGGCACCCAGGCAGATGATAATCAGCTTTCAGCCTGGCTTGCTGGAGGGTCAGCTGCTGTCTGGCAATAAATGGAACCAATAAAGCTGGGGAGAGGAAAGCCAGGATTTTTGCTGTCTTGAAGGCATTTGAATCACTGAAAGACTCATGGAGAGCTGAGAGGTGGGAATGCCACAAGATTAGTAGTTGTGAGTAGGCCCCCGGCGGCGGCTGCTGTGTTTCACACTGTAACTTGCTCTCCTTCCTCTCCCTGTGACAGATGGTTTGAGCAGTTTGTGCTGCAGTGGCTGGATGAGAATGAAGATGTTTCCCTGGAATTCCTGCATGGAGCCCTGGAGAGAGATAAGAAAGATGGGGTATGTAGCTGGATTACTGTGCCCAGGAACCAAATATTGCCATAGCAAATTCAGAAGCCTGAATGCGGACACAGCCATTTTAGCTCACTGAACAAATGGGAATCTCCTTTATCTTGAAACTTTGTCCCCAGGTCCTCATGAACCATTTTAACCTAATAGGGAGAGCAGAGCAATTCATTTACCTACGCTGCTGCTGCTAATCTGTGTCAGCAAGAGGCTTGGCATTCTCCCATATCCCCATGCCTGTGAGATAAGTCATTGAAATACATGAAACTAGGTACGTGTCTAATCGTGACAGTGAAAGTGACCTTCATCCATCTATTCTTTAACCTCACCGAGTGCTCCCAGAAGGCTCTGCTGTGATGTACGTAGCCTGTTTGAATTTGGATGAGAGCCCTCATTTATATTTCTCCATTTGAAAAAAAATCTCTGTGCGTTTTCTTTTCCATGTTGCTCATTAAATGAACAGGCAAATGATGCATTTCATGAAAGGTCTCAGCAGTGTATTTGCCATTCCCGGGTGATGTCATGTCCCTTCCTGGTCTAGACTGCAATTGTCAAAGGGAGAGAGGTCCTTAGAGCCCATTGAAAATTAGGTGCCAAACTTCTTTGGGCCCCTTTGAAAACTCCTTCCTTAATTCTGGGGTGAATGTGTTCTGCTTTGCAGCTGCCCACGCAGTAGAGAGAGGACAGATCCCTGGGAACTACCAGCTGCCTCTCCCAAATCAGTTCAAGACATTCACAAATTACCGTATGTGTGTTTTTCTTTAGTTCCAGCAAACGTCTGAGCATGCTCTGTTCTCCTGCTCGGTGGTGGATGTCTTCACACAGCTCAATCAGAGCTTTGAGATCATTAAGAAGCTGGAGTGTCCAGATCCTGAGATTGTTGCTCACTATATGAGGAGGTTTGCTAAGGTAACAGCACTAGCATTTAGCTCTTCATCAGCCTTCAATTGTATGGAGAACTTTAAAGTACTTTTGGGGCTTCTTATTGTTGGTTTTAACGGATAAACACTGATAAAACACCCCCTGTACAAAAAATAAAATAAAATAAAAATTGAGAAAACATTGGCATTTCTCCAGTAAACACCAGAAATGGTTACATGTATCTAAGGGCCTGTCTATGTGGAGCAATAACACACACCACAGGGGTGTGATTTCCAAAGCACGTTAAAGTGCAGTGAGGAACATTACAAAGAGATTATTCATTACAGTATACGCAAAGAGAGAGCCCTTAAAAAGCCCGATTTTCAGACATCTGCATAAAACTCAAAAATTGCTTAAAAAAGAAATAGCCACCCAAAAATGAAATTAATGAACCCTGAAGAACAGAAGCTAAGTGTTTTGGCGAATCCTGTCTACTCTAAGTTATTGGTTTGATTTTATTTTCGTGTTCTCCTGCAAACATCCTGCCTTTCTCAGTGGAAGAGGAGAGCATAACATTGTTCACTGTTGTCTTTGCAGACAATTGGGAAAGTGCTGATGCAGTACGCTGACATTCTCTCCAAGTGTTTCCAGTCCTACTGCTCCAAGGAGAAACTAGTGAGTAACATTTGATTTCTCCCCCCACCCCCGTTTAGAAACCCAGGCATCATTGAACCGTTCTGTAATAGCTTTAAAATAGCAGGTAAAGGAGTCCTCGTACTGCAGCTGGGAAGCCATAAACCTCATCATTGTGCTCATGTCATCAAGGCCCAGGCGTTTTATGGAGTTAACTTTGATTTGCTCACCTATAAAATAAAATTGGGCACTTGGTGTGTGTCAGTCCCACCACACCTGTGTCAGAGGGTTTTGCTCTCCATTAAGGAGGTGGAAATAAATGTTCCAGACACATGCACCTTGCAGACTCTGCTGTGATCCCCTCCCTCCCCAGGCTGCAGCCGCACATGGAATTGTAGAGAGCAGAGATGGACCATTCCTGTCGGGCTCATGCTTGCACGGTGTGCTTGGCCACGCGACAAGGTGATGGCCAAGGTAGACTCTGCCTGACTTGCTGGGGCTTGGACTCTTCTCCCCATCTTCTCATTCTGAACCTGGGGAACTGCTTATGGCAGCTGCTGTCACCTTGTTCCAGGGCCCTTTGGAGTGAGGCATCAACCCTATTGTCTAAATCTTGTTTTACGGCTATGAAAAGAAATGGGCATGGGGCACTCTTTGTAGATCTTTGTACCATGTCTGTATCCCGTTTGATTTTCAAAAGCACTTCCCAGTTTAGTATCCCCTACTTCTAACTAACTTGTTGTTCAGCCCCATTTCTAGGTCATTAATGGTGGTGGTAAATAAAACTCTGTGTCTGAAATCTGGATGCTTGTCGCATGCTGTTCTTGACGCTCTTCTTTGATGAAGCCAGGGGAATGCTCCAGCCCCCTCTTAGCAAATGGGTTTTCTCCCTTTGTGCTCATGTAATTCAGACTCTGTTCTTGACGTAGTCCACATCTGATCTGTGCTAGTGTGGTGGAAACCTTAGCTTAATCTCGGGAAGGAAATGCCCATTGCACGCCCCAGCATGTAGACATAACCATGAATGACAGCAGACGGGGCTGGGACACCGCCACCCCCCAGTTCTGCTCAAGAGGGATGGTCCAAACAAGCCAACCATTACACTTCTGTGACCTCGAACTCAGTCAGTCTGCCAGATGCTCCTTTTCTTCAAGACCCAAGTCAGTGACCTTCCTTACTTCATATAGATCAGGCAGGAGTTTCCCTATGGACAATTGGCAAGCACCCTTAGAAAACCCCTTGATTGGTAGAAGTAGGGTTTGGCAAAATCTAATCCCCATATAGAAAAGCTTCCATTCAATTGGGAGTCTGGCGCTCTCATCCGGAGTGTTACTAGAGCAGACGATCATCATTCATGGGTGTTTGACTATTTGATCCAGTGGGGAGCTGTTCCCTTGTAGGCGGGCGGATTTGCTCATACGTCGGGGTACTTAAAACAGAAGATGCATCTCGTCCCTTTAGGGTTAATGCCACTTCACCATGGCCTGGTAGTTTTCTAGGTCAGAGATCTGCCTCTATGCTACAAATCCTCCAAACAGCTACTGGGTGCTATTGTCAATTCAGTGCCCCCCATGGGTACCGTGTTCAGAGGAGAGATTCTGAATGAGGCAGCCTGAGACATATCCGTGCATCCCTTCAGCCCTAGCTGAGTCCCACCCTAGAGATGTTTGGGGTCTGCTACATAGAGTCCCTTCATTGCAAACAGGGGGAGCTTGAGCAGATACATTTCCCCCCCTCACTGATGTGTGAATTTCTGGGAGTGGCCACCTCGGTGTGCAGCACCTCCCCTTACGATCTGTTTGCAGTTCAGATCTGCACAGGTCAGAGTTGAGGGTGATGTGAGAATGGACTCTTGTAGGAGGGCAGCTGCCGGTTGTCTACTTGATCAGCCAATTGTCTACTGGAGCAACCCCTTAGCCACTGATTGGCATGTCTGCAAGCAGCTGCCCCCTTTCCCGGTTGGAGAGAGGGACTTTCCTCCTTAGCTTTGTTACACTGAAATCTGCCCTTCCTCTTCATTTACATGCTGGGGGAAATTCTAGCCCTGGCTATGCCAGTGAAAGAACAAATAATACTGTTGTCACCCGAATCAGTAACAAGATTTTGCCATTGCCTCCTTCAGCCCTGCATCCTGATGAACAACATTCAGCAGCTGAGAGTGCAGCTCGAGAAGATGTTTGAGGCCATGGGTGCTAAGGAGGTACGAGCACTAAAACTGGCTACTTATGCACATAACTACTGGTTTACCTAGAGCCTCCAGGAAAGATTAGGGCCCATTGCTCTTGGTGCCGGGCTCTCGGAGTGAAAGGACAGCCCTTGCCCTGAAAATCTTTCAGTCTAATTCAGCAGGTTTTTCAGACAGGAGCAGGGGAGGGAGGACAAGGGAAGAAGTAATAAGAACATGCATTAATGTGGGCTGGACAGGGGCACAACAAGATGTTTTCTAAATATGATAAGAATGTCAACAAACTCTCCACGTTATGGGCAGACGTCATTTTGTGCAGTGTGTAAATGAAGGTCAGTAACTTGGTTGGGAGTAAATGACCTACATTTAATCTATTCTAACCACAGCCAGGCTGTGTAATACGCCCTGTCTCATTCCTTGGGTCCCTAAGGAAGTGTTTGCCAAGGTAGATTGATTGTGGTGTTCCTGTGAATGTTTTGTTCAGAGGGTAGCAAGTTTCAAAGACATGAAAGAATTTTGTTGCAGTTGCTGTTTGTGAAGAGAGGATGCGCAGCTATAATGTATATCTTTTTTTCTCTCTTTTCATTGCTTTTCAAGACTCAGGATGATGACGAAAAGGACACTGCTCATGTTAGGAAAAAATCTTTTTCAGAGCCTCGGGGCATTTTCTTTAGCTGTGATGTGCTAGATCCTGCGCTCTCGTCTGCACGCCAAGAGGCTAGTTCAGGGGTGGCAGTTCAGCTTTTTGACTCTGCACTGTTGTTTCCAAGTCTCTCTAGTGCTCAGTGGCATAATTCTAAGAAGTGACAAATGCTTGTTTTTAAGTAAAAAAAAAAATAAAAAACCTGCTAAATGTTTCACTGGCTAATGCAAGGATGACAGCAAAGAGGTTTTTTTCACAGTGGAGCTCAGTTCTCCTGAAACAAAATGTCCCAGCAACCCAGCCTTGATATTACATCAATAATGGCCCCGAAGGGCCAGTTTTCCAGAACAATTGCTCCCATGATTAAACGTATGTGAATGCTTTTATGAAGGCATCACTTGCATTATACGGGGGTCACCACTAGGAAATCAGCATTTGCCAAGTTACCCAACAGTGCTATCTGATAGCCACAGTATTTCCTTATATTTACAATGGGAAATAACATAGTATCTCAAACACCTGGTGGTAAACTGTATTTAATGACAATATAAACGATTTCACTTAGCCTGGGTAAGATCACCCTCTGGGAAGGGTGCATCTTTCAGCACAGAATCTCAACAATGCCTATCCCAGCACTTCCCCAGTGAGCTGAGAAATCATAGGGGGGTTTCAGCGTGGACCACAGGTTCACAGGAGAGACCTGTGGCCAGCACTGCGAGTGGGCAAACCTCTGTATTTTCACACTCCTTCCTAATGCTGTGTAATGACTCAGCACTTCACGAGCATACAAGATCACATAAATAAATAACAGGAGCATGTCGAACTGTTTGGTGTTAGGTACAGTACAGTGTGTGTAATGTACTGGAGTGTTTAGGGTACATATGTTCTGCACGCCGTCTGTGGTACACTAACACTCCACCTCTGTCCAGACAGTCGGTGCTCAGGGTGCTTAGACTCTAGCTGGAACAGGAATGCAGATCTCAGCTGTGATATCACACAGCAATCATCCGGAACAAAAGTACATTTATACAAAAACTCATGCGTCTGCCAGGACCTTCGTGAGCTCCCTCTGCTGCGAGCTTCTCCCTCCCAGCCCAGCTTGTCCCTTGCAGCATCCTCCATTGAAAGCGTCCCCCTGTAGTGACATGAAACTGCAGGCTCTTCAGCGGTCTCCCTGCACTGTGGGATTATACAAGGAGGAGGAGATGTGCTGGGAGCTCTGGCTTAAACCCTGTGACTCTCAGCCTGGGAGCTAGCAAACTGGGGAGAAAACGAATGCAAATTACATGTTGAGCAACTGGAATATTGCTTGCTCAGTATATCAGAAAGTTTTCTTGGGAGTGAAACTCCTTCCTACATGCTGTTTGTTCACCTCATCCACCTGCCACTGTTCACCAGAAATACTTGATTTAACTTGTGCCGAGTACCTGAAATAGCTGACCTCCCCAGGGTTTTCCTCTTGGTATGCATTTAGTACTTTGCTGCATAGATTAAAACCCTGCCAGATCCTTGGTTCCACTAGCCTAGACTGCCTTGTTCTAGTTTTAGTGGCTACTCTGATAGTGATTAGTCCTGGCCAGTGAATATCAGTTAGTGAGATGACGACTCTGAAAATAGAGCTAATTATGTGTTCTAGAAATACCTCATCTCGTGCAAAGTTTTTGTCCTCTCCTTCAAGAAGGACAATTATTTGGTGTTTACAAGAGATGCATACAGCATCCATACTTCATGCAGTGGTTGGCACTAAAATATAGCAGTGAGGGCAATGTTTACATAGAAAGCAATAAGAGGAGGTATTTCTCTGTAAAGAATGAGAAAATGTCATGGTGAGGTCACATCAATGCTCTAAGTAAAGGTTTATTTTTTTGTGTTACCTAACGTATTATGGCTAAATGAAAGCACCTCGACAGTTTTCCTGCAATTATACCAATAAATTAGGAGTTGCAGGTAGACAGATCATAGAAATGAGGAGTTGTAGGTGGTGAGAAAGGTAGCTAGCACGCACTTTGACTACTTCAGCTGCATTCTGTTCACCTAATCCATCGACACCTGGAGCTCTGAACAGGTTTTGAATAGTTGTTCCTTCTCTTCCCAAATGTGAAATCCCATCCCTGCCTGCATTCCTTGTACTCTCCCTAAAACGTTACCCAAGGATATCAGGTGTGGGATAAGGCAGCATTCAGCCCTAAACCCCTGGGCGTGATACCCAATATCTTGTGACCCATTGAGGCTAGAAGCTGGAGCACAAAAGATCTGGAAAATCCTCCTTCCAGTGGGGTACTGCCCTTGTTTCCCACCTTGGAAGATCCCAAGAGATTCTCTCATTCAAACGACAACATTATAATTGATAGAAAAGCTCTTTTAGATCCTTTTAGAGTTTTAGAACACTTCATTTTTCTCCCTTTGAGCCTGTGCAGTGGATCTCATGCTGCTAAGACAACTTGACTTAGAGGGATACAAATATTATCAATACAGCTTCTAAAAACCTCTCTCAAATGTCAGGTGTTTGGGGGAAATAGTGTTTCTGCAATTATTTGTAGTGGTAAAAGCATTATACCCAATGGTGGTGTGGTGTAAATGTTGTAGGCACAGATTCTATGGTGATGGCTGTCATATATGTTCCCTGATGTCACTGACATAACTTTGGAGTAACTTGTATAATTCACTCATCTCTTCACAAATGCATGATGACGTTTTTCTGAAAGCTCTGCTCTAGGAATTATTTTGGGGCAGGTCTCTGGCCTGTGTTACACAGGAGGTCGGACTAGATGATCACAATGGTCCCTTCTGGCCTTGGAATCTGAATATCTTTGAATGTGGCAGTCATAAATTCATGCAAGTAAAGCATTCATGCCACCTGTGCTGTTTTCTCTTCACCCCTCATGTTGTTTTACAGACCCCTGCTTGGGAATGGTACAAACAGTCTGACAGTGGGCAGTGTAATACTTTCTATTTTTATTCGTCAGGAACGACTTTGCAGCCCACTCACTGCCTTCTTCTGCCTTTCACAAGTTATGCAATCATTAACTCCTGCAGGATAAAAACCCCATGTACTGCACTGCCCACTGTCACGAATTCTCGATATGCTGCAAAAGCCCAATTAAAAAACTTAGATTTTTTTGAAGTACAAGCCTCCCAGGGAAAATATCAGAGAATAATATTATTTACAGTAGAACCTCAGAGTTACAAACACCAGAATTACGAACTGACCAGTCAACCACACACCTGATTTGGAACTGGAATTACACAATTAGGCAGCAACAGACACGCACAAAAAAGCAAATACATGACAGTACGGTGTTAAATGTAAACTACTACAAAATAAAGGGAAAGCAGCATTTTTCTTCTGCAGAGTAAAATTTCAAAGCTGTATCAAGTCAATTTTCAGTTGTAAACTTTTGAAAGAACCATCATAATGTTTTGTTCAGAGTTACGAACATTTCTGAGTTATGAACAATCTCCATTCCTGAGGTGTTCATAACACTGAGGTGCTACTGTATTGAGCCTTGAGAATAAAGTCTTTAGTAGATTTGTCTTCCTCCACTTTTCATGCTATCAGCTAAGCTGTATGAAAAATGCTCCAGTAAAACATACTCTCTTCTTCGTGTTCAGCCAGATTTATCCCTCATTTTAAATGCTCAGTCACCTGTATGACAAACCCCAGGATAGCTGAAAAACAGCCTTGACTTTGTTATAAGAGCTGTGGGAAAGTATTCCTTGGGCCCAGGCTCCTCCTAAGAGCTTCTTATCCTGCTGAATTCTTCAGTCTTGTAAGACTGCTGTCAATCCCCAGTAGAGTTAGAAATGCATACTGCTGGCTTTGCTCAGCCCTCCATCTTCTCCCTTTCCTGAAAGGTGGGGGAGAAGTGAGTGATCCTTGGGACCATGTGACATAAGCCAATGTATTGTGTCCTTTTAAAGAAGGTCTCAATCTGTTTTAGCTTATCAAAAAGAAGTGTGAGAGGTGTCTTGATTACAGTGTACAAGTACCTATGCAGGGAGAAAGTGCTGGTACCAAAGGGCTTTTTAATCTAACAGCAAAAGGCACGACAACCATCAGGAGGTGGACCTTAGAATCAGACAAAATCAAATTTAGAAATAAGGCACAAATTGTTACCAGCAAGGGGATTAACCATGGGAACAAACTGCCATGGGAAGTGGTAGAGTCTCTATTTCTTGATGTCTTCAAATAGAGACAGGATGCCTCGTCTCTGAAAATAGAGAGAATACTTCCCGGCCTCGTGTGTATGGTGGGTGTTAGAGTCTCCATTCATTGTCTGGACACTGCTTTTAGATCCTCAAACAATGCTGTGGAAGTGCCAAGTATTATTCCTACTAGAATTAGAACATTTGTTCAGAATTAATCACCATGTAGTCTAGGCTGTCTCATGTTTCATAGAAAGAGAACAGTTTTATTAGCTTTCTTTCTCAATGTCACGCTCCATGCACCCAGAGTGAGGGAGATTGTAAGCCTCAATAAGGCAGTGGCGTTCCAGCTTCCAGCAGAAATGCCATGGTCATGATATGCATTACAATGCGCCAACTTTCTAATATTTCTTGCTGCTCCGCTCTGCAAGCCAGGTTTATTGTGCAGTCCAAGTGGCATTTCCTGTTCTCATGGATAGCTGGTACACTTAGCATTCAGTGACTGAGCAGCAAAGTAGATATTAGTTCATTCAGGAGCCTTTATCAGTGCTTCACCAGATTGGCAGAGCAGAGTTTCCAGCTACACTGAAAGCTGAGGAAAGTCTATGAAGGACTGTAACTTGTATCTAATTCAGATACAGAAATAGTAGGCACCAATCTCACGCCCTTCTAATGGACCTAAATCACAGTTCAGTTAATCCCCTGCAGTTTGTGTCGAGTCAGGGAATGCCAATACCAGCCATTAAGGAGCTAGTTAATGCATTATCTAGACTTTTCCTTCTTATGTGTTAGCAGCTGTTCAGAAGAATCAACATCTACATAATGACAAAGGACTTTTCTGCCACTGAGCTGAGAAATTCAGCACCACAGCTGGCTTTCCTTCCACTGTCACTTAGTAGCTACTAATGTGTAATGAGGAAAAAGCCAGAAACTTTTTAAATCAGTGTCAGTAGCAGTCTTGTTAATCGCACCTGAAAAGGGGGCAGGGGGTCAGTTTAGAGGGGGATCTGAGTTTGGGTCTGCAGCCCCTTGGCCAGAAGCACTGTAAAGGCCTGAGTGTTCATCCCCTGGCTGAAGTGTTGCTCCCAGATATCCTCTCTAGCCAATGCAAAACTTGGTGATGATCGGATACCGAGAAGCCATATTTTGCTCTCTGACGGGAGGGGGGGGAGGGTCACTGCTACAAGAATAAAATAGTAAGAGGCAGCCTGGATGCACTCAATGCATCCTCTGTAGTAACCATGCTCTGAGTTCCCCTAGCCTCTGTTTGCCAGAAGCTGGGAATGGGCGACAGGGGCTGGATCACTTGATGATTATCTGTTCTGTTCATTCCCTCTGGGGCACCTGGCCTTGGCCACTGTTGGAAGACAGGATACTGGGCTAGATGGACCATTGCTCTGATCCACTCTGGCTGTTCTTATATTCTTATGTAACTTCCCACAGTAAAATAACTCATTAGTTGTACACTGCATGAGCTCGGCATTCCAAGGGTCGTGAGTTGCAATGCACCATCGCTGTCATAGATGCTGACCTAAAAATATCCTGTGGATTCAGCACAGACACAGCCTGTAGCTATGAAATAAATAGCAGAATATAAGGAGTGGTGGGTGATCAGTACCAGTTCTGCTGGCTTGTGTAAGAAGAGAGCTGATCCTCTAGTTCAGCTGGCAAAGCATTTGTCTGAAATGTCACGGTGAGTCAGGCTGATCCGGAGTCCCACTCCCCCAGACAGTGGGCCGAGTTCAGAGGAGTAAAGGTGCTGTACATTACACATTCTGCATTGAAGACTGTAAACGGATGGTGTCTTACATGCCTGGGAAATAGAAGGGGGCTGGAGGGAAGAAAGAAAAGCAACCACTAGGAGACAGTAGACCTGGCTTTGTACCTGTGAGTTGGGCCCAAAGTCTCTAATTAGCCTCCTGATCTAATCATGCTATCTTCATTGCTGCCGGTGTGGAGAAATAGGTGCACAGGGAATAACATTACAAACTCACATTAATAAAGCAGGAAAGTCACTGCAGGCAGCGCTTCACTCCTGAGACTCCTAAATAAACCAACAACTGCTATTTCTTTCTCTGTTGTTGAAAACTGATCTAGACGACTGGTAAGCACACTTTCTAACACCTATTAAAATCTGGATTTTCCCAGCTAGCTTATTAAAGGGAAAGGAGTGAATCCCATTCCAAGTCTCTGAATTTCCCTAGAGGCTTTGCTTTCTCTGATAGATGCTAAAGAAAATAAGCAGGGCTCCAGCACAGAATGTGGTAGCAGGAACTCCTGTTGTATTTAATTCCTGTCTAGCTCCAATACTGAGATTTAGCCTAGAAACCTAAGCCCCTGAATTCTAGCCACCGCACTGCTGTTGCAACAAGTGACTTTATTGGTGAATAGATGGTCTAAGTTGGAGGTCAGGCTGGAGTTCTAAAGTCCCAATTCACAAACAGCGGAGGCATTTTATTTATGCTTAAGAACCAGAAGACTGAAGTAACCGGAAGTGATCCTATCTTACATTCATATAGCATTTCCAGCCCAAAGGATCCCAAAACACTGCACAAACTCCGCATCTGCAGGCCGTGCTGCCCTGCTGAAATGCAACCACCAGCATCAGGCATACTGCACAAATGCAGAAAAGGGAAATTATTGGCTATGGATCGTGGAGCAAACCAGGACTCTTAGGGCAGGGGTCAAGAGACCAGTCCCATTCATGCAGTGCAGACAGGATCTCAGGTTTTAATGTCTCAGCTGAAAGACTCGCATGCAGTGATCTTGATTGTACCTCAGTCTAACTCAGGAGTATTCAGGGCTGACCACTAAGGGGCCAGATCTTTATGTGCTCAGGATCCCCAACTGGGTCGATATTTTCAAGAGTGCTCAGCACGTAACAGCTCCCTTTGTGACACTTATGGCCAGATTTTCAAGAGAGTGGGGAAAATGTGGCCGTATTCCCCATGTTCCACTGAACAGCAGCCTGAAGTCTGTGTAATGACTCTGGAGGTGAAAGGTGACGCAACTACTCTCAAATTCACACATGGAGTAATTCACACCCCAGTAAAAAGCCACACTATAAAGAAGCCAGTCTTTGATTAAACCTATAGCCACAAGGTGACTCAGAACCCAAAGGGATATATTGCAGTGTAACAGCACAGTCTGGGTTCTGTGCCAGAAAGGTTTCAATGTTTCTTTATTTCTTAACTCCACGAGTAGCAGGAAAAGGGATGACTTTGAGAAGAGGTGGTGGAAAGTAGGAGCCAAAGTAACTTTTGTTCGTGTCTCCCAAGTTCTATGGGGAGGTCTCTAGTGGCTCTATCACTGCCTCCAGAGCAGCTGGCCATGAAGCTCTACAGTGGTGCCTGGGAAAGGATGCTAGTAAACAAATTTTGAGGATATTTCATGTGCTTTTCTACCATTTAGTCATCAGTGGCTAATGGTGCTTTGGGGAACAGCAAACCAACCTCCACTTTCCAGCTAAGCACTCTCCTTTTGTCCACAGCTGGACCCAGAAGCAAGTGACAATCTCAAAGAGCTCCAAGTGAAACTGAACAATGTTTTGGATGAGCTCAGTGTTGTGTTTGGTAACAGGTGAGTACATCTAGCTTCTATAACCATGGAAACATTCCTTTCCTTCCGCTCCAGCTGATCTCCTGAGATTGAGAGAGATGAAAGTAAAACACATGGCAATTTCACAGTGTGTTTCTCTTTTGAATCAAATTCATGGCCCTGAATTTGCTCAATTCTCCATCTGAAGAATTGAGAAACTTTCAGAAAACTGTATCTGTTGTGTTCATTGCTCTGCCTGGGAACAGAACATGAGAATCTGAACTGTGAAATGTTATTTGGATTACATATATTGCTGATCCTGCTGCTAACAGCACTTGTGTCTGGGAGAATTGAGCCCTGTTCTTCATTGCTCTGAAAGCAGTTTCCAGTTGAACATTCAGAAGCGATATTCCTGTTTAAATGCAAACATTCTGTTCAAGTATGTAACAGCTGAGTGCTTTCTGATTGTTAAATGAGTATTAAAATCGGAAGGAAACTGGCTTAGCGTTTGTGATTCACACTGAGACTCGGTACTCTAGTGTTGCAAAGGTTGGCACTTTTTTATAGGCTGGTCAGTCATTGTTGGCACCAGCGCCAGAATTGTTGCTAGTTGCAATTAAAAGCTTTATTTACAAATCATAGATACAAATTACCTGTGGCAAGGAGTGTGCCTCGGCTATCACAACTCTACCGTGAGCACAAAAGTTGCAGCTTAAGCAAGACTGGAAGGCTGAAGACTGTCTTCACCTTTGCTGGATGTTCAGGTCTCTGTGTGGAGGCATGTATTGAGTATCAACTGGCCATAAATACCTTTAGCCTGCGAATTAGAAGAAGGTTTCTAACCATCAGAGAAGTCAGGTTCTGGAACAGCCTCCCAACAGGAGTAGTGGGGGAAAACAGCTTAACTAGTTTTAAGGTGGAGCTTGATACATTTATGAATGGGATTTATAGGCTGGGGTGGCCTGTGATAGCAGGAGGCTGGACTTGATGAGCCAGGAGTCCCCTTCCAGTCCTATGTTCCTAAGTAAAATGTCCCCCAATTGATCCAGTCTATTAATCTTTGAAAATAACGATTCCCCACAATAAGGACAGTTCATCTCATCTATGCCCTGTAAAAAGATGAATGCAGGCACATCCCATAGTGCAGCTCCTACCTGGGTGGTGAGAATAAAAACTCAGCCTGACTGCTCTGCTTCCCAGCCATACATTTGTAGTATTTATGACCATCAGTTACTTTGTGGGACTTATTGACACATAGCTGCATTTTCAGCATATGGAACTGGTAACTAAGTGCGTAACTCCCATTGCTATTCATGGATGGTGGCAGCAGGAGATATGAACACATGGAACTGAGTCAATGACATTCATAATTAGATGGCGGTTGAGTGAGAAATCATAATTAGTGGGTTAGTATTGTTATCTGACACTTGTCTTCACAGTGTCAACGTTACAAGACAATTAGGGTGGAATCTTGGCATTTGAAAGTGTAATTTACGGAGATTATGCAGTATCAGCACACGTTATCAGGGAGTGTTTCAGAAACATGTGCCAGAGAGAGATTAACTAGTCAATAGGGTTCAGCTGCTTCATTTATTCAGAAGTGATGGTATCAAATTAAAAGTGGAAGGGCAGCTTACTGTGCAAGACAGATCTCCTCCTCAGGGATGTAACTGAGAGGTAGAATAGGTGTCCTCACTAGCATAAAAAGTGTCTCTACAAATGGCAACTCCTGGGACACTTTGCACCTCTTACACATCAGATCTTTTTTCATGTTTGAGGGATAGCTGCAGTGGCTGAGGAAACAGTTACACCTCTACCCCGATATAACGCGGTCCTCAGGAGCCGAAAAATCTCACCGTGTTATAGGTGAGACTGCGTTACATCGGGGTAGGGAGAGGAACTGCTCCCCGCCCAGCTCACCTCCACTCTGCCTCCTCCCTGAGCGCGCCGCCGCTGCTCAGCTTCTCCCTCCCTTCCAGGCTTGCCGCGCCAATCAGCTGTTTGGCCTGGCAAGCCTGGAAGGGGGGGGAGAAGCAGAGTGGCGGCGGCGCGCTCGTGGGAGGAGGCGGAACAGAGGTGAGCTGGGGTGGGGGGCCCCGGGGAGGGCCGCAGCAAGTAACGCGGGCGCAGAGGAACCGCTTGCGGTAACACAAATTTGGATATAAGGAGGTAAAGCAGCCCCGTCCTCCGGAGCGCTGCTTTACCGCGTTATATCCGAATTCGCATTATATAGGAGCGCATTATATCGGGGTAGAGGTGTACATCTAAATTCCCTGCTCCCTCTGTCCTGAGGAAGCACCATCACAGAGCACAGCATGACCGAGCCTTGTTTGGTCAAAGAGCCATATTCAGTGCATTACTGATGGACACAATATAGTCTTCAGTGCAGTGTGGATCCTGGGAGAGCAATTCACCCCAATGCATGGTCCCACACCCACCTCTTCCCACTCTCACACTGGCTTCTGGAAGGGCTGTAGGCTTCCACCACTGCATAACAAACAATAGCCCCACCCCAAGACTGGCGGGGGGGCCTCCGTGGCAGCTAGGATATTCCAGCACATTGTCTTCGGTAGCCTAGGTACAGATTCAAGGGGCAAGAGATGAGCTTTTTCAGCAGCAGGCCTGGAGCACTCCCTTTGCTATCTGCAGACCCCCGCTTTGCTGTACTGTTCCCCAAAGAATGGGGGGCAAAACTCCACAGAATGTCGTGCAAAAGTAACATCCACGACTAAACCTAGAGCAAGCTGGAGAACCGCCTGCCACCTTGTCAGCTCAGATCTTAGACATAGATACCTACGAACCAAGCGCTATTAAAGCTTGGTGGTAGGTATGGAGCCACTTGCACGGCTGAAATGGCCATTCAGTAGAAAGAATGAAATGAAATCAGTGTCTGACGTGGTCTCTCTCAGCAAGCTGGTAATCCCTTCTCTGCATCCTGGCTTGGTGTGGTTCTGTCCTTAGAACACCCTTAATCCCATTCCGCACATCCCAAACATAGTAAATGTATTCCAAACACACCTGGGTCAGGTGTTCACATCTCAATAGATCAACAGCGCTGAGACACTACTGCTGCATTACCAGCCTACTTAGTGTAACACTCCACATCAGCTTTTCACACGTAATAAATACTCCAGGTTTTATAGCTCAGAGGAAACATAGCATGGTTTACACCTAACTGCAGGTTAGATGTTGTTTGTTCTTGGAAGGCTTGGGGGAGAGGAGACGGCATATGAATCGGGGAATGCTGGAATCCTATCTGTTGGTGCCTGAGAGACTGACATCCCTAGCTCGCTGCAGTGACTGGTTTATGCTGGGCTGCCCAGTCACGTTGCAGTTTATGCACAGAGTAAGATGTAGCTGCCAACACTTAATGTTTTCCCCTAATGTAGTTATGTGACCCTGCAAACCAGGAATTCTTGGGTTTCGGTGACTTGACGCAGCTGCATGGTCATTTTCACGGAAACTGGTGTCTTCCTCTGTTTTTGGAAACCCCTGCTTCCCTGCACCAGCTGGAGGAAAGGGTCCAGACCAGAGGACTCAGCTCATTGGGGCTAAAGGAAGCAGCTGCTGCTGGACCCTGAGAAGTTGATAATTTCTTGTTTTATATGCAGCCCACCCTATTCCCAAGCACAGATCCCTGCAATATGAGGCCTCTCATAGTCTCTAAGATCAGAAGGGATCATCTAGTCTGACCTGCACATACCAGGCCACAGAATCTCACCCACCCACTCCGGTAACAGACCCCTAATCTCTGGCTGAGTTACTGAAGTCCTCAAACCATGATTTACAGACTTCAAGTGACAGAGAATCCACCATTTACACTCGTTTAAACCTGCCAGTGACCCGTGCTGCAAAGGAAGGCGAAACTCCCCCAATCTGACCTGGGGGGAAATTCCTTCCCAACCCCAAACATGGCGATCAGTGAGACCCTGAGCATTCGGCTGGTGCAGCACTGCATGCTGGCACTCCGCTCGAGTGCCACACTGTGGTGTTCCTACTCTCTCGAGCACCTCAGCAGTGTCAGAGAGGTGAACGTGAGAACGGAGGCCTGGCTCTGGGGTTGCGTCAATGGAGTAGGATGCACTGGTGGGAGGCTGCTCCATGGTGAGAGAAGGCGGCAGTGGGAGGGTGGAGGTGGAAAAGTCAGCCGGGCACGGAGCTTAGTGAGTAGCAGGAGCAGAGGGGGCATGTTTTGAAAGGAGAGAGGCCCATCAGGTGTCCCGCTGACTCAACGCTATAGGAAATCAGGCCCCTTATTTAGGTGCCCAAATATAGATTTAGAAGTTCGGTTGATTTGGTGGCGTAAGGGGTGTTAAACCTTGGCCGCAATCCCTAGCACTTCTTACATGTTCAAGGCCCTACACAAACATTAGCTAATTGAATGCCACACTTACCATCTATTGTCAGTAATAGTTGCCTTAAATATCAAGATGGGTGAGGTGATACCTCTGATTGGACCAACTTCTTCAATAAAAGATATGACCTCGCCCACCTTGTGTCTCTAATACCCTGGGACCAGCACAGCTACAACAATATTGCAAACTTAAATGTCAAGGCATTTCCCTTCATTCCCAGCTGATGTGTTGATGGCTCTGCTGCAGTATTCCCCACATTAAACCACTACATTAGATTCTTCTTGATTGTCTGCAGTAACTAGGTTGCCATCTACTGATAGTGGTTGTGACAAGCTAATTTCCCGAATGGCTGTGGCTCGGATCTCTACCTGTCTATCCTTGGGAGTTCCAGACAACTGAACTCCCCTAACGGCCGGCATGTCACTGAGACAGAGACGTTGTTCAGCCCCAGTTAGACTTGACACTTATGTATAGCCGGGGCCCTGTGGCCCTGGGGCTGGTTTCAGTCAGCACGTGTCTTTGCTGCTGAGCACCTGTGATGTTAACAACTCTATTGTGCCGTCTGGCAATGAGCTGTATGTATGTGTCTGACTGCAGTGCATTGCAGTTGAGCATTGGTTACACTACTGATCTGTGTGAAGTCATAGACTGTGTATACCGGCCACAGAACAGTACGCGCAGTTGTAATTCTTGCAAAAAGAAAGGGCAGCTTTCTAATTAAGTGACTGAGTTTATCTCCAACGTGATGAGACCGTGTGTAGGGATGCTAGTGTCACTACTGATATTCTACACAGTTGATTACCCTGATAGTGTGTCCTTCTTAACAACATTGAGAAGGAAGCAATAGGGAAGGTCTTGGATGGAGTCAGGAGGAGTATTGCGTAGTTAGTGAACACAAGTTATGCTTTCATGTGCAAAAGGTGATAGCTTTGCGGCTGAATAACCTTGCTTCTCTCGTCTGTCTAGTTTTCAGAGCCGTATTGATGAGTGTGTCAAGCAGATGTCAGATATACTCTGCCAAGTGAAAGGGACAGGAAATATCCCTGCAAATGCCAGGAACACGGTGGCGCAAGACGCGGACAATGTCCTGAGGCCATTAATGGATTTCCTGGATGGAAAGTAAGAAGAGCTCAGTTCTGTATTCATACTGCCATAAAATTTCTAACAGATTGGGAGGGGTTTCTCCAGCCTTCTGGATGACTCCCTAGAGACGTCTTCTCTATCAGAGTCATCCCAGAGGATTTTTATCTTTGGAAAAGAGGTGGCTTCTGGATGACGTATCAGACTTTCTCGTTTTGAAAGTGTCAGCCAGCAGATGATATGGTGTTTCTGTGAATCCCATGACATTCGCCAGGTATAATTCGTGATTTTGTTGCATGAGAAATGGTTTATTTTGTTGCATTTGTACTTAGTCATTCCATCTTCTCCTCAGGTTGGATGCTGAAAGGGACTGTGCGCTTCATAGTTAGCATGCATACACAGTAGCACTTTTACATCCGTAAGGCAATTTCCATGCTTTACCTAATTACTCCTGGGAGGCAGCATCACCGTCTATTGGTGGGAAGTAGAAGTGGGAATGCTCATGACTTCTTTCCTGAGCACAGCAAGTCAGAGACAGAGCCTGGATTATTATTCTTCAGGGGGAGGGATAGCTCAGTGGTTTGAGCATTGGCCTGCTAAACCCAGGGTTGTGAGTTCAATCCTTGAGGGGGCCATTTAGGGATCTGGGGCAAAATCAGTACTTGGTCCTGCTAGTGAAGGCAGGGGGCTGGACTCAATGACCTTTCAGGGTCCCTTCCAGCTTTATGAGATAGGTATATCTCCATATATTATATATTATATTTTTCTTGTCTATCCTACAGAGGAGGTAAGTTCCTCTAAACACTGCCTGCATCCTGCTAGCATCACCTCTTTGTTGCCTGGGTTCAGCTCTGGCCAGCTGCTCTTCACCCAGCTGAGGATTTTGGCTAGGCATTGAGAGACCTGGGAGAGGTGGTGTTCATGCTTGATATAAAAGAGCTGAGTGTTGTCTATGTATTGCTGGCACTTCAGCCAGTGTTGTGTCCTCAGTTCTCCCAATGGCCTCCTATAGATGTAGCCTCGTGGGACTCTGCCAGTGAGTCTAATCTCTCTGTGCCCTTACACTGGCAGGGGGATGGTCAGTGAGAGGTGAATAGGGAAACTGATCAGAACTCTTCCAGGCAAAAGGGAGCAAACACAGAGAACTGATGCTGAGGAAGGCCGCTATAGCGAAGCACAGAATTGAAGCCAAGAAATACCTTGATGTGTTTCTGGAGAAGGGTGTTGAGGGCTCTCCTGAGAGAAGCAGGAAGGTGGGTTTCAAATCAGTGTTCAAAGAGCCCATCCGTTGGGCCATGTGGCCTTATGCTGGCCCTATAATCAGTTATGTTCACTCTTCTGTGGGAATGAGCTCTGCCAGGTAGGAATACTTGGCCTTCTCACTTGGGCTGCTGCTTTTACTCTTACTTCTGTCTGTGGTGTCTCATTCAGATATACATGGTTAGTGTTTGGAAGGAGAGAGACACAGCTGAGCTACGGAAGGATGCCAGTGTGCACCCTCTCCAGACTTGTTACAGCTGAGCATGTGTTCCTTGAAAGTAGCAGTGCCACTGCCTTTGGACTCTGGGGGAGCTTTGTTTCATTAAAACTTTACTTTTCATCTCTGGCACAAGGAGAGGAAAGCAAAGCAAAGCTGTGCTCCTGCCTGGTCTCTGATTTCCAGCTGCAGCAGAGGCCTCAGAGGAGATGAGGAATAGAGCTCCGGCTAGGATCTCTCGTGTAAAGAGAGCACGTATTTGAAAAATGAGGAAGCTTCATTTCTGTGACTAGGAGGAGTACAGTGATCTACAATGGTCTGGAGGGTGTAAATACCCCACAGGGAGTCAAAGTACTGAGTGGGAATGTGATATTCCTGACAGTCTTCGGGGCACTGACTTTGGTACCTACCTCGATGCCGATGCAATCAACTTATTGGACCAGGGATGGGGCTGGACATTTGCTTGCTTCTCTGAGGGTCGCTCCCCCATTGCTTCTGAACAACTTTTAGTGTCCGTCGGCATCAAGCCTGGGGTGGTCGTCCCCCTCATCTTTGTTCTTCAGGCACCAGTCTAGAAGGAGGTCGAGACCTTCTGATCTGGATTGATACTGGGATCTGTATTGTTCCCCTGGTGGAGACAGGGGCTGTTGGCCCCCAATGCCATGCCCTTATCCTCAGCAGCCTTTGTGGAATCAATGGGCGATTCCTCGTTCTATAAATCCGAATCCTCCACCTGTTCCTGGGCCAGGCAAGCCGACCAGCCAATGGTATCATCTCCTCAGCCACCTACATTGCAAACTCAGACAGAGGCATCTCCCTTAGAGCAGGTACACATGGATCCACGTATACGAGAACCAGTACTGCACCAGGACGTTCCAATGGCTCCTTTTCTTTCATCCTCATCATTCGAGTGTCGGAATCTTCCTCCCCTGGCCCTGAAGATTTTAAGGAACATCAGGAGCTCTGAAGATGAATAGCTTCATGCTTTGGCTATACAGGCTGAGTTTGTGCAGGAAAACAGGCACAAATTGGTGGACATCCTTCAGTCTTCGACCCTTATTAGCGCTTCTTATTAGTGAGGCACTGTTGGAGCCCTCCTAGGTTTGTGGAATTCCAGAGCTTCTGTGACACCTACAGCAAAGCATATGAACAAGAGTTATGTTCCTGTGCATGGGGTTTGGGCATTTTTATTCACATCCTGCTCCCAATTCAGTTGTCATGACTGAAACCAATGAGAGGTTATGACAAGAGAGGTACAAGTCTATACCCAAGGACAAGGAAACAAAGAGGTTAGACTTCATGGACAGAAAAATATATTGCCTTCCTCCTTGCCAGATGTGTGTTGCAAACCAGCAGGTACTGCTGGCCAAGTATAGTTTTTTGGACTAGGACTTTGTAGCCAACTTCATGGACAAATTGCCTGAATCTTCTAGGGAGGAGTTGAAGGCGTTTATCGCAGAAGGTCATCTGGTCGCGAAGACATTTTTGCAGTTGGCAGCTGCAACAGCAATGTCCAGTGCCAGAGTTATGGTGTCAGCGATTTATGATGAGAAGAGCGTCACAGTTGCAGAATTCTGGAATAGTGCAGACGTCCAACAGTGTGTGGAAGACCTGCCCGTTGACAGTTGATTTTTATTTTCTGGTAAGACAGATGAGAAGTTGCATTTGTTTAAGGACTCTCAAGCAACCCTGCGCTCTTTGGGGATTTATATCCCAGCCACAAAAAGGCGTCATTTTTAAGGTCAGCAACAACAGCAGCAATATCACCCCCAACATATTTTAGACAGGCACCAGGACTACTCCAGAAAGGGCAGTAAGTCCCACAGGAGGACGACTTCTGGATCTGCTTTCACCCAGCCAGCTCGTCCACCTCTACCTTTGGGAATGCAGCCCGTTTGACTATTAAATCGAGAGCACCATACCACTTGTGGACGTTTCAACACCGTCTCTTCAGTTTGTAGGCAGGCCGTCTCGCTTCTGCAGTGCTTGAGAATCGGCAGCGATGGGTCCTAAGCACTGTGGGATTGGGTTACGCTATCCAATTCTCTTCCATCCCCCCTCCCATTCTCCTCCCCCATCCCTTGTCAGGGACCCTTCCAATGAGTCACCGCCTCTTCTTCAGATCCAAACTCCTCCTGCTCTGGCAGCTGTGGAGGAGTTTCCGCGTTATCACAGGAAGGGATTTTATTCCCAGTATTTCCTGATCTCCAAATCCAAGGGAGAAATGAGACTATTCTTGCTCTCAACCAGTTCATTAAGTATATGAAATTCCACATGGTTACCTCGACTACTATTCTCCCTGCCTTCACTCATAACAACTGATTTGCTGCTCTCGATCTTCAGGAAGCTTATTTCCACATCATGATTTTCCCAGGCCACAGGAAGTTCCTGAGATTCATCACTGCTGGCCAGCATTACCAGTACATAGTTCTCCCCTTTGGCCTGTTGTCAGCTCCATACATCTTTATTAAATGCATGATGGTGGTAGCAGCCTACCTAGAAGGAGATGAATTCATGTCTTCCCATACTTGGACAATTGGCTATTGAGCGGCAGATTCAGGGAACAAGTCTTTAGTCGTGTCCAATTCATGCTGGACCCTTCTGATTGTCAAGGGTTGATTTTGAACAAAGAAAAATTGACATTGAACCCCAAAAAATCAAGTTCATTGGGGCCCTGTTATACTCTATGAATTCAAAGGCCTTTCTCCCAGTTTAATGATTCCAGACAATTCGGCACCTTTGTCTGGACCTCCAGTCGCATCCATTGACTTCAGTCCACGTATGCCTGGGACTACTGAGCCATATGGCCACACACACTTACATGATGCAGCATGTAAGATTGTCTCTTCCCCTCTTCTGCCATGCTTGAGGTCAATTTATTGCCACAGTTGATGCTCATTGGACAGACTTATCTGAGTAGCCCCAGAGATATTGGACTCGCTATATTAGTGGACAGAACAACTGTGCCAGAGGGTTCCGTTTGCCCATCCTCCACCACTCAGAACAATAGTCACCGATGTCTCCACAGTAGTTTGGGGAGCACATCTAGGGAAGTGAAAGATTCAAGGTTTGTGGTCAGAGCAGAAAGCTTCCAGTCATATTAACATGCTGGAGCTTCGGACAATATACAATGTGCATCAGGCCTTTTGAGATCAGAGCTGGGGAGCAGCAGTTCACATTTTTGCAGACAATACCACCGCAATGTATTAAGTGAACAAGCAGGGATGAGCCCACTCTAGCTGGCTTTGTCAGGAAGAAACCATGCCCACCGCGGCACATTTACCAGGCTCTGAAAACCAGCTGGCTGACCATCTCAGCAGGACATTCTCAGTCAACCACAAGTGGTCCCTGAAGAGCAGCCGAGTGAGGTCCATTTTCACAGACTGGGGCATTCCTTCCATCGACCTTTTTACAATGAAGGGCAACAGGAAATGTCCGTTTTGTTCCCAAGCGGGGCTCAGTCCAGGGTCCCTAACTGATGCTTTCCATCTGAATTGGGGAAGAGACCTGTTGTATGCCTTTCCCGTTTCCCTCGGATTCCTCGGGTTATCCTCAAACTCACATTGGACCATACTAAGCTGATTCTTATTGCACTGGCATGGCAAAGTAATGTTGGTTCTCTGGCCTTCTCAGTGTGTTAGCTCAGCCTCCCAAATCTCTCTCTCTCTCTCCTGCCTGACCTGCTGACCCAGTACCATGCCCAGGTTGCTCTTCCAGCATTTGGCAATCTACACTTCACAGCGTGGATGGTACGTGGCTAAATGAGGAGGAAGGAAAATGCTCAGAAGCAGCTCAGATAATAGCGCAATATCTGCCTCATAAGCTGTGGTAATACAGGAAGTTATCCACCTGGGAGATCGTCTGTGAGGAGACTGGCTGACCCTTCATCTAAACCACAAAGGTAGCTCAGACTCTGTCCCCACAGACATTCTGGACCCATTAGACAAGACCACAAGCAACATAGATCACATTTCTCAGTGATCTCTCAATAGTGAACATTTGTAGGGCTGCTACTTGGTCTTTTGTACACACTTTAGCTAGATGTTATGCTATTACCAGATGCAAACTTTGGGATGGCAGTTCTGCAGTCTCTGTTTAAACAGAGTCTGCAGCCTTGGATTTGTGAAGGAACTGAGGGGGGTTGGGTGGCATCACCCTTGAATAGCCAGGGGAGGGGCTAAGACCACAGGGTCTGAGTGCCACCCCTACAAGTACTGCTAAGCACAATTCTCTGGCTTCGGTGTGCTGGGTGCCTGCACACCTGAATGGAATACACATCTGCACCCACATCTCAAAGAACAAGTTACAGTACAGGTAAGTATCCATCTTATATGGAGTGATGCTACAACGCGTGTGAACCTCTTATGTTTAACAATCTGTCCCGCTCTGTATTTAACTTGAACACTCTGGTTTCCTTCTCCAGACCTGAAGAAGAGCTCTGTGAAGCTTGTCCCGTGCACCAATAAAAGTTGATCCAATACAAGATATTATCTTGCCCACCTTGTGTGTGTCATATCCTGGGACCAATATAATGACAACACTGTCTCATCCACTCATTTGATATAAAGTCTACCCCTAGCCAATAGATAAACCCTTGTGTTCCTGTTAATATCACCGTTGTCCTCATCTCCCTCCCTCTCCATTTTTTACCAAACTGAAGATTGGATGCATCTCTAAAAGAGAGGCTCTAGCACAATCAGAAGTGATGGGCTTGATCACAGAGTGAGGTTCTACGGAGTGTTTGCTGGAGGTCACGCTAGAAGAGTATAACGGCCCTCTATTAGTGTAAACTCACCTGCTGGGTCTTTCCCTATTTAGACGGATGAGCCCTTTGGGGCAGGGCGCTTCTTCTATTTTATGTGTAAGCATCCAGCACAGTGGGGCCCTGATCCTGTGTGGGGGCTCCTGCAAGCTACCATAATACAAATAAAAACTTTCTATTGCTCTGGGGGTTAAATAGCAGTGGCTGAATTCTTAGGCACAAAAATCCTGTTTTGTGCAAATGTCTTAGTGCTAAAGCTGAAGGAAAAAGCATCAGAAAACATTACTTTAGCAGCGCTGTAGGCAAAGGGAATGCTGCTCTTTCCTATGAGACGTGAGATAAGAGTTAACATAACTTGTTTGTTAGGTGAGGCATTAAATCTCACCCACACTTCCACTCTGTTTCTCCCACAGCCTGCACTGCTGGAACTGCATTGTTTTAATCAGCTCTTCCTCTCTCCCTGCAGCCTGACACTCTTTGCCACGGTGTGTGAAAAGACGGTGCTGAAGAGGGTGCTGAAGGAGCTCTGGAGGGTGGTGATGAATACCATGGAGAAGCTCATTGTGCTGCCTCCACTCACAGACCACGCGGTAAAGCATAACCTTCTTCCTTACTCAGTGCAGAAACCATGCTCATTCTGTTGTAGAACCCTGTCTGGGTAGTGGAGTCTGCAGACCAGCCTGTTCTGAAGGGTGAACATTGAAAGGAAAACGATGGCCGTAATCTAAGAAAATAAAGAAATGGGTTTATTGATAATGGGATCTTGAGGCAGAGAGAGTGCTCTCCCAGCACAGCATCTGAGATGCCGGAGTCCAAAGCGTGACTGTCAAGTGCACCAAATTGTTGAATAGGAGTCTGCAATCTTTTTCATAAAGCAATGCACACCAAATTACCCGGTTGCTGGTGCTGACTACACCGGGTTAGATTAACCATGGAAACACTTTCACTTAATGATCATCAGCTCCCTAGGCTGGGGAGCGTTTTTCTCCTGTTAGACATGGTTCATTTGGGGTTGCTCATTAATGACACTTTTAGGCTGCATCATCCCTACTGAGTGGGGTGGTGTTTCTGTGTCTCCGGTTGCGGGGAGTTGTTTGAAGCATGACCAGGATACACCTGATTTCAAAGGTAGACGTATATAAGTGTTCAGCTGCAGGGACCAACTGGATTAATGTGCGTCATGAACTGCAGTCACCTGTTAATGATGAAAAATTAGCCTGTCCCCTAATCCTGGTGAACTACAGAAGCAGATTACATTGCAATCCCAGATATCCAGCTGCTTCCTAGGATGGTGTCCAGTCACAGCAGAGTAAACTCCTGGCCCTGGGTTATAAGCTAATTGTTTGGAAATGGTCCAGAAATATTACTACTTGTCCACATTAAAGCAGGCTCTTGGCCTGGGGTTGATGTACTGAGTACTGATGTACTTCGTTTGTCACTGGTTTCTGGTATGTGTTGAAAGGTGTTCAGGTCGTGGCGTCTGAAGAAGTGGTGGAGACTTGCATCTTGATGTAGATTTAGGGCTGGTCCACACTAGGGGCGGGATCGAACTAAGGTACTTCGACTTCAGCTACGCGAATAGCGTAGCTGAAGTCGAAGTACCTTAGTTCGAACTAACGCGACTTACCTCGCGTCCGCGCGGCGCCGCGATCGAAGTTCGCGGCTCCTACTTCGAACTCCGGTACTCCGCTCGCCCTGCAGGAGTACCGGAGTTCGAAGTAGCGCGTTCGGGGATCGATCTATCGCGTCCAGACGAGACGCGATAGATCGATCCCCGATACTTCGATGGCTACCCGCCGATCCGGGCGGGTAGTCTGGACGGGGTTGTCTTGTGAGAGGGAGGGCCCTTGTCTCACCCTTAAGGATATTGTAAACACCAGAGCTGTATTGCACACAGTGAATCCTACCTGTCAAGCAAGAAACTATTGCAAGGGATCTGAGCATCAAACTATGGTCTTTGCTCCATGTTCAGGTTTTAAGTGACCATGTTTGTGTTTCTTTAATCAGTTTCATTTGTGTGCTAGATTTAGAATGGAGACAATAAATAACTTTAAGGGAGGGGGGTCATGTGTGTTTTCTAGGCTACTTTTAAGCTGCTGTGGAAAGAGTCTGTTAGTAGATTTGCGGAAGCCTGAATGTAAGAGCAGCCTTATTATGATCCTAACAATCCCTTCTAACCTGAAGAGATGAAATAAAAGCTTTCCTAGGGCACCAGGGGAAGGAGCTGCTTTGGGCTCTTATGCCGGCCCCTTTTGAAGTTCCCATACTGAGTGGGAGGAAAGCACCTGATGCCACATTTCCTCCTGCTTGCAACCCTGCTGGAAGTCACCGCAGAATAGCCATTCTGTGATACTCCATATGGCTTCACGTTACCTTCTCTGACACATTCAGAATGGAGAGGCTACGAAAAGAAGCCCGAGTCCTCCCCTGCTTCTGCAGGATTTCTCCCGGTGGGCAGGATGTGGCTCTCTGACAAGAGAAGCTAGTCAGCTACCGGAATGTAGGTTATAATGGAATTGTAACTCATCTATTGCTTTCACACCTCTAGGACAGCAGGCAGCAGCAAGTGTCTCAATAACACACTCAGTTCACTGGCTCATAAGCCTGTGGGTATTGAATGTCCATGGCTTTCAAGATCAATGGCAACATGAGCTGCAGTAATTCAGAGAGCAATTCACACACCTCACCAATTATAAGTAAAGATCAACATTTAATTACAATACTCTCTCTCTCGGCTGAGTGGATATATGGGGTTAGGTCTCTGGAACTCAATATTTTTGGGCTTCTGAATACATCCCATTTTATTATATTATCAAAGCTAATGCACATGCCTTTTGCCTTCCCTGCAGTAGAGTGCACCCCAGCCCGATATTGTGTGGCTGCAGGTCAGTAACCAGATGCTTCATTCACAGATGGATGGACGGCTCCTCAGATCTCTCTGCCTTATTTGCCATCATTCTCATTACACAATGGGCAGCTACAGCCCACCCAGTTGATGGCCAGAATTACACACACCCCTACTGTGTTTCCTTCTGTGCCCCCAGAGAGACCTGTCTCCCCATAACGAGTGCGTGATCTGGAGTAGACACAAGATTCAGCCTCTCTAGGGCATGTCTACACTCCTCTTCAAACAGGACTACATTTGTGCGAAGGCAGGACCTTTACATTCACACCCACAGCATCCACATGGAGGGGTTACAGCAGAGCACTTCAATCCAAACTGCTAGTCACACCCTCCTAGACCAAACTGCAGAGCAGTGTAGATAGATGTGCCCGAAGCTTCAGGAGCTGATTTTACCTCTCACATAGCAGCACCCTGCCTGTTATGCAAACAGATCCTCTGAAGTGGATGGCAGTGCTGCTCTCGCAGTCAGCGGGGGGGAACTGTTCTGGCAGGGGGGCTGCTTGCACTCCTTATGGCCTGTGGAGATAAATACAACCTCTCTGTTGCATTAGCCAAGGGCAAGGAATTCCAAGTCTGCTCCTGTAGCAAGTGTGTGGGGAGGTGGTTTATCTTAGCTTTGGGCCAGCTGAGCTAAATCAGCGTCTCTTCATGAGCTCCGCTGGAAAGTCGGATTCTGCGCACTGCCAGAGTACTTGGAGAACCACTTCCAAATACGAGAAGCCTTTTCTGTCCCAGGTTAAAAGCTAGCTTGTGATCGCTCAATGTAGCAAAAACACCTTAGAAGAATAAATAATCTTTGATTTTAATGGGTGCTGTACAGAAGCTCTGCTTGTCAGATAAAGCCTCTTAAATAGATAAACACAAATAATGCCAATAATCAAATCTAAAGGCTGTCTGATCTGAGCGCCGAACACACACCTGAATGGAATAAATGTGTCTCAAGGCAGTACTTCATGCAAGCTAAAGCACTCGCGAATTAGTGCCACATAAAGAAATAAACCTGGGTACTAACGAACTCTTTACAAACAGAAAGACTGTGGGGTTAGTGACCATCTGCAGACCTGTGTATTGTCTTTGTGTTTTGTTACATATGTCAAATTAAGTGGCAGGACGTGTTAAACTTTGGCAGCTTACTCTTCAGAGAGTGTAAATCGGCATCGCCCATTGACGGGCAGCAGCTGAGAACCCTGCCCCATTGACGGGCAGCAGCTGAGAACCCTGCCCCATTGACGGGCAGCAGCTGAGAACCCTGCCTGAATGGTTTTTTTAAAACAATCAAACCATGAACGGAGATTTTAATTATCCGCAGGCTGCAAATGACAGCTGTCCTATGTCTGTGACAGGTGCAGGTATGGAGACCAAGTGAATTTCCTTGGAAAGCGCTAGGAAAATTAGAACTGCTTACATGCTGCACCACTCAGAACTATGGGTGTCACCAGGCAGATGGCAGGTCCTTCCTGTGATGGCCCTTGGTCTCTCCCCCATGTTCCTCCACGATGCTTTAACCACTTCCTCTGGGGAGCACCAGGACATACTTTTGTGCTAAGCACCCAGTGTCAAAGGGTTAAAATATAGTAATGTCTGTATAACATGTGGAGGTTTCTGTTGCTTCCAGGGATTGCTGCTGAATTCAGATTTCTGCAGTGACAGTCGGGGATGGTTCATTCCCAAGGTGATGCACATGGTACAAGGTGTCTCGAGAGAGTTTTGTGGTGGGATGTTTCCTTGCATGGATAAACAGCCTTTTGAGGAGCCGTAGTATCTTGTTTACAAGAGTGTCATCAGGCAAAGACAGGAGCTGTCTGTGTGATTTCATTTGGGCAATCCCAACTGTGATGACAAACTCATTGTAAGAACGGAATAACTTCTGTTTGCAAACATGTGCTGACAGAGATTGGCATTGATTGGCAGGGATAGTGCCTAGTGGGAACGAAAAATTGGAGACTAGTTATCTGAGCAGCTTTGTTCCATGAAGCATTCTGAGTCACTGGGTATTGCTCAGTGTTTCAGACCTGGCCTACTTAGGAGCCTGCAGCAGGAATGCTACGTGCCTTGGCTGCCTAATGTTGTTATTCAAACTCGTATTGAAAAATTCCAAAGAGGAATGACAGAACTGAACTGTGAAATGTTAATACTTAAATAGCATTTTGGGGCTGCTCGTTTAAAATGTCTTGTAACTTGATTTAGAAGAAGTGTGTGCTCTTCTACTTAGCTCAGCAGGTGCGGAAACCTTAAGAACCTCTTGGAAGTAAAAATGAACTCCAGAAATCACACAGCATTTACCATTTGGCCATAAATGCAGATCAAAAGCCCGAAGTGCAGTCACACGCATCAGTCAGGTATTGCAGTAGTATGATTAGTTAGCAGCACCTTGTAAAAGCTACTAGGATATACCTTTCTTACTCCTGGGGTAATTCTGTGCCACTGCGCATGCGCAGAATTCATGCCCCCCGCAGATTTCTTTGCTTCCCTGCAGAAAAATGACTTTCTGACAGGGAAGCAAAGGGAAGCTGCAAGAGCAGTTACGCACCACTCCCTAGCTGCGCAGGTACATCGTTTCAGTCACCCAGAGCAGCCGGCGGAGAGGTAAATCACCGCAGGGCTGGGGACACCCCAGCCAGTAGCTCCTACCCTGAGCCGGGATCAGCTGCTAGTCCTGGCTGGGCTGGAGGCAGGAGAGGACAGGACTTCCTCTTCCCCTGCAAGGAGTGGCTGGGGCTGTGTCAGACTCACCCCCAGAAACCTCCCCTAGCTGCAGGAAGCTCAGCATCCTCCCCTGCTTTCTGCCCCCATCGCTCCTCAGCTGCGGGGGGAGGAGTCACTGTATGGGGAGCTGTTCCCCCATCTGCCCAACCACCCTGCATCTGGACTTCTCATACCCAGACACCCCCACCAAGCCTCACCCCACACCCAGAACCGCCCTAGTCCTCCATATCTGAACCCTAGCCCACTGAACCTCAATCCCTGAATCTGGAGCCCCCCTGCACCCAGACACCCTGCCTCGGAACTCCCACCCCCCGCACCCAGCCCCCCCCCCCCGAGCTCCCTGCACTCAAACCCCCACCCTGATGAGTCCCCCCCACATCCAGACCCCCATGCCCCTGACCCCCAACTAGCTGCACCTAGACCCCCCACCTCACCAAGCCCCACTCCCCCAGCACCCAGACCCCTCTGCTTCAGAGAGAGCTTACAAAATACAGAGTTAAATGGCGGGGGGAAGGGATATACGAGACAAGCCAAGTGATCAGGGTGGCAGCAGACATGCAGTGTCTCTGACAGAGTCAGAGTTTAAGGCCAGAAGGGACCACCAGATCATCCATTCTGACTTCCTGTATTTCACAGGCCACCAGCACCACCCACATGCTAAACCCAACCATCAGAATTAGATCCAAATATCACATCCCACAGGAGACTAGGCTATTATGTGCCACAGGCAGAGAATGGGAGAGATAGAGATGCACCAGTGCCGAAGACCCCATAATGGCAGAGAAACATTGAAGTGAGATGTACCCAGATAATTCCGGCTAGTGACCTGCACCCCCACACGGCAGAAGAAGGTTTAAAAAAAACAGGTCACTGCCAGTCTGACCTGAGGGAAAATTCCTTCCTGACCCCACATATCGTGATCAGTCAGACCCTGAGCATGTGAGCAAGAACTAGCCAAGCATCTGAGAGAGAGAATGCTCAGTGCCACCTCAGATCCCTGACACTCCCCGTCCAATGTCCCATCTCCAGCTGTGGCCATCCCTGATGCTTCAGAGAGAGAAAACAAAGCACATACCACCAGAGTACCTGAGGGACAGGGATCCCTTCCTGACCCTTGCAGGTGACCAGCTGGAGCCCTGAAGCATGAGCTTCAGAACATAAGCCATAAACCAGAAGGGGCCCCCAGGACTGCCAAGCCCTGCCCCCTACCATCATAAGAATGGCCAGACTGGGTCAGACCAATGGTCCATCGAGCCCAGTATCCTGTCTGCCGACAATGGCCAATGCCAGGTGCCCCAGAGGGAATGAACAGAACAGGGAATCATCAAATGATCCTTCCCCTGTTGCCCATTCCCAGCTTCTGGCATCACAAGCAACCCCGCCATACAATCACACTCATAAATTTGTCCAGCTTTCTCTCAAAACTAGTTAAGTTGTTTGCCCCACTGACCCCTTTGGGAGGCTGCTGCAGAGCCTCCCTCCTCTGATGGTTAGAAACATCGTCCTAATTTCCAGCCTGAATTTGTTCATGGTCAGTTTATCCCCATTTATTCTTGTGCCAACACTATCCTTCGGCTTCAATAGCTCTTTGCTCTCCTTGGTGTTAACCCCTCCTCCCCGTGATGTATTTATACAGTGCAATCAGATTCCCTCTCAGCCTTCTTTTTGCTCAGCTACACTAGCCAAACTCTTCCAGACTCTTAGCACTGGGATTGTTTGGTTTGGTGGCTCTCCGGGTGGAAGTATGAGCGAGAAGGGATTACTGAAGTAAGGAAGACTGGTGGGTAAAGGGGTAGGGAGGGGAGGTGGTGAAGGAAAATAATGTACAGCATGAGGGGCTCATTAGAGCTATTTGGAAACACATGGGCCTTGTGGAAATTACCGAGTACACCAACAATCCCAAGGACAGGGCTAGCTTCACTGGACTTCCTTTTGAACTGGCGTATGGTGTTCATTAGGAAAAGTAACTGAGACAAAATTAAACAGCGGTGCCCTAATTATCATTTACTGGCCGGCAGGGACACGGGTCCAGTTCCCCATTCCAGGGGACAATCCTCCCAGCACATTTCAGGCCTCACTGAGCAAGAAAGGGGGAAATTCAACTGGAGAAGCCTGGACATTTACAGCCTCCTCCCCACAGCACCTGCCAGAGTAGCCTGGAAGAGTGTGCAATGGAGAGTGGAGGGAATTCACGACCAGAGCAAGGGCAGGTTGGATTCCTCAGGCTCTCCACGGAACAGGCCCTTTGTCCAGGGCAGAGGAGAAAACACAGGGGGAGGAAGAAAATAATTTCAAGCACATCCCGTAAAGGATCTTAGGAGCAACGGAAGGCAGTAACTGTCTGGTTGCTTATAGCCTTACTCATTTTGTTTAGGACTCCAGTATCCAGGTGATGGGTGCATTAGAGAAGGGTGGAAAGATGCTATGGCAGAGGAAAAGGAACAGCATCCTCCCCTCTGTCGCTGCCCCAGGACCAGCATTCATTATGCTGCAATGTATCTGGCTCCAAGTCACATTTCCCATCACCAGGGCTCCAGCTTCCTTCCTTCCTTGTGTCATTGTTCACAGGACACAAGTAAACCATGGTGTGGGAACAGGGGATGTCTAGGTGCCGATCTGTTCATGTTTGTGAATAAGGAATTGTTAGAATATTCCACTAGACTGAGCCTGCCTGTCTTCTGCCTGAGATAATACACTAAAAACCAAACAAATCAAATTGGGGGGCTAACGTGCTTAACCCCACTCTTCGGTTGCACTGTGCTGCATGTCTACGCGAAAGTTTTAACTAACAATGTGATCTGCGCTTAGTTGCTAGTCAACTCCATAAAAGCTTTGTACTCCCAGATCTGTAGGTCTGGCTGTAATAGAGCTTCCAGTCTAGGGCAATACAATGTATTCACAACCTGTTTGTGTGTAATCCAGCTGGATGTGTCATTGGTTTAAATAGGTGGTTTCTGCAAGTGAGCGCTAGCAGTGTACCGCAGCCTGCGGGAGCTCTGTATGGGGCTGTCCACAGGACGGCTGCTTTTTACCCTAGCTGACAAATGTGTTCCTTGGAAATGGAGGAAAACAACACTAGCACGTCTGGCACTGGGTTTGTTATATCAAGATCAATGGACCAGCTTGATTTGCACCTTTTTCCCTTTACTTGCTCAAAAATTGATTTCTAATCGTTCTCTCCTTTCTTCCACTTTAACTTCTTGCAATCATAGGGTACGCAGTTGATTTTCAGTGCTGCTAAGGAACTGGGACACTTGTCAAAGTTGAAGGTAATGATGATGTGTGTGGCTTGCATTTATGTCCTTGTATACAAACATGAAAGTGCAGTAGTGCATAGGATGTGTTCTGTGTCTCCCCCTGTCTGAGACTGGCAATGTGCCCCTTAGAATACATGCTACTAACATGAGTGTTACGCTTAGATTTACTGCATGGCTTGACATTTACAGTAGATTTAATTATTTGCACGTTCAGTATAACAAGTGAACAATCGGTAATTTATTTTAAAAGGAAAAAGAAAGAACACTTTGAGAATCCATCCAATTCCTCTACATGTACTTGTGCAATAGCAAATGCCAAGTTTTCGCTTTGAGCTCTTTTATAAATAGCAATCAACACTGGTAATAAATGAATATGAATGGGAATGTAGGCTGCATTAGCTATTGACGAAGGAATCGTTTCTGAATTGGACTCATTGATATGAAAATAACGGTCACTTCTAGAGCAGAGCTGAACTGTGCCCAGAAATTCTGACTGCGTGGGCTCCCTGTTGCTGGAAGTTGGCATTTAGCACGCAGGCTAATCTGATGTGCTTTGACGGCAGCGTAGCTGACATGAGTGTCACTAAGTGCACGCTGCCTGACGGTGAGCCAATCAAGCATTGCTCCAGGGGTCACAACAAGAATGGTATGCAAATAGAGAAATGGAGATGCTTTATACCGGTCAGACCCTTCTGAGTATGATATAACCTTGCTACAGAAAAACTCGTGTGCAAGAGAAGCTGCAAGTGAGGAATCGCAACACACGAAATTATCAATTGTGCAGCAGGGAGGATTGGCAGGAAGCTGAACTTGGTACAAGATGCTGATTACAGAGCGCTTTCCAATGCAAAGAGCATTTTTCTGACTGAATCAATGCATTTTTAAATATGTTGCGTTAACACTGTTTCCCTGCCATTAAAATTCAGTTGCCTTGTGCATGTATCACATTTGTTACACTTACTGACACAAGATGCTAATGGGCTGTGACTGCATCTGTTTTGTTTCTTCTCCATCAGTGTCTACCCTGCACCTTGGGACCATTATCTCTTTCCTTGAGGCACCCAGGTTTTTCAGGAGCCCCTTGGGCTCCTCTGTGGCAGAACTCAAAGCTCAGATTCCTGTGCTGGGGGCTGTGCTGTGCTACTTTGCCTGCAGCTGTGAGGCATCTAACGGGCTTCCTCCTTTCGTCCTAGTACCTATGGTCGCAGATTTTAGAGATAGCTCAGCAGAGGGGCAGCAACTGAGCTTCAGGCAGCTAGCTGGCCAAAGGCTTCAAGAGGATGGGGGACAGTCCTTCTTGTCTTCTCAAGTCACTGGGGTCACATGGAGGGCCTTTGCGACTCATAAGCTGCTCTGAACATAAATCTGAAATGACACAAACCTTCTGCTAACTGCTATTGCCTGTAAATCTGTTGGGTGTAAGTTCAGTGAAATGGAAATTATTATTTTTTTTTTTTTACAAAGGACTTCGTTTTCAGAATTGCACATGCCTCATTTGCATAGATGCACATTCAGTGTTCCTGTGCAGCCCCTGATTTGTACACCCATGTACTTCTGTGCACACACAAGTCTAGGATGACAGGGGAGGCGTCCACTGAAGTTCAGTGTTATGCGTGTTAGCTGCACACGAAAGTGTACGTGCACTCGTCTGTATCTGTCCCAGAGGCGTTAGTTCTTCTTTGAGTGATTGCTCATGTGCATTCCAATAGGTGTGTGCGCGCCGCGTGCATGATCGTCGGAAGATTTTTTCCCCTAGCAGTACCCGTCGGGTCGGCTGTGGAGACCCCTGGAGTGGCGCCTTTATGGTGGTGTATATAGGTCCCTGCCGACCCGCCACCTGCTCAGTTCCTTCGTGCCGCCAGTGACGGTCATTGGAGCATAGAATCATAGAATATCAGGGTTGGAAAGGACCTCAGGAGGTATCTAGTCCAACCCCCTGCTCAAAGCAGGACCAACCCCAACTAAATCATCCCAGCCAGGGTTTTGTCAAGCTTGACCTTAAAAACCTCTAAGGAAGGAGATTCCACCACCTTCCTAGGTAACCCATTCCAGTGCTTCACCACCCTCCTAGTGAAAAAGTTTTTCCTAATATCCAATCTAAACCTCCCCCACTGCAACTTGAGACCATTACTCCTTGTTCTGTCACCTGGTACCACTGAGAACAGCTGAGCTCCATCCTCTTTGGAACCCCCTTTCAAGTAGTTGAAAGCAGCTATCAAATCCCCCCTCATTCGTCTCTTCTGCAGACTAAATAAGCCCAGTTTCCTCAGCCTCTCCTCGTAAATCATGTGCCCCAGCCCCCTAATCATTTTTGTTGCCCTCCACTGGACTCTCCAATTTTTCTACATCCTTCTTGTAGTGTGGGGCCCAAAACTGGACACAGTACTCCAGGTGAGGCCTCACCAATGTCGAATAGAGGGGAACGATCACTTCCCTCGATCTGCTGGCAATGCTCCTACTTATACAGCCCAAAATGCCGTTAGCCTTCTTGGCAACAAGGGCACACTGCTGACTCATATCCAGCTTCTCGTCCACTGTAATCCCCAGGTCCTTTTCTGCAGAACTGCCGCTTAGCCACTCGGTCCCTAGTCTGTAACAGTGAATGGGATTCTTCCGTCCTAAGTGCAGGACTCTGCACTTGTCCTTGTTGAACCTCATCAGATTTCTTTTGGCCCAATCCTCCAATTTGTCTAGGTCCCTCTGTATCCTATCCCTACCCTCCAGCGTATCTACCACTCCTCCCAGTTTAGTGTCATCTGCAAATTTGCTGAGAGTGCAGTCCACGCCATCCTCCAGATCATTAATGAAGATATTGAACAAAACCGGCCCCAGGACCGACCCTTGGGGCACTCCACTTGAAACC
>QXTE01000053.1:809637-831322 GCA_003942145.1 Platysternon megacephalum
CCCCCCCCCCCCCCCCCCCCCCCCCGTTTGTGAATCGACTCTCCCACTTCTACCGTGCTTGGTCCCAGATCATGTCAGATTGCTGAGTCCTCAGCACGGTAGAGGTGGGATATTCTATCCAATTCTGTTCCCTCCCACCCACCTTCCCTGTCCCTCTTCAGGGACCCTTCTCACAAACAACTCCTCCTGCAGGAAGTGCATTCACTTCTCGCTCTAGGGGCAACAGAGGAGGTTCCTCAGGAGTTCAGGGGCAAGGAGTCCTACTCCCACTATTTCCTCATCCCCACGACCAAGGGTGGGCTCTGGCCTATCCTGGATCTGCGAGACCTAAACACATTCATAAGAAAAGTGAAGTTTCACATGATCTCTCTGGCCGCCATTATTCCTTCCCTGGATCCGGGGGACTGGTAGACTGCCCTCAACTTCAAAGATGCGTACGTCCATATATCCATTATCCCGGCCCACAGACAGTTCCTCAGGTTCATGGTCGGTGGCCAGCACTACCAGTTCAGGGTGCTCCCATTCAGGCTGTTAGCAGCCCCCTGGGTATTCACCAAGTGTATGGTGGTTGTGGTGGCCTTCCTCCGCGAACGGCTGGTGCAAGTGTTCCCATACCTGGACGACTGGCTCGTCAAGGCCGAGTCACAAGCACAGGCTGCAGACAAAAGCCCTGGCTGGGATGATTTAGTTGGGATTAGGTCCTGCTTTGAGCAGGGGGTTGGACTAGATACCTCCTGAGGTCCCTTCCAACCCTGATATTCTGTGATTCTATGATTCTGGCCCGAGCCACATTCCACAGTCTGGGCCTCATATTGAATGTGCCCAAATGCACACTGGCCCCGATGCAGAGAATAGACTTCATGGGGCTCTCTTGGACTCCACGCAGGCCAGGACATTCCTGCCTGAGCTGCGCTTCCAAGCACTCACGGACACTGTCAAAAACCTTTGCCAGTTTCCCACAACCACGGCCAGAAATTGCATGAAGCTTTGGGGCATATGGCAGCCTGCACATACGTGGTCCAGCACACCACGTTACGCCTTCGGCCCCTCCAGGCGTGGGTGCACAGGCCGGGCAGGGACCCGCTGGACACGATAGTTACCCTCTCCCCTCGCATCCTCGAGTCTCTCCACTAGTGGCTGCAGCCACAAGTAGTCTGTGTGGGAGTACCTTTTGCCAAACCCCAACCTGGTCACGGACGCCTTGGCGCTCGGTTGAGGAGCGCACCTGGGCAATATCAGAACTCACGTTCTATGGTCCCATGCAGAACTATCGCTGCATATCAACATAAGGGAGCTGAGGACGGTTCGTCTGGCATACCAAGCGTTCCAGGCCCGCCTGCAGGGTGCATGTGTGTCGGTGCTGACAGACAACACGGCAGCAATGTTCTATATAAACAAACGGGGGTGCTCGCTCCTCTCCCCTGTGCCAGGAAGCCCTCGAGCTGTGGGATTTTTGCATCGCCCACTCAATACACCTAGAGGCGTCGCACCTTCCGGGAGCGCCTCAGCCACTTGTTTCACGGTCACAAATGGTCCCTTAGGCCGGACTTTGCGCACTCAATTTTCCAGAGATGGGGCTCTCCCCACATAGACCTGTTCACGATTCGGAGCAACAGGAAGTGCCAGCGGTTCTGCTCCTTCCTAAACCACAGCCCAGGCTCCATCGTGGACGCCTTTCACCTTTCATGGACGAGTCAGCTGCTGTACGCGTTCCCGCCCTTTCCTCTCATACACAAAGTCCTTCTCAAGGCTCACCGGGACAGGGCTTCCTTGATCCTCATGGCACCAGCGTGGCCCCACTAGCACTGGTTCACCGTGTTGATGAACTTCTCAGTGGACAGAGCAGTAGCCCTTCCTGTGTGCCTGAGCCTCATCACACAGGACCACGGCCGTCTACAACACCCCAACCTGGAGTCCCTCCACCTGATGGCATGGAAACTCCATGGCTGAACCCTCTTAAGCTTCAGTGTTGGAACCCAGTCAGGAAGGTCCTGCTGGGAAGTAGAATACCCTCCACTCGTGCCACGTACCTGGCAAAGTGGAAGCGTTTTTCCATCTGGTCTCTGAAGAGGGGAACCGAGCCGCAGCTAGCGTCAATTCCCCTTGTTTTGGACTCCCTGTTATACCTCAAGCAGCAGGGGTTGGCAATATCATCTCTCAGGGTACACCTGGCTGCCATTTCGGCCTTCCACCCAGGGGCAGTGGGTAGGTCAGTCTTCAGTAATCCCATGGTGGCTGGTTTCTCAAGGGCTTGGACAGACTTTATCCCCAGGTATGATGGCCCGTTCCCCAGTGGGACCTCAACCTGGTCCTGTCTGCATTCATGGGGCCCCCTTTTGAGCCCATGGCAACCTGCCGTCTGTTCTACCTTTCCTGGAAGGTGGCCTTTCTCGTTGCCATAACCGCGGCTAGAAAGGTATCCAAGCTCAGAGCACTGATTTCCGAGCCACCCATACGGTCTTTTATAAAGACAAGGTGCAGCTACACCCTCACCCTACGTTTCCGCCAAAGGCAGTCTCCCAGTTTCATGTGAACCAAGACACATTTTTACCTGTGTTCTTCCCTAAGCCCCATGCCAGTAACAGAGAACGCATGTTCCATTCCCTGGATGTCAGGCGTGCCCTAGCATTCTACATTGAGCCCACAAAGCCATTTCATAAGTCACCGCTGCTCTTTATTGCAATCGCAGAAAGGATGAGGGGGCTCCCGATCTCGTCCTAGCGCATTTCATCATGGATCATGTCCTATATCAGGACTTGCTACGACCTGGCAAAACTTCCAGCCCCTCCGCTTATGGCGCACTCCACGAGAACGCAGGTGTCGTCCGCAGCGTTCCTGGTGCACGTCCCTATCCAGGACATATGTAAGGCAACAACATGGTCTTCCATCCACACCTTCACGTCACACTACGCCATTACCCAGCAGGCGAGGGGCGATGCAGCCTTTGGCAGGGCAGTCCTGCACTCAGCAACCAGGTGAACTCCGACCCCTCCCCCAGGGAAACTGCTTGGGAGTCACCTATTGGAATGCACATGAGCAATCACTCGAAGAAGAAAAAACGGTTACCGACCTCTCGTAACTGTTCTTCGAGATGTTGCTCATGTCCATTCTAAATCCCTCCTCTCTGTCGGAGTATTCCAGCAAGAAGGAACTGAGCAGGCGGCAGGTCGGCAGGGACCTATATACGCTGCCTTAAAGGCGCCACTCCAGGGGTCTCCACAGCCGACCTGACGGGTACCGCTAGAGGAAAAACCTTCCTACGATCGTGCACATGGCGCGCGCACATCTATTGGAATGGACATGACCAACACATCTCGAAGAACAACAGTTACGAGAGGTAGGTAACCGTTTGTTCTAATAGATAGAACACTGCATCCAAATGAGCTTTGTCAGAAGAGCAAAGGTTCCAAAGGGGTGTCGGTTCTGCAGGCCTGAGTATCTGTAATCACTTTGTGTAAGACTAAAAGAGAGAGCACCAATGAAAGGCCGTGCTGAGCCACCTTGGCTTCTCTGCCATTTGGCAGGATGCTTAGGAGATCCGAACCACTCCTTGCATTTTTAATACAAAAAGGAAAGGCTAAAGAAAGCCCAGGCGTGTCTAGTAACTCAGCTGAAAAACTGAAGCTGGCAAACTGGACAACAATGGTCTCTTGTCCTGTTGATGAATCAATTCACCATGTGTTTTAGAGTAATGTCACGGTCCGAAAAGTGACCATGAAAATGGCACCTTGGTAATATGCATATTTGATTCCCAGGTATCTTCTAAACATCATCTGCTCGGTTTGCTGAATGGAAACAAGTTTTTCCTGCTGTCTGTGCTTGAGCCCATATACAGCATCCATGGAGCAGGGAGCTTGCAGGCTGCTCTGCCTCCTGTTGTCCCAGAATGGCCAGCTCAGTTCTGACTCCAGATCTTTGTTGCTGATGCTGCTGTCTGAAGCAAGGAAGAATGCAGCTGGCTCTTTCATGTGCTCATCGCAGCCATGCTGGCAGTCAGTGAAATTGTGTTCTCACTTGAAATCTTTTAATGAAGTGTTTTTCTTGTGTTTGCAAAATGCTCCTGGCTTGCAAGGCCACACCTCTTGTACTCTGTTATGGAAGCGATGATGGCTGATGAAAATAAGCTGCGTATGCAGGAGATAAAGATCACAGGCAACTCTTTGACTGCAGATGTTGCGATGCTGAAGCTCTTGGGCTGATAAATCCATGTAACATTGTTAGATATTGCTTACTCTCAAGAACTCCATGTGGAAGCAGACACACGTTACTCCCCAAATGGTAACGTGGACCAAGGTCCGTCTCAGTAGCAGCTCAAACATCAGAGAAGAAGAAGAGTTTCAAAGGTTTAGGAGAAAGAAAGGCTGATCTCCTAATATGGGCTCAAAAGGTAGGGAATCTCCCAACTGGCAGACGGACGTAGGAGCCGTTTCAACAGAACTTAGCAGCAGATGAGAGAGCTGCTCTATGTCCTGGAAATACAGCTCCCTTGATTAAACAAGCCCAGTCCCAGGATAGGGTAGCCGGGTGCTCTAGACGAACGAGATGCTTATTCAGAGACTGACCAAAAGAGAATGCTTTGCCCTCTGTGTACAGGAATGTGAAGCAGCATCAGCTTCAACTGAGCTACTTCCAGCTCATAAGAGAAACTGAAGGAAAACTCCTGCTTCCTTAGCAGAAGGAATGCCGTTCAATACTGGCCATTGCCTGGAGAAGAGACTGCTGTGGTCTCGCTGGGTAGCTCCACACATCGGTACTGCTCTGGGATGCAGCATTAGAACCTGTTAAAGGGCAAACCAGTAACTGTGTGAATCCTAAACCAGAAGCACCTGCCCCATCCTGGAGCTAGGCATGCAGGCAAAGATTTTCAAATCAGGGGTCTAAAGTTTTGGCTCCTTCCATTTATACTAAAAGACCTGACAAAGTGGGCTGATTTTTTTTTTTTCTTCTTCCCCAAAGCATGGAGCACTAATAACTACGGACTTCAATGGGAGCCACTGGGCACCAGCACTCTTGAAATACAGGCTACTTAGGTCCATCAATGGCTATTTGCCAGGATGGGCGGGGATGGGGTCTCTAGCCTCAGTTTGCCAGAAGCTGGGAATGGGTGACACGGGATGGATCACTTGATGATTCCCTGTTCTGTTCATTCCCTCTGGGGCACCTGGCATTGGCCACTGTCGAAAGACAGGATACTGGGCTAGATGGACCTTTGATCTGACCCAGTCTGACGGTTCTTATGTTCTCTATGGACGTAGGAGCCTAACTTTGTTTGAAAATCTGGGCCATATGAATCTAGGCCAGCTGCGTGCACATGTTCAGCGTGACGGCTGAACATATTACTTTGCAAAGGTCAAGGGGCCCCAATCTATACTGAACTAAAGGAGGAGCCAGGCTCAACCAGATAACAAATGGAACATCAGCCAGGTCAGCCTCTGGAACAAGCACCTGGCAGTAAGAGAACAATACATGTACCTATCTTTGGTCATTGACGATTGACTGGGCTCCCATGGCAAGTGTTAGAAATACAAGACAGGAACAGGTTACATCACGGCTCTGTTTGCTATGAAAGGGACACAGTAGCCAGGCAGGCATGTCTCCCTGAAAGGGGTCGTGCAGCAGTCAGCGTTCCCAGTGGAAAAATGTCTGGGTTTTGATAGACCCGATACATTCACAAAATGTGTAGTGGCGATATTGTGTGTAATAAATTGCATTGACTGCTTCCCCTACATATTGACCACGAATGCTGCCGCTACTAAAATGCCAAACCTCTCAGCAGCTCAGATGGCCAAACCACCTGCTGGAGAAACTCTCCTTCACCTCCCAGAATGGAGAATTTACCCTCCAAACTTACAATGGCCTGAGGCCTACCCTGCAAAGAGAGAGTGCTTGGCCCGGTGACAGGTCTGCGGGCTGATTGTCTCATGACACTTAAGGACTAGAAATCTATTCTATTAACAGTATATTCTAACAGATGGACAATTGGAAAAGGAAGATTTCCAGGGGGATACACAGCACTGATTTTTAGTTGTGGTAGGTCCCAAGGTTTCCATATTTTAGGTAATTTTTAGAAGTTTCTAGACTGTATTACTCTTCTTCCTTTGATGATCTGTACTGTTTCACTCGGCACCAAGGCAATCAGCCTGTTTGCATGGAGGGGTATGAAAAATACAGTAGGACCAAAACATTTTTTTCCAAAAAATCTCTCAAGCAGTTTTTCTGTCCGAAGGCTCTGTTAGTAGTTGTTTTGGGGCGAGCTGCATAATTCATGAGTGACAAGCAGATTTGTCATTTAGGGCTTTTCATGACACAGGGCTGCAGAGTAGAAGCTTGGATTAAAATGCAATCTGTCACCATTGTGAGTTTACCTCCTTCCCTCTTGTGCACACAACAGAATTGGAGGAAACTTATTTTTTATCGGTTGCATCAAAGGATGATTCTGAAAGAGTCCCTATCACTCTTTCTTACATAGCTGAACCAATGCCCCAGTGCGCCTAGCTTCCCTGGGGACTCCCCGGCCTCTGCTGCTAGCAGTACATTAATGTTTGATCTGATGGTTCTTTTCAGGATCACATGGTGAAGGAAGAAACTAGAAGTCTCACTCCAAAGCAGTGTGCGGTTCTGGACCTGGCTCTGGATACTATCAAAGTGAGTGACACTCCCCGGACGCTGTTCTGGAATGGATCGTGCATGGCACGTGTCTTAGTGAATGATCAGCAATAAGGCACCAGAATGACTCGGGGCTACCAAGTGTGTTGCATAAACCCACTTCTGAAGAGGTGCCCAGTTAAACACCTACATGGCACTCAGGTCAATAGTACTGTGGAGCCAGCATATTAAGGGTCCTGTGTGATTGTAGAGTCAGGATCTGACACACGGGTGGGGGAGCTGTTGGGGTGAAGAATCAGCCACTGCTGCAAAAAATGCTTCACGAAGGTTTCAGCTCCTTCTGCTCTCGGAGGGGCTGCCAGCTGCTTGTCTGTTGCTGGTGGCAGTTTTCCTTTTATGTTGTTGCTTTTACTCTTTGCTCTTAGCAATATTTCCATGCTGGTGGGAACGGTCTAAAGAAAACCTTTTTGGAGAAGAGCCCAGACCTGCAGTCGCTCCGCTATGCGCTGTCCCTCTATACTCAGACCACAGACACTCTCATCAAAACCTTTGTCCAGACACAGACAGCTCAGGGTAAGGCTCTTTTCTGTCATCAGGAGGGTTGTCTAAAGCTCTCCAGTGTGGTGTTAATTGCCATGGCTTGCACTACTAGTTTGCAGTGTCTTTGGCAGTCACGCTCCTGGAAACATGACAGTTTCAGAGCTGCTATTTGCTGGGGTTTTCCTGCTCAACATTTACATCTTGAGGGAACAGAAATATGTGCAAATTTAACTCCTGGAGGTTTTCTTGCCTGATGCTAATTTCACAGCCAAGCTCCTGGCGCTAATGTTGGTAAGTGATTTGGGGGAAGTGAACTTTGGCGTTATTGTACTGGGAGTTGTACTGTTTTGGGGAAGGTGATTCCAAGCAGGTATCAACCCAGAAGCAGACCACACATAGGTCATAGGCCATTCACCAGCAGCCCAGACTAATCCTGGTTGACAGCAATGCTGAGAGTCACAAGGAGGAGGACACTTCATTACAAGAATAATGAAGCTGAAGGTCTTGCTTTGTGCACAGCCAGTATAGGATATATGCTACCTAGATTATTACGTATCTTCATTGCTGGAGGGAAAGACACAGCAGTAGCACAAGATATTCACTACGCTGCTGTGGTGGCCCACTGGGAGTTCTGTGGAAGCCAGGGTAACACTGCCACATTGTCGCCCAATACTAATGTGGCTAATGATTTGTTGCTGTGGATCTCTCAGCTGTTCAGAAGCAGTGGTCTCCTAGTTTCTGCACAGAATAAATATATGGAGATATACCTATCTCATAGAGCTGGAAGGGACCCTGAAAGGTCATTGAGTCCAGCTCCCTGCCTTCACTAGCAGGACCAAGTACTGATTTTGCCCCAGATCCCGAAGTGGCCCCCTCAAGCATTGAACTCACAACCCTGGGTTTAGCAGGCCAATGCTCAAACCACTGAGCTATCCCTCCCCCAATTGTATCAGTCCATAGCCAGAGGATGTTCATTGGCCACCGTATGGTTTTGTGGTTCTTGCTCATCTCTGGAGAAGGACATGTAGGGTGACCAGACGTCCCGATAAAATCGGGACCGTCCCGATATTGCGGGGTTTGTCCCGATATCCGCCAGCAGCGCTGATTTTTTTATTTTTATTTTTTGCTCCGCTGGGACTGACTCGGCTTTTTTTTTTTTTTTTTTTTCCCTCTGCCGGTGGGCACCCCCCCCCCCATGTGTCCCGATATTCTCTTTCCCTCATCTGGTCACCCTAAGGACATGAAAACCAATGAAACTAACACTGGGCTAAGGTAATATCTTAAGGTTATAACCTAAGATTTCAGGTTATACCCTGATTTAAATGCAGTCTGTGGGTGGGACCTCCCATTCCAATGTTGCTGTTAAAAGAAAGTGATGGCTAAAGCCGTGAGAGTCAGACCTGCCTGGGATCTCCATACAGTCCCCACGCTGCAAGCTGTTCCAAAGCACAAACAATGCAAGCAACTCTGGGGGGTCCTATGCAGTCTCGCCACTTATAGTCCAGTTTCTCCCCGCCTCCACCCGTCCTCCAGCAGCCTGGGGTCCCACAAATCATAACATCTGTGCTCTCATGCTGCCTGACTCTGCCAGCATGACTCTGCTACCAAGCATGGGATTGGAATGGAAAAGTGGAAGAAGCTCTTCTAAAACATCTTGTTCACTGCTATATGGAAGGGGCTAGTCAAAATCTGAATTTTAGAGTATCCACCTCTCTCGGCTTGGAGAATTTGATGACAAAGAGGCAGAAGCAAGAATCCTTTTAAAGTCAAATAAAGTGTCCCTCAGGCAGCTTTCTGTGGGACTGAAACACACACACTTACAACAAACACCTTTTCTTTTGAGATCTAGAACAGCGGCTCTCAACCTTTCCAGACAACTGTACCCTTTCAGGAGTCTGATTTGTCTTGCATACCCCCAAGTTTCACCTCACTTAAAAACGACTTGCTTACAAAATCAGACATAAAAATACAAAAATGTCACAGCACACTATTATTGAAAAATTGCTGACTCTCATTTTACCATATAATTATAAAATCAATCAATTGGAATATAAATATTGTACTTACATTTCAGTGTATAGTATATAGATAGAGCAGTATAAACAAATCTTTGTCTGCATGAAATTTTAGTTTGTACTGACTTCACTAGTGTTTTTTACATAGCCTGTTGCAAAACTAGACACACATCTAGATGATTTGATGTACCCCCGGGAAGACCTCTGCGTACCTGTGGTTGAGAACCACTGATCTAGAAACACAATTCATGTACACGTTTCAAAGTTACCTAAAGAATCAAGCTACTATCATCAAGGAAAACGCTCCTGAAGCTGTATCTCTGCAAAGCAATGGAGACATCTGGTGGCCAGACAGAGTAAGCACAGCTGTTATCTATGTCAAGATGCCTTTCGCAATGAACTCCAGTGAACAAAATCCTCCAGATGTTGGAGTGAGGGAAATGAGAAGGGACCCATCTTTTTATTAGGTACCCATACTTATGGTAAGAGTCAGTGTTGTGGCTCAGTCAGGGCAAAGCACTTCCTAGTCCAACAAGATGTATAACACAGTTGCCAGTTTTGGTTGGACATATTCTTGGAGGTTTCCTCACATGACAAGTTTAATTCCTGGAGACTCCAGGACAATCCTGGAGGGTTGGCAACCCTAAAAATGAACCTGGCTCCTAAATCCCTCTGATTTTGTATTTTGTCTACTATAGCATAGCTTTTCACTGCTGATGCCCTCATCCGTGCCACGTGAAAGCAGTAGACTTAACTAGGTCTTATACCCTGCACGTTGTCTGGACGTTCCAGGCTGTGGGATAACATTGTGCATTGTCATACCACACTCAGTTATGCTGAGCTGCAATGTTCTGGCTGCACTGATTTGTTGTTAATACAAGAGCAAAGGGACATTCAACTAAACGGAAAGGTGGCAAATTAAAAACTGATGCAAGAAAATACTATTTCACACAGTGCGGTGTTAGCCTGTGGAATTCATTGCCACAAGATATTGAGGCCACGTGTGTAACAGGATTCAAAAAAAGATTAGACATTTGTGTGGATAACAAAAATATCCAGAGCGGTTACAGGAAATATTGTTTTTAAAGAGGCTTGAGGGGGATATAAACCACCAGCTTCAAAACACAAGCTAAGTACAGTACTGGGGGGTTAGGAGGGAACTTTCTCTCAGTGAGGTTACCCCATAACTGGCTGCTGAGAGGTCACTTCTCTGAAGCCCTGTTGGAGGTGGGACACTGGACTAGGTGGAGCACTGGGCGAATTCAGCCTGGCAGTCCCCATGTTGCTGTATACTCTACCCTAGAGAGTTCTCCAGGCTGGGAGCCCTTGAGGACTTTGCGGGAGGGTTTGAGCCAGGCCTTCTGCTGACCAATTTTTTGTAGCAGCATTGAAGAAGCTGTGAACTGAGTCCTCTTTGGCCACAGTTCAGTTCCAGGCCCTGTGCTGGGGTTGGACCTTGCAAACACGTCTAAATAGCCCCAGACTATAGAACGACTTGGAGAACTTGGGCGTGCGTCTAGGGGGCAGAGGGAACAGAACCAGTGGTTAGGGCTGATTCCTGCTTTACAGAGTTCTCTCCAGCTGGAGTTTCCTCTCATGTTCTTCAACCTCCCATAGGCTTGTAGGAGGAAATGGCTGAAAAAAGTCAGTGCTGTGCTCATGTAACTGTGAGTGAGGTGTCTGCCCCCCCGCTGCACCTCTGAACTGTCGTGCATGGCAGCCTCTGAGGCACTCCAGCCCCCTCTGACTGCAAAGGCTTCGGTAGCACAAAGCTATGAGACTTCCAAGCTAGGATGTTTGAGGATCAGAGCTCTCAGCGTATTTCTGCCAGCAGCACGAATCATGTCCTCACCATGCTAACCCAAACGGATTCCCTGGCCTGTAGAAACAGCATTGCTTTACAACCCTGTGCTGGTGCAGCCAACCGGTATATTTAGTCTATTAAGAGCTAGAATATTTGACTTCCTCAAGTTGTATTTGTCGAAGTGTCACTGCTAATTGGATTGTAATTCACACTCTTCTCTCTTTGTCCTGCCTGCTCCTTGCCTTTTGAATTCATGACTCAGTGCATGATGGGAAAGGTATTAGGTTTACCGCTAATGAGGACGTTCTTCCTGATAAGGGTATGTTCAAGACTAATGCTGTTACCATAACAACATTAGCCAGCTGCAAACTTCCCTTGCTTTTGGAAACCCGTTCCAGAGACCCGCCTCCCTGTAGCTCCCCATAGAACCTAACCCCTGTGTCCTCCTTCCACCCTACAGAGAGCAGAGCCATGGGCTGTGTGACGCAAGGAGATGGGTCCTGCCTTGCAGGCTCTGCTGGAGCTTGAGATTAATTCACGGGAATGTGCATTCTGTTCTGACAATACAGGGTTAATAAACAGTCTCTTTGCCAGATGCTGCAGGCTGCCCTTACCCTCTGCTATGCACTACCTCTGGCTGTGTGACCACTACTAGATGTGCATGCTCACATGCTGCTGAGGCAGATTCTTCGTGGTATGTGGTAATGTGTAATGCATACGTGAGGGTAGGGATCAGCTGAAGTGTTTGACTTCCAGAGGGGAGCTGGAAGTCCTGCCACTCGCTTGAATCCTGCTGGGTTTCACCTCTCCAATTTTTGTATGTTGCCCAAAGCTTTTGTTTTTTAGGTGAAAACGTATCTGTAACATGTTGCACATGTGATCTCAGTGTACAGCCCTCACATATCACAAATCTAGCAAGATTTCCATGCCCAAGTTTTAATTCAGTCACCACCACCAAGGAATTAGTAAATGGTGTAGAATGTTTCTGGCCTATTTGCCATCTACAGATATTCCCAGGGCCTCTGTGTATAAGAGCACTTCAGATAAGAAAGCAGGATCTTCCTATAAAAAGAAACAGAGTTAAGATAGACAAGCCCCAAACTGAATCAGCTTTAAAACTTAATGGGCCAGATTCTGCTCTCACCAGTGTAAATCAGGAAGTGGCTCCTTCAGAGTCTGTTGGGTTACACTGGGGTAAATGGAATGCAGATCAGGCCCAATGTAATTTTGGTAAAACACGGTGCATGCTCCCCAAAACAAGGGCCATAACATTGAAAAATGCCAGCTTCATTGCCGGATAGCTTGCCTGCAGCACAGCTCCGTGCCTTGGGTTTCTTCCAAAGCAGAGTCATGCATGTCACTCAGTTCCTGTACTCTGAACATCCTCTTGGTTTCTGTGGGCAGGAAGGGCATTGAAATATACAAGGTCCCTGAAGTGCCTGGAGGGCAGGTTTCTTTGTGTTTTTTTAATATATATATAAAAAAAAAATGTCAGTAACCTGTCTACTCATCAGAACAATGCTGGAAGAGAGTGAAGGAGCAATGTGATGTGCACATACCAACAAACCAAGGCAGGGTCTAAAATTAGATCCCCCAACCTTGATAGAGTGTTTACATACTGTTCCTTCCTCTCTATACTTAGTCAGTTTCTACTAGTGCACAGTCTGGTGATCGGAAGAAGATACATCCAAGAAAATCCACGTAGCCTGTTCATATCTTAAACAACTGTTTAGAGCTCCCAGGGCATGATAAATACATTAGAGCCTTCAGGTGCACTCCCAAAAAGAATCCGTTACAGTTCAAGATACATGAACATATGTCAAGTTGCCTTGATCTGCATGCAATTACTGTCTGTACCACATCATACACACTTCAGGAAATGGCATACATTTGTTTACATCCTCCTCTTTTAAAATGACAGAGTGATTGCTGCCTACAAAATACCCTTCAAGCATTTGAATTCAGTCATACATCAGAGCAGTGTTTCTCAACCCTTTTGTGCTGGGGGACCCCCTTTGGACTTAAAAAATTGTGACCCCCTACCTTAAGCTTAGGGGCTCGGGGCTTCAGCCATGTTCAGGGCTGAAACATGTAAATTAGCTTTGTGGGGCCCCTGGTAAGTTGCCCTGCTTCCCACCCCCTAACACCAGCCCTGCTTGCAACCCCCCATAATCCCTCTTGCGACCCCCAGATTGAGAAACACTGCATTAGAGCATTTAACCAAATGATTTTTTTTTTAGTGCTCTTTCAAATTTTGTCCTGAATTTCACTCAAACACAACATAACATGAGAACTGTAAAACTCATTTGACCTCTGTCCCTTCCCCAGCCTGTTTGATTAAAACATGCTACCTTTTCCTTTATGAAACTACTCACTGGCTAACTGATAAAGGAAAGTTTCTAAGCAGCTTGTAAACTCTTAACTTTCCTCATAGTCTTATGTGGTCTGAAGGGACTCTCCTCTTCCTTGGGGATGGAGGCACTGGGAATCGTAGCTTTTATCCAGTGTGCAGGTACAGAACGCTGTTTGGAAGACTGGACGTGTACTTTGGCTCAGAGCAAATTTAGTATCAATCCTATGTCCTTATCCCTTGTTTCTGAACCTCTTCCCCCCCCCCACCCCCCCACCCCCGTTTTCACTAGTTCCATTTGCATGGAGGGAAATGGTGCTTGCCCCGGGTCACAGGAATGCCCACACGTGTGCAATATCTTGGTAGGAACCCATTAGCAGATGCTTTCTGTTGGGATCCATTGTCGGTTTTCAAGGCACTTCAAAAACCATGCTGTAATCCTTCCTAGTGTGAAATCTTTGCAGTATAATTACTTTTATAATCTATTCCAAAAAGTTGTAATGTATGTGTTGTGTGTTTGGCCTACAAATGTGGTGTTGGATCGACCTTTGCATTAACATCAAACTAGAAGGGTCTGCAAGGAAGCTGGTTATGGGCTAACTTACTGCAAATGGGGTATTGCCTTGCTGAGCGCATAAGCTGAAGCTGGGTGCCAATAAACTAATCTTTCTTTCGGTGTTTGTCAATCTTTGCATCAGGTTCTGGTGTGGATGATCCAGTGGGTGAAGTGTCCATACAGATCGACCTGTATACACACCCAGGAACTGGTGAACACAAGGTCACAGTGAAAGGTATAGTAAAGCAGGAAGTTTTGTGTATAGCAGCTCAAGCCCTGCTGGTGCTAACCCCTAGCAATGAACTGGTACTGTGCTGCTGTGTCCATGCTGTAGGCTGGCATATATCAGGGTATCTGATTTTGTCCAGTCTGTGGGTAGAGTTAACGATTCTACTAAATGAAGACTAAAACTGGGCTCCCATCTGGAGTATCTAGAGAAGCAGCAGCATGGTGGCAGTGGTGTCCCAGCTCACCCAGTCACATGGTGATGCATAGTTCTTTCCTTTTTTAAAGTAACTTTGTGGAACACACTCAAGTCAAATACATGACTCTCATCAGGCCTGTAAATATCCCACCAAACTGGTGTGCTGTGCCCAGCAAGGCACAAAATGACAACATTCATTAAGGAACTATTCCATTCACTGAGCCACCCAGAGAGCAGAGTCTGTACATGTTCAGGGATTTTTGGCCAAATGGGCATGACAGTGATTCAGTTGAGGCTACCTCTTCCTCCTCCCTCTCCACGGCTCCTTCTCAGTTACTTTCTCGCTAGCCTATCTTTGCTGCCATTTGTTTTCTTTATTTCTTCAAATGTATAAAAGTCTCTCTAAGGCCCCCGTCCCACAGAGTAAAACCCACACTGTAACAGGAGGGGTTGCCTATACATAAACATCCACCATCTCTCCACACAAAGGCCTGGGGGAAAAGGTGAGTTTTACGGTGCGTCTAGAGAGCCAACAGATTTGGCCTCTGGTGGCTGGGTGTGGGGGAAGAGTTCTAAGGCTGAGGACCCGTCACAGAGAAAACCTTGCCAGTAGCTGCAGCTCATGTGCCTCACCGCTAGCCATAGTATCAGAGCACTTTCTTTTCCCCGAGCGCCGATTCAAACTCATCCCACATAGGACTCAGACTTACACCAAGTAGAGAAGTGACAGTAAGAAGGGAATCGTCTTGTTTATAAAAATCAAGAGACCCAAGTGTGTCTGCTCTCCCTAGTTAAATTCAAGGAGATAGACACTTCAGTGGGAGTCTTGTCCAGGGCTGGAATGGCAAAGGGGTGCTGCTGATCAGCATTAAGGTGCATTGTCAGAGCTGTGTGCCTAAAACAGTATGCATGCCTGACTTACCTCTGCCAATTGCAAATATTACCAACCTCTTGCTTTCCTGAGTACAGAATTCCCTCCACAGAACTTTAAATCATGAATAAAAAAGCATGTAATTTGTTCAGTAAAATAATATATCCTAGCCCCATGTGAGTTCAGGACTGATATCTTTCAGATCAGAGCCTCTGAACTGTGAAATAATAACAGCTGGGAAGCCTTTAACCGGAAGAGTTATTTTGTGTGATTTTTGTGGATAGCTCAGCATTAAAAAGCTGGTTAGAGCAGTTTGAACAGATGAACCTTTCTGCAGAGGGGGCTCTGATTTTCTCTCTCTTGTCTAGTTGTGGCAGCCAATGACCTGAAATGGCAAACATCCGGTATGTTCCGCCCGTTTGTTGAAGTCACTATGATTGGACCTCATCAAAGTGACAAGAAAAGAAAGTTCACAACCAAATCAAAGAGCAACAACTGGGCACCGAAATACAACGAAACCTTTCACTTGTGAGTACGAAAGACAGGCTGAGGGTCTGCATTGGGAAGCACATGCAGAGCTCAGATAAGGTGTTGCTGCTGAGTGCAATAGAATGACCTGTCAGTGTCAATAGGGTAACCGGAAGCAGCAGGTGTGTCTTAGTCAGGTCCAGTATTCTGGCATGAGGAACCAACTCATCATGAAAGTGCTGAATGGCTGCTGCTGCTGGAACGCTGATTTCAGGGACAGATGTGTACAATTTATGGCTCATGTAAAGAGCATCTGTCACTTACCTTCAGAAATACGTATTGTGTGTATTGCTGCACATCAGCCTGCTTTAGTATGATCCATTATTTTAATGAGCCATCGCTTTTGTTGGTAGAGTTGAGGCTGAAACTTCCTCATGTGATAGCAAAAGTCTGCCCATTAGTTTCGATCTTTGCTAGCCACATGGGACAAGCAGCCCTCCAAACCTGTTTCCAAGGATACCATCTTCTCCTATGGCGAGAAATGCAGCCATTCTAAACACTGAATATTGAACTTCTCACTGGCCTTTCATTACTGCAAAGGGCCCTGCCCAACGGAGAAGTAGACTAGTCCTCGTTCAACGCCGTTGTCAGAATGAGAGAGGCTAAATATCACTTGCAAAGGATTTTGGAAAAAATGGAGCTTGTCACTTTTTTGCTGCTTTGATTGTAAGGACGGCTGGAAAAGGGTTTTTCTAAAATGTGGGGAAGAGGATTCTGCTCTTTTTTTTAACCTTAAGAATATGAGGAAGGTTAAATCCCTGTTTTTTCTGGGGGGCTTGTTGAGGCGGAGTCTTTGGGATATCTATTCTTAGCTCTCACCTTCACTGAACAGGGGCCTCCTTTCTCCAAAATGTCACGTTATAATAATAATATAATAATATATGGAGATATACCTATCTCCTAGAGCTGGAAGGGACCCCGAAGGGTCATCGAGTCCAGCCCCCTGCCTTCACTAGCAGGACCAATTTTGCCCCAGATCCCTAAGTGGCCCCCTCAAGGATTGAACTCACAACCCTGGGTTTAGCAGGCCAATGCTCAAACCACTGAGCTATCCCTTCCCCCGAGGGTCTCAACAAAACGTTGCGAGGGTCTCAACAAAAACAATGGTTTAAAAGGGTCTGACTAAAAATCCCTTCTCTCCGTAGCTCAAATTTCGCTCTCTTGACTCTTGTGACATCATTTTACTAGTTCTCCAGTTATCATAGAGTATTCCAGGCTAAACAGGACCTGAATGTCTAATATGAAAAACAAGCAAAAAGGTGAAAAATGGAAGTCAGGTCGTCTTAATCCCTCATAAAGAAACACAGGACGCCCCCTTTTGTTTTCTTCGCAAAGCACCTTTACGATCTTCTGCTTTGATGAAGATTTTCTTTGGAAGTGAAGTTTCTGTGGCAGGCTCAGAGCCCTAAAATGTGGACAGGGTGATGGTACGTTCCTGTTGTGACAGCTCTGGGAGTTGTGTAATTGCCATGACTCTCACTACATAAATGTGACTGGATAACATTTTTAACAGGATTCCCCTGTTGCAAGGGGATCTAAGGAGACAGTATGCTTTCTGCTTTAATCTGAGTAACTTGTGCCTGTCATTTTCAGCATATTGGGGAATGAAGACGGGCCAGATGCCTATGAGCTCCAAGTCTGTGTGAAGGATTACTGCTTTGCTCGGGAAGATCGGGTCCTGGGGATAGCTGTGATGCAGCTCAGAGATATAGCGGACAAAGGAAGCTGTGCTTGCTGGTGCCCACTAGGGCGTAGGATTCACATGGACGAGACGGGGCTCACGGTCCTGAGGATTCTTTCTCAACGAACCAATGACGAAGTGGCCAGAGAGTTTGTAAAGTTGAAATCGGAGTCCCGCTCCACGGAAGAAGGCACCTGAGCTGAGCTCTGAACATTCCCTCTCTCGTTATCCTTGTGCCAATATGTGCAAGTGTTCAACCATTTTCTTTTACTAATTACAAAAGGTTTTTCAGTTAGTCTGTGTTAGCTCCAATAGTGCACGTGCCGTACCGGAAACAAATCCACCAATCGGACGTGAATTATTTGTTTAGTGGCTGGGTAAGGCGGCATAGAGAATGAGACACACACTTTTATTTAAGATACAAATTGTGCTTTGTACAAAATGGTTTTCTCTCTGGGCTGGGCACACTGGGTGGTGTGGAGATGGAGCACTGTGATTTGATCCTCTGGAATTGGCAGACATGAAATGTCTTCAGAATCAAACATGAAACAAGCCGCTCAGACATGTTGGGAGGAGAACAATACTTTGGGTTGTTGGTAAAGCGCAGTTGTTCCCCTTACTGTAGAGCTGCCAAAGGATGTTCTTGTGTCGATAATGCCAGTAGATGCCAACATGACACGCGGGCACCTCAGCGTCCACTTAAAAAATGCTGCATGTTTTTTAGACTGTGCAGCTAGAATGAAGTATGACCAAGATGGTGCTGTCATGAGCGGAGTCAGGACAAGCAAGCCAAGAGCCCAGGTGCCCAAGCCTTTGCCCAATTGAGAGCTGCAAAGACAGCTAACCAGGAGTAGACCACAGCTGAGCCCACTGTTACTAATTGGTGCAGCCATATCGCTGTGAAATGAGGGCTGTTGCAGGTTGCTAGATTCCACGAGCCATACTCTAGGCACCTCTGACCCATGGAACAAGCACTACGGTGATGACAAATTAAATGGCTGCTGTATGTTGTTTTTAACTTCAGCGCTGTGCTATTACTAGGTTTTTGACATGTAGCAAACACAGAGGGTTTGGGTTTGAGTTGGTGATTCAATATTTACAAGGTTTCAACGGCGTTTGTTTCCATGGAGTAGCTGAGGATTCCTTGCCATATACCCTGATGCAATGGCCTGTCTGGGGCAGACACAGCATGTGCTCATCAGAAAGAACTCTGTCCATTCACACAGGTTGGGGAGGGAGAGGGACTCTTCTCTCTTGATCACAAGGTTGCTGTTGGCCATGCAGAGGATGGTTTGCATAAGTATGACTGTTGGTCATTCTGTGAATTCATGTCACCATGGGAAATATTTTTGCACTAGATAAAAGGAGTGTCCAATTTGTTTCTTGTAAAATGAGAAGTCTTGAGCAAAGATGATTATGGGGACATCAGGATTGGCTTTTAACATATTTCGTAGGTTGGGAGACAAAGATTAGGATTTGTACTTGAGACTTCTTTTCCTTCCTGTTTGCAGCCAAGTGAGCACTGTCTCACACTGAAAATGGAAGGTGGAACAAGCCAGTCCTGGCACATAATGTACTGTAACTGTCAATAAAGTCAAGGACTGCATATTGGGTGATTCCTTTTGTATTTTATTTTCTATTTTTCTCTGACATTTGTACAGTTGTATGATATGAATCTTGTACTTCACAGGCCTGCTTGTAGAGTTCTCAGAGACTGCATACCTGCTTTGTTATTGTCTATAGATGTATTATAATAATGATCTTCAAAACTCCAAGCGATTGTTATGATTTTTAATCATTGTCTGTGCCATTGTTTTAGGAAATGATGATAGTACAGTCTTTAATAAATTATCTTTTAGCAGTGGTCACTTCTGTGCTTTTGCATATGACTCCGCCTGTTCAAAACTAATTCAGTCTCTTTGGTGCTGCAAGTTCTCAACAAGGATATAAACTGTAATTGGGAAACCCTGAGCAAGGTGGAGAGATGCTCTTCCCCTCAGGACTGAAGGGGATAGGAGAGGCTGTATGAGCTTTTCCTCTGTTTATGATGTTTGAAACACAATTCAGTTGAGTGCTCCATACTGTTTCACTTATGTTATACGTTGTGGGTGTCCTCACAGAGACCACTTACCTGATTTGTATCCCGCAGCTGCTTTACTTGGTTGTCTGTTCTCTGAACCTCAAAGGACCAGAAGAGCATAGCTACTGTAAGTGTATCAGACGATGGGATCTGGCCTGTTGGAGGTGAGTTTTCCCAGCTATCTATGGCTGTATGCGCCCTATTGTCAAGCTGTGATAGAAAACAAATGAATGCACATCTGATTTCCCTCTTGAGTAATGGCTGCACACACCTTGTAGAGGGCCAACTATTCCAAATAAAAACGGAGGAAAAAGCTGCCTCCGGGGGCCTGATTGATCCTTCTGTTAGGCAACCTCAGTGGAATCACCTTAACCGCTTCCAGATTTACCGGAACAAAGCCCAGGAGATGAAAGTCAGCACTCATCACTGTGCTGAGAGAATGGAGAAGCATTCAAGTGATTTTCAAACTCATCTTCAGTTACTCTGCAACTAATCACATCACTCCGTGTCACTCTAGTGTTGTTTCACAGTCTGACTTCTCTTCTCCAGACTAAACAAACCCAATTTTTTCAATCTTCCCTCACAGGTCATGTTTTCTAGACCTTTAATCGTTTTTGTTGCTCTTCTCTGGACTTTCTCCAATTTGTCCACATCTTTCCTGAAATGTGGTGCCCAGAACTGGACACAATACTCCAGTTGATGCCTAATCAGTGCCAAGTAGAATGGAAGAATTACTTCTTGCATCTTGCTTACAACACTCCTGCTAATACATTGCAGAAGGATGTTCGCCTTTTTTTTTTGCAACAGTGTTACACTGTTGACTGATATTTAACTTGTGATCCACTATGACCCCCAGATCCCTTTCTGCGGCACTCCTTCCTAGGCAGTCATTTCCCATTTTGTATGTGTGCAACTGATTGTTCCTTCCTAAGTGGAGTACTATGCATTTGTCCTTATTGAATTTCATCCTATTTACTTCAGATCATTTCTCCAGTTTGTCCAGATCATTTTGAATTTTAATCCCATCCTCCAAAGTACTTGCAACCCCTCCCAGCTTGGTATCATCTCCAAACTTTATAAGTGTACTCTCTATGCCATTATCTAAATCACTGATGAAGATATTGAACAGACCTGGACCCAGAACTGATCCCTGCGGGACCCCACTCGATATGCCTTTCCAGCTTGACTGTCCACACCTTTGTGTGGATGGGAGTTGGGTTTGGAACAACAGTCCAATTATACATTGGGCCAAACACTGCAGTGAAGACATGTCCATGTAGCACTTTTCATCTGTAAATCTCAAAGCAATTTACAAAAGAGGTCTGTATCGTTAGACCAAAGCAGACTGTGAAGAACTTCAAAAAGATCTCCCAAAACTAAGTGATTGGGCAACAAAATGGCAAATTAAATTTAATGTGGATAAATGTAAAGTAATGCACATTGGAAAAAATAACCCCAACTATACATACAATATGATGGGGGCTAATGTAGCTACAACGAATCAGGAAAAAGATCTTGGAGTCATTGTGGATAGTTCTCTGAAGACGTCCACGCAGTGTGCAGAGGCGGTCAAAAAAGCAAACAGGATGTTAGGAATCATTAAAAAGGGGATAGAGAATAAGACGGAGAATATCTTATTGCCCTTATATAAATCCATGGTACGCTCACATCTTGAATACTGCGTACAGATGTGGTCTCCTCATCTCAAAAAAGATATTCTAGCACTAGAAAAGGTTCAGAAAAGGGCAACTAAAATGATTAGGGGTTTGGAACGGGTCCCATATGAGGAGAGATTAAAGAGGCTAGGACTCTTCAGCTTGGAAAAGAGGAGACTAAGGGGGGATATGATAGAGGTATATAAAATCATGAGTGATGTGGAGAAAGTGGATAAGGAAAAGTTATTTACTTATTCCCATAATACAAGAACTAGGGGTCACCAAATGAAATTAATAGGCAGCAGGTTTAAAACAAATAAAAGGAAGTTCTTCTTCACGCAGCGCACAGTCAACTTGTGGAACTCCTTACCTGAGGAGGTTGTGAAGGCTAGGACTATAACAATGTTTAAAAGGGGACTGGATAAATTCATGGTGGCTAAGTCCATAAATGGCTATTAGCCAGGATGGGTAAGAATGGTGTCCCTAGCCTCTGTTCGTCAGAGGATGGAGATGGATGGCAGGAGAGAGATCACTTGATCATTGCCTGTTAGGTTCACTCCCTCTGGGGCACCTGG
>QXTE01000053.1:834642-1018204 GCA_003942145.1 Platysternon megacephalum
CCCCCCCCCCCCCCCCCCCGCAGCCAGAGCCCTGGGCCCCCACCCACCCACCTCTAGGCCCGCTGGAGCCCGGAGGCCCCTCCCCCCATGGCTGGAGGAGTCTTGGGCCAGCCTGAGCTGCCCCCTCCATGCCATACCACCTCCCCTCCCAAGACCTAAAGCTGCCCCACGGGAAAAGTTCTTGTCTCTTCCCAAAGAACCTGAGGTTTTTATATGCACCATGCAGGTTCCAGGGCAGCTGAGGAGGCAGTATCTGCTACTCAGCTTCCTGGGTTCAGGAGTCCAGGGAGGTTACCGATGAACCCAGGAAGCTGAGTAGCATCTCCTCAGCCACCCCAGAACCTACACATGGGACATAATAATAAGCAAAAACTTCCCCCGTGGAAACCGCCAAAACCCGCAATCGGGCGTCCACTGGCAGCAGCTGTGCCAGGGGAGGCTTAGTCTCCCCTGTCCTATTATACCCACTACCTCTGACAATGGTCCCTTCTGGCCTTGGAATTTATGACTCTATGAACTGAGGTCTCCTAAGTCCCACTTAGGTCCTGCAGGTAAGGGACTGGACTTTCTTCCTCTCTGTGTTGTATGCATTTCACTTCATTATATGGAGATCAGAAACAAAAAGAGCAAAGCACTCTGCACAGTGATGGTGCCCACAACATTTCTTTACAAACAGAGAGCAAAATGTAGCACTGTATATCTGCTACTGATACATTTACAGTGGGAAATCTAAGGTCATTACTGACCCTTGGCTTAGATAAGAAGTGTTTTAGAATATTGCTGCAATACTCATCCATATGTGATGGGTTAAGCATCACTATTGAAAGAGGGAAAAAAGAATTGCAACAGACTGGCTCAGTCTTAAAGCTGAGTTCAAGATAAAGCAAACTGAAACTAAACTGAGAGACACTTGGATAAAAAGAACACGGTATTAATGCTTATCGCTCTTTAGGCCCACACAGTTCAATGACAGTTTCAAAAGGACGTACTGATAAAGGATTTCCTCAAAGTCTGACACAGTATGTGGTGGTTCCAGTAAGCCTCTTGCTTAACAAAGAACACTGAGGAACTTCTGAAGCTTGAATGGATGAGTGACAGTGTAGAGCCCAAGAGGCAAGCATTTTATCCAGCCTTTTGTCATTGGTTAACTAACTGCACTAATGCTTGAGCTCCCATCTCAGCAATTGCCTTGTAGGTAAGAGCAGCTAATTCCTAAATGTTTGTAGAGGTTGTGATGTTTCTCTTCAGGTCTTATAAACCTACCAACCTGATTTTTGGGACTGCTGTAAACCAAAGCAAGACAAGCACAGTTCAGACAGCTAACCAAACCAAGACAAACATCTGCTTGGGGGGAAGGAGAGTCTTGCAGTTCAGGTGATGGGCAAGACCAGTGTTTCTCAAAAGTGGCCACCGTGGCTGCACGCGGCCACCAGGGGGTTTCCTTGCAGCCACGACAGCCTCCTGGGCAGACATGAGTGAGGGGGCAAAGCAGGGCCCCTCCCTGCAATGCCCAAGGGTTCCGGGGGAGGGCTTCAGCCCCCCTCCCCTAATTCAGCCAGAGGCTCTGGGAGAGGGCTTCAACCTCACCCCTCCTCACCCTGGTTTCAGCCACGGGAGTCCAGGGGTGGGCTTCAGTCCCCCTCTCCTCCCACTTCAACCTTGGGGCTCTGGCAGCAGGCTCCAGGCTTCAGCACCCCAGGGTGGAAGGGCTCCGGGTCTCAGCCTCCCCCCCCGTCTGCTTCAGCTATGGGGCTCCCACCCTGGGCTTCAGCCCAGGGCAGGGGGGCTCCAGGAGGGCCTGCTTTACTGGGTACCATGGTCAAGAGGCAAAGAGCAGGGTGAGCCTGGGGTGCAAGGCCACGGAAGGGAGCTTAGGACAATGGGGGGGAAGCAGCAGGGCCCCGGGCGCAATGAGGAGTCCGGGGGAGTCGGTAGGGGCGGGGGGAGTCCACTGGAGCCAGGACACCAAAATACAACTGTACATTATTTTTATTATTGAGTCTGCAAAAAAAACCAACCCTACATAAATAAATTACAATGATTTGGACATGTCTATGTGCATTTGTATTTGTTTTTCCTAAAGTTAATTAAGTATTTTAGGAAAATCTGTCAGAGCATCCACCAGCAAGAGGTGGTGGCTGCACTCTGAGGCCACCAAAAATTTTGTTGTGAGAACCCCTGGGGTAGGCATCAGGTTTCACCTCCCAGCTCTGTTGGTGACTGGACCTGGTTGAGAATTTTTCATCAAAACCAAAAATTTGTAAGAAAAGATCAGTTTCAATAAAACTTTCATTGGAAAAGCTACCTCAGGTCCAGGACAAAATTTCTGATCAAAACAAATAAATGAGAGACCCAACCCAGAATAGTCAAGGCAATCAACTGGGAGATCCAGGTTTGATTCCCTGCTCTGGTCAATGCAGAGTAAAGTCTTAGACCAGGCCCTCTTATATCCCAGATGCATGCCATAACCACTGAACTATAGATCCAGCCTCCCTCTAGCCCATGGATATTTAATTATTGTTACAAAAAGGTACAGCTGCAACAGAAGTGATTCAAAGCATTCCACCCTAGACTAACCAAGTGGTGGGGCACTCCCTTGGGATGTAGGAAACCCATGTGCAGATCCTTGTTCTGGAGCAGGGACGTGAACCCCAGTCTCCCACATGACATTTCAAAAGGTTTCAGTTTGTCCTGATGTGGAATGGGCAATGTTCTTAAATCTCAAAAATTGGCACAGGATGCGAGAACCGTTTCCTGCCCAGTGCTATCATTGCCTCCCTCTGGGACTTTGGGCAATTCCCATGACCTCTCTCTGCCTCATGTTCACAACTGTAAAATGGGGATAAAAATACTTCTTTTGTCTATCTAGATTGCAACCTCTTTGGTGCAGGGACTGTTTCTAACAGTGGATGCACAGTGCCTAGTGCAATGGGGCCATGATCTGAGAATAGGAGCCATTTTGGGTGCAGCAGTGTGGAAATTAGGTATAGGATTGTGAAAATGCCCTCTTCCAGGTGATTTTTGCACTTCCACTAAAACTGTATGAGAATGGTGCTGGGATGGCTACTGTTCCTTACTAGTCTGAAGAATTAATAGAAGTCAGTAATCAAAGCTACTTTTGGTTTGGCCTAGAAACATACCCTGAGTCTGAACAGTCCCAAACTTTTGTGGGACTGAGAATCCAAAACCAGTTCCACATTTTATAATTGGCTTCTTATAGCTACACTGAGCCAGACTAAAATCCTGAACTCTTCCAATGTTCAGTGCACTTGGAACCTGGATGGGAGTTTTGCTGCTGGGGCCATCTCTGGCTTTTCCAGGTCCTACATAACTGAGATAAAGTAGCCCTTTTCCCTTGATGATTTTTTTCCTGCATTTGTATCTTACTTCCCCTGAAGTTGGGGCCTCCTCATACAAAGAAGCCTCACAATCTGAGACATGCTGATTTATTGCAATTTAGGAGATAAGATGGTAACTTGAGGTGAAGTATTTCTCATTGCCTCAGGGGAGTAGACAGAAGGTAGAGAAGTTCTCACAGCATGAGGCCTGGGCATCTTCGTAATGAGAAAGGGAAATAAAAAGAGGATAATTAAAATACAGATTCATTGAATCATGACAATTCTGAACCAGAGTCACCACAGGAAGAACAAAGAGATTTACTGGATCAAGGCTCTGCTTACGAAGATTAAACAAATGAAGAAAATGTAGCACGAGAATTAACAGCGAAAGCAAAGCTTAATAATGACCCAGCTGAAGGACAGAAAGCTACTCCCTGAATAAAACAGGACCAGATTCTGCCCTCTTATTCTCTCACCACGTAGTCACTACTTGTGGAGTTAAGTACTACTCAGAATGAGTAAGGGGGACAGAATCTTAGCTATTAATAGATGTGAGAGGATTGTAAGTGTAACGTCTTTTGCGCTTTACACAACAGACATAACAGGAAATAACCACGTGGGCAGAGTGGGGCCCAAGTAGTCATACTGACTAACTGTATACAACATGCAAGGCCTAGCTACACACATGTACTGCTTCTGTGGCAGGTTTTTTATTGGCTTCCAAAATACAGAACACAGTGAGGGCCCCTGCAGGCTTTCAAACTATTTAAAGGGACACTACCCTATTCCTATGCATCCTTCCTCTTTACTGGAAAAGGACATGCTTTTTAAAAAAAAGAGTTACAATATATTGACATCAAACTGGCTATCATTAAATAGACAACATGCAGCAAATCAAGGCTGAGAGGTGTTTTACGCCTCCTCTGGTTAACATGTCACAGGCACCACACTTGGTGTGGCCACAGTACATAACTGAATCTGTGAAAAATTCACATTTGTCCTTGTTTGCACTAAGACCATATTCAGACTGCCTCCCAGGTGCCTTTGGGAGGTTCTCAGGTTCTTCATCACTACCTCCCGTGATCAGTGTATCATCCAAGCAATAGGGAATGCCAGCAAACTCTGTAATACCTAGGCGCAGGTGTAGCCTCTATTCTAAACACTAGCGTTTTATACCGAAATAAGCCCTTATAAATGTTAATGGTAGGGTACTCCTTGTCACTGTCTCCAGTGTCCATTTGCAGGGAGGAGAAAGGCTTGCCACTAGTGAATGAGGCAAATACATCCTCTATCCTAGGTAAAAGATACTGAACCATATGCAATGCTGGGTTAATGGTCACCTTGAAATCACTACACATATAGACAACCCCATTCTTTTTCATCGCTGGCACTATAAGAGCGTGTGATGGAGTATATACCTTACATTGGCTCTGNAGGAAGTCCAGGGTGGGTAGGCATATAAAGAACTCTTCAGTACTGCTCTAGGCAGTAGAAGGACTCTTCAAGGCAATAGAGGGATGAGGAGGCCTGGAGGAGCCTCCCCTGAGGAGAGAGGACTCTGGCAATAGGCCAAAAGAGACATGGAGAAGTCACTGCAGGGAGAAAGTTCTGGCAGGGAGCCTTAGTAAAAGGGCAGACTCTGTCGCTATAGGCAGAGAGCCCTGAGAGGTGTTCAGCTGGGAATCGGAACATGGAGGAAATATATGAGGCATGAAAGTTTGAGCCCGCAGGGGAGCGAGCCCTGAGAGATGTGCAACTGAGAATCAGAGCCTGGGGAAATGTATGAGGGATGGAAGCTCCAGCCTGAGGAGTACAGAAGTGGTTTGTTTATATTTTGATTTGGGACTTGTTGGGGAACTCCAAGGGGGGAGCTATTTGAGTTCTGGCCTTAGAAGGGTGAACCTCAGAGCCTGAGAAGACGGAGAAGTTGTGGAGCCTGAGAAGAATGCATATATAGGCTGAGGTAGGAAGAAGCCTAAGGAGGTAGCAGGGTGTGGATCTGAGTAGACAGATCTTGCCTGCTCACTACAGGGTCCCTGCTCTGGAACCAAGAGGAGAGGAGGGCCTGGGTTTCCCGGCCAACCACTGGGAAGGTGGTGTGAAGGTGACTTTGTGGAAATTCTACCAGCTCAGCAAACATTTTATTTGTGCTGGTCTAATAGGGACTTTCAGGCTATGCCCAGGTTGTAAATTTTAGCTCCACTTCACTCAGTAAAGCCTCTTTCTCATCAGTTGCACTATGAGAGATAAATATACTGTTTCAGTCTCTCAATATACGTGGGCCAGTCCTGAGCTCTCAGACAGGTCCTTTTCCCCCCAAATACCAAGTCATTTAACCCTTGTTAAACTTGTCTCTAAATAAGCACTTTATTCTCATTCACAGCAGCTGTAGGGTGCAGTTTCCTTTACACTTTCACTAGGCCACTGTTTTCCTGAATTAGTACCCCTCCCTGGCTGCCAAAGGAGGCTTGTTGCTTGGCAAACGTAACAGGAAGGAACCATAGGTGCAGTGGCATCCCAATAACTCTTTACTAACAATATACAACATACAATACCCAGCTATTAGTGACATTTTTTTGGACGGATAATTTGACAAAAATGCAGTTTGGGGTCAGCTGAAACTATTGGTGAATTTGACACAAATAGTTTTGGCCACTATGAACATGCTGGTGGGGGTGCCCCCCTACTGTCCCACCTCATAACACACAGCTGGTGGCATGGGAGGCCCAGGTTCAAATCCCTGCTCTGGAACAGACCTGAAGCACACTCTTCTTCGATTCACCAAAAATTCTGGAAATTTTCAGATTCACTTTGACCAGAAACAATTTCTTTTGAAACTGCCATTGAATCAAAAAAAATCAGCTATTCACCCAGGGGCGGGTCTATGTATTTTGCCGCCCCAAGCACAGCAGTCAGGCGGCTTTCAGCGGCATGTCCGCTGGTAACATGGATTCGACGGCATGCCTGCGGGAGGTGCACCGGTCCCGCGCCTTCGGCGTACCCGCTGCCGAATTGCTGCCAAAGCCGCGGGACTGGTGGACCTCCCGCAGGCAAGCCGCAGAAGGCAGCCTGACTGCCGCCCTCACGGCGACCAGCAGGCTGCCCCCCACGGTTTGCCGCCCCAGGCACGCGCTTGGTGCTCTACTAGCTACTAGCATACACTGGGAAGATTTTGTTGACTTCTGGAAGACCGTGAGGGCCAGTAGAGATCACGCAAACTATATAAGAGGATACTGCCCTATTATACGCTGCAGTAACAAATTGACATGTCTGATTAGTTGAATATTTCAGAACCCATGTTAGCGTTGATGACTATTCATTTTTGCTTATTATTGATAGGAGGCAGTTTGTGAACACCTTTATCATGCTGCAGAGGTGTTCCTCATCCAGTTAGTCCCATTGAAGCTACATGCCACTTCTTACTCAGGACAGGCTGTGAAGTTACAATCTAGCCCAGCCTGAGCCTGGATAAGTGGACTAAAAATCCTGTAATCAACTGGGCCCAGAGACTGAATGACTTTCCAGGAAAATTAATATTTTAGTTTGAAAGTCAAGTGAAAGAAACCATCCATACAACACTCATTGTGGGTGGAATTCAGCCCTGTGCAGCCAGCCAGCACAAGACCCCTGTAAACTCTCAAAAAAGGGTCTTCAGTGGTACCTAGGCTTTATGCTCCTCTGCACCGCGATGTGTTTCACCCCTAATAAATTGGAAAAGTGCTTTGAACAAACTAACCAGCTCTCCTCCTCTTCCTCCTCCCACAGAAGAGCTCTAAAGTGATGCCAACAGCCTGCAAGCATGGAGAAATTAGAGAATAAATGAAAACAACGAAACAGACTCCTCCACTTCCTCAGATGAAAATGAGAATAAAGGTCATGGGCTGAGCCATGCATAAAAATAAAAGCATATAGCCACTCTGCTTTGATCCTACATGTAAATGATGACATTAGAAAGCAAAGAGGACAAGGAACACAGCGGAACCAGACCCAGTATTAATAAGCATTGCTGTGCAGCCACTAAACTACTGCTCAGTAGTAGGAACAGGGGTGAGGTGGAAAAGCACAGCCAGGCACTGGGTTAGTATTATGAGGACTAAGGATCATAGAATCATAGAATATCAGGGTTGGAAGGGACCTCAGGAGGTCACCTAGTCCAACTCCCTGCTCAAAGCAGGACCAATCCCCAACTAAATCATCCCAGCCAGGGCTTTCTCAAGCCTGACCATAAAAACCTATAAGGAAGGAGATTCCACCGCCTCCCTAGGTAACCCATTCCAGTGCTTCACCACCCTCCTAGTGAAAACGTTTTTCCTAATATCCAACCTAAACCTCCACCACTGCAACTTGAGACCATTACTCCTTGTTCTATCATCTGGTACCACTGTGAACAGTCTAGATCCATACTCTTTGGAACCCCTTTTCAGGTAGTTGAAAGCAGCTATCAAATCCCCCCTCATTCTTCTCTTCTGCAGACTAAATAATTCCATTTCCCTCAGCTTCTCCTCATAAGTCATGTGCTCCAGCCCCCTAATCATTTTTGTTGCCCTCCACTGGACTCTTTCCAATTTTTCCACATCCTTCTTGTAGTGTGGGGCCCAAAACTGGACACAGTACTCCAGGTGAGGCCTCACCAATGTTGAATAGAGGGGAATGATCACGTCCCTCGATCTGCCGGCAATGCCCCTACTTATACAGCCTAAAATGCCGTTAGCCTTCTTGGCAACAAGGGCACACTGTCGACTCATATCCAGCTTCTCGTCCACTGTAACCCCTAGGTCCTTTTCTGCAGAACTGCTGCCTAGCCATTCGGTCCCTAGTCTGAAGCAGTGCATGGGACTCTTCCCTCCTAAGTGCAGGACTCTGCACTTGTCCTTGTTGAACCTCATCAGATTTCTTTTGGCCCAATCCTCTAATTTGTCTAGGTCCCTCTGTATCCTACCCCTACCCTCCAGCATATCTACCACTCCTCCCAGTTTAGTGTCATCTGCAAACTTGCTGAGGGTGCAGTCCATGCCATCCTCCAGATCATTAATAAAGATATTGAACAAAACCGGCCCCATGACCGACTCTTGGAGCACTCCGCTTGATACCAGCTGCCAACTAGACATGGAGCCGTTGATCACTACCTGTTGAGCCCGATGATCTAGCCAGCTTTCTATCCAGGTTATAGTCCATTCATCCAGCCCATACTTCTTTAACTTGCTGGCAAGAATACTGTGGGAGACCGTATCAAAAGCTTTGCTAAAGTCAAGGAATAACACGTTCACTGCTTTCCCCTCATCCACAGAGCCAGTTATCTTGTCATAGAAGGCAATTAGGTTAGTCAGGCATGACTTGCCCTTGGTGAATCCATGCTGACTGTTACTGATCACTTTCCTCTCCTCTAAGTGCTTCAGAATTGATTCCTTGAGGACCTGCTCCATGATTTTTCCAGGGACTGAGGTGAGGCTGACTGGCCTGTAGTTCCCCAGATCCTCCTTTTTCCCTTTTTTAAAGATGGGCACTACATTAGCCTTTTTCCAGTCATCCGGGACCTCCCCCGATTGCCATGAGTTTTCAAAGATAATGGCCAATGGCTCTGCAATCACATTCGCCAACTCCTTTAGCACCCTCAGATGCAGTGCATCTGGCCCCATGGACTTGTGCTCGTCCAGCTTTTCTAAATAGTCCTGAACCACTTCTTTCTCCACAGAGGGCTGGTCACCTCCTCCCCATGCTGTGCTGCCCAGTGCAGTAATCTGGAACCTGACCTTATTCGTGAAGACAGAGGCAATAAAAGCATTGAGTACATTAGCTTTTTCCACATCCTCTGTCACTGGGTTGCCTCTCTCATTCAGTAAGGGGCCCACACTTTCCTTGACTTTCTTCTTGTTGCTAACATACCTGAAGAAACCCTTCTTGTTACTCTTAACATCTCTTGCTAGCTGCAACTCCAAGTGTGATTTGGCCTTCCTGATTTCACTCCTGCAAGCCTGAGCAATATTTTTATACTCCTCCCTGGTCATTTGTCCAACCTTCCACTTCTTGTAAGCTTCATTTTTGTGTTTAAGATCATCAAGGATTTCACTGTTAAGCCAAGCTGGTCGCCTGCCATATTTACTATTCTTTCTACACATCGAGATGGTTTTGCTTCTGCAACCTCAATAAGGATTCTTTAAAATACAGCCAGCTCTCCTGGACTCCTTTCCCCCTCATGTTATTCTCCCAGGGGATCCTGCCCATCAGTCCTCTGAGAGAGTCAAAGTCTGCTTTTCTGAAGTCCAGGGTCCATATTCTGCTACTCTCCTTTCTTCCATGTGTCAGGATCCTGAACTCAACCATCTCATGGTCACTCCCTCCCAGGTTCCCATCCACTTTTGCTTCCCCTACTAATTCTTCCCTGTTTGTGAGCAGCAGGTCAAGAAGAGCTCTGCCCCTAGTTGGTTCCTCCAGCACTTGCACCAGGAAATTGTCCCCTACACTTTCCAAAAACTTCCTGGATTGTCTGTGCATTGCTGTATTGCTCTCCCAGCAGATATTGGGGTGATTGAAGTCTCCCATGAGAACCAGGGCCTGTGATCTAGTAACTTCTGTTAGTTGCCGGAAGAAAGTCTCGTCCACCTCATCCCCCTGGTCTGGTGGTCTATAGCAGACTCCCACCACGACATCACCCTTGTTGCTCACACTTCTAAACTTAATCCACATCAACCCATATCTCTTCAGAAACACCCATTCTCAGTGCCCATCTGGCCCAATTTTTACCCTGCACACTTACAAGTAAGGGAGCAGATGAACCAGGGGACTGAGGTTTGCTACTGCTTAGGGCTGTGAACTGTCTAGTGCTTATCCTTCTCTCTGCCCAGGAACAATCTCCTCTCTAGAGCTGATAGAAAATTTCCATCACAACCTGTTTTGATGTAAAATGGCCTTTTTTCTCCTAAACAAACATTTTTGGTTTATGCTAAATTATCTGTGTGGCTTTGTTTGTTTTTTGTTTACAAAAAATTGTCCACCTAACTGTTTGGGGTTTTTTTGGCGGGGTGGGTGGGTCTGTAAACCGACAACTTTTTACAGAAAATGTGCTGGTTTTTGGTGTGTCATCAAAACACAGAAAAAGTTCATGGTTATATTTATCATTTGAAAAAAAATGGTGACAATACTTGTCATTTTTCTGAGCAGCAAGCAGCCTTGTGTGTCCCTTCCTAATCGCTGTGCAAGGACTTGCATGGCTGAGGCCTCGTTCCTATGGCTGCTCGTTTCTGACAGCTGCTGCAAGATGAGCTGCTGGACTTTGTTCTGAATGTCTCTGATTCTAGCCCTTGGAAGTTCAAAGGGGCCTGGATACCATTAGTGGGCCAGAACAATTTCCAAGTTTACTATTTTCCATTTTTAAAATTTCAAAAACAGATTTTGCACATACCAGTGGTACGTTGTAGCTTTCACTGGGGTCTATTGAGTTCAGGATTTAACTACCGGTAGCAGATGTGTATCCTGTGCTAAAAGCTAATATCCATGCAAGTGATGCATGTCTTCGGTGCCGCACCAGAGCGATGGTTGGCCTCCCTTCTGGTACGTCTGCCTCAGCTCCTTTATTTTAGCATGGCACTGCTGTGTGTCCCTCTCATGCCTCTTGTCCTGCATGCCACTAGCAATCAGCCCGTAGGTATCAAAATTCCTATGGCTGGTGTGAAGCTGTGACTGCACCGCTTACTCTCCCCATATACGGTACTCAGCAGATGCAACAATTCTGGTGTGTTCAACATGGGAGCGCACCTGCTGCAGAAAGTTGGCCTGGTAAGCTGGGAAAATGCTGTGTGAATTGTGCATCCTGAGCAAACAGGAAGAAGAATTTCAAAAATTCCCAGGTCTTTAAATGGGGGAGGGGTGCATACCTGTGTACCTTCAGGGCAGCAGAATTCAAACTGCTGACCAGAGCAGTCATAGTGGGACACCTCCTGGAGGCCAATTAGGGTGACATAACCAAGTGAGGTGTCTACACTGATGCTCTAGCTATGTCACAAAAAGCTCTGTGCCGCTCGTTGACGTGGTTTTATTATGTGGGCGTAGCAGGGGAGTCACATTGGTAGGAGGAGCTTTTCAGTGTGGACACCTCCATTGTTTTGTCGACGAAAGCTGACTTTTGTCGATGAAACCGTATAGTGTAGACAAGGCCTAATAGTTGGATGTAAGTAACCATTTAGAAAGGGAGTGTGAACCCTTAACTCCCACCAGTGAGCAGCTAATTGCATAAGCAGTCTCATTTGCTTCAGTGGGAGTACTCATGCCGATTGCCGCTCATCACGGGGAGTAAATGATTCACAAGGGGGCTTTGAGAGGAAGGATGGTCTTCTGGCCCAGACTCTGTGTAACCTTTTGTAAACTTTATGTTGAAATATTTCAATTAATATTGAGCCATTAAAGATCAGGGTGCAATAAACCCCAATTTAGTTTTCAGGTTCAAGCCTCTAGCTAGGTTACAGAAAATGTATTTAGTAGAGGACCACGAGGCAACACTTGGAGTGATACAACCAAACTTTATTAAAAAGAAAAATGATTAGTTATGCAACTAGGCCTGCAACTACCACTTACACAAATGCTACTATTATACTCCCATTCCAAGATGAAATAAGTGATCAGTCCAACGGCATCAGAGTCCTTATCATCCTTATCATCTTGGACCCTAACAGTACCCTTTGGATGTTAATTAGAGCTCTCTTGCAATTTAGAAAAACTACTCCTTTTATACTTCATGATAATACTAATTAACATTAAACTGCCCTTTACCATAATTCTATTTCTGCCACTTTCTTATTGGCACTTTACATTACCCATTATTTAAATTAACATCTGCATCAATGTCCTTCCCATACTATCAATATATGTGGCATTTTAATAAAACAGTCACAATTCTCAAAAGTGCTCATTACAAATCTTGCTAAAACCAGTTATAACCAAAGCATAACGGTAACACAATGGTCCCATCCTTGCTAACTCTTACTTTTCCATAACACTCTGTCTCCAACTTGTCTCTGACTTTCTCACACTAGCAACTTCAATGTCCCATACTCCTCTACACTTAGGCTACTTTATGCCCAGCACTTAACTTCTACTTATGTCTTCATCCAAACTATGCTATACGCTACAACTGGGCTGAGCCTCAGGAGATCTGCATTCACTCTCTAGCCCTGCCATAGGCTTCCTGGGTGATCTAATGTATCAAATGGAGACAGTAATACAGGTCTGTCTCATCTTACGCTGGGGTTACGTTCCGCGGTCAGCGCCTAAAGCGAAAATCGCGTATAGTCAAAATTACATTGAGTGTAATGGCGGGCAGAATCGCCCGCACTACAGAAACAGTATTTAAATTGTTATTTTTCTCTTTTTTTTTGTTTTTTTCTTGTTTTTGCCGACCGCGTAAAGCTGAAATCGCACATGTTAAATGCGCCTAAGATGCGACAGACCTGTACTTTGTATATTAAGACTGTCAATTCTGAGACTATATATAGATGCATAAATAGTACCCTGATCTCAGTTGGGACTTGATGCTACTGTACTATAAATAGCCATCATTTACAGATGCAAGCTACACTATTGAGATATTTACAATCTATTTACCTTGGAATAGAGCAGGTATTGTGACAGTGTAATAATAAATGGTTAAGAGGGCAGACTGGGAGCTCAGCATACAATTCAAAGCTCTTTCTATAACACAGAGCAACTGGATGTTTCTTTTAACATGCTCAGCAATAAGAGACCAGAATGTTGGCATTCAAGTGAAGCCTAATTATGACAGTATAAGAGTCCACACCCTTCTTGGGGTTTTGTCTTCATTGGAAAACCGGGTTATGTTGCATTAATAGCACAATGTTAAACATGAACCTGTAGTCAGTCTAGACATGGACTGCCATGTTTAACAGTGTCAGCTGGTCATGGGTAAACTAATTATGGATTATGTGGTCCAAAGGCCTCCTACTGGCCTTCTGCACAGGGGTGAGTTTCATCCTTAGTGAACAATGCAGAGCGGTCTATAATTTTTTTTAAAAACACCACAATTGTCACAATTATTGGCGGCCTCTGCTGAGCATCTAAGGATCAAATTGGAATGAAGCTCAAGTTATACTTGAGAGAGGCAGTATGGACTTGGCTATGGCATTCAATTAGACCCCCAGGAAACTAGGTTCTTTTCCTAGCACTGCTGTAAGGTGACTTTGGGCAAGTCATTTCACCTCCCTATGCCTCAGTTTCCCCCTCTTTAAATGAGTCCTCCTTGTAAGGAGCTTTGAGATCTATGGGCGGAAAGTGTTATATAAGAACTGGATATTACTATTATTTTGCTTCTAAAGGTGGTTCCTTACAAGTCTTTGTTAATGAGTGGGTGTGTCCTGGTGCACAGTGGCTGTTCCTGCTTGCCATATATACAGAAAACTCCAGCGTCCTGTTTTGTCATTGCAAATGCCTTGTACTTGCATTAGAGAAAAAACACTTACAATTATTGTTCAATATAAATAAATCACTGAAGGGAAAGAAGGTGACACTAATGGAGTTATTAATCCAGCAAACACTGAAGGTGATAATAAGGATGTGGGTGTAACTAGTCTGCTAGTTAGGGCATTAATATAACAGTTTGGGGCAAGTTTCACCCCCACATCCTCTACATGATAATGCATCTTGAAACTAATGAAGTGCTATGTCTTTATGAGACTTTTCATGGCCAATAAGGTTAATTGGAAAAAGAGGTATTAAAATAATGACTTTATCTTCGTCCCAGTAAATTCTGAAGGAGAATTAGAAAACTTGACTGAGATTGCTTTGTTCAGCAAAGTTTCTTATACCTTTTTTACCTTCATATATAATTATGTTCTGAGAGGAGCTGCATAATTCTTTGGACTTAGAAGAGATTTGTGAATTATATTAGTTATCTCCCATATCTTTTTCTATTGGAGCTTCGAAGAAGCTCTTCCTACTTCTCTGCACAAACCTAAAGCTTTGTTAAGACCCACTTAATTCCCACTCATAGAATGTTATTTCAGCCTCTATTTTTACCCTCTGATATTAGTCTGATACGCAGTACATATTGTACCATTTTTAGGGTTAACATGTAAGGGCATTTTATAATTAAAACCCAAATAAACCAGTACCATTTAGCCATACGCTGCCAAATTACTGAGTAAATGTATATGCCTGTGTTATGCAGGATGGAGGATTGGTCCTTTCCGATCATGACCCCTCCTAGCTTTAAAATCTGTGAAATTCTGCTCACTAATGGAATTCAAGTAATTCCACTAAAGTCCTGATTTGCACTGTCAGACCTGAATTTGGCCCTAAATGGAGGAGAAAAATGTAAATCTTAGTCCTAAATACAAACATACCTATCTGTCTCCTCTATCTATCTAATACCAATAGATATTAACGGACGCTGTACATCTGGTAATGAGATCCATGTATCAGACTGAAAAGCCATTTATCATGCACTTTGAACAAGTTCGCCGGCAGGCCGCAAACTCCACACATTGCGCTAGGAATCATTTTGCTCCACATGCGCTATTGTGTCTGGAATTATTGTTATTGCGATTCAAAAGGCAAGTTAGAAAAACAACAACTGATGGTACTGGGATTTAATTCAACTATATAAGTAGAATGAATAGCATCTTCTCGAACTGCAGAGAGACGCTTCAGACCAGCTGCAGAGAAACTGCACCGTAAAAAATTTGATGGAGTAACATTAAGTTACAAGCACACACCAGCAGAACAAATTCTCCGTGGCTCATTTACCGAGAATGCAAGACACTGGGTATGTCTACACTGCAAAAAAAGACTTGTGGCTGCAAGTCTCAGAGCCTGGGTTCACTGAGTCAGGCTTCCAGGGCTCATGCTACAGGGCTAAAAATAGCAGTGTCGATGTTCAGGCTCAGGCTGGAGCCCGGGCTCTGAAACCCAGCAAAGGGGGTGAGTCTCAGAGCCCAAGCGGGAACCTATTTTCATCCCCATAGCACGAGCCCGAGACAGTTGATACAGGCTCTGAGACTCACTGCTGCGGGTCTTTTTTTGCAGTGTATTGTTACACAGCAGCTTTCAAAAGCTGCAGCCTTTTACCAGTTAAACGATTTATGGGTTTCCCATCACCACACTGATGGGCAGCCATCTCTGGGAGCGAATAAAGTAGCTGTTTAACAGCCCCCAGCAATACTGCAAAGCAGTTTAGGACAGGAAGAGAATAATATTTTTCCATTTGAAACTGATGGAATTTGTATTGGCAGAATTGGAATTTGGCATGGAAACTAGGAGTAAAGCCATATGCTGCTCCTTAATAAGTGCTACAGTAATCCACCGTTTAGTGTTTATTACACATCCTACTTTCCAGATGCTCGAGTCTGATGCAGTTGCCACTTAAGGAACTTACGGGCCTGATTCAATGCCCATTGAAGTCAAGGAGAGTCTGAGTGGGCTTTGGATCAGCTTCTTTGTCCTTTAGTTGCTCCTACTTTAACTTTGGAAGTCCTGGACTCAATCCCCGGTGTTCACCAAAATGCTGGTTGTTACACTCCAATTCACCTGAATGATGGCATGGTGCTGCTTGTCACTTTAGGGCAAAGGTGGGCAAACTACGGCCCAGAGGCCACATCTGGCCCTTCAGACATTTTAATCTGGCCCTCAAGTTCCCGCCGGGGAGCGGGGTTGGGGGCTTGCCCCGCTCCGCACAGCTCCCGGAAGCAGCGGCATGTCCCCCCTCCGGCTCCTAAGTGTAGGGGCAGCTAGGGGGCTCCACACGCTGTCCCCGCCCCGAGCACGGCCCCGCAGCTCCCATCTGAACCACATCCCCTAACAGCTGTAGGCTTAATTGAAAGCAGCTTAAGAAGTGTTCCTGTCTCTAACACTCAGATGCCCAACTCCCAAATAAATCCGTTTTACCCTGTATAAAGCTTATACAGGGTAAACTCATAAATTGTTTGCCCTCTATAGCACTGATAGAGAGATATGCACAGCTGTTTGCCCCCCCCCCCCCCGGTATTAATACATACTCTGGGTTAATTAATAAGTAAAAAGTGTTTTTATTAAATACAGAAAGTGTTTCCAAGTAGTAACAGACAGAACAAAGTGAATTACCAAGCAAAATAAAATAGAACACGGAAGTCTAAGCCTAATACAGATAAAACTGAATACAGATAAAATCTCACCCTCAGAGATGTTTCAATAAGCTTCTTTCACAGACTGGACACCTTCCTAGTCTGGGCACAATCCTTTCCCCTGGTACAGCCCTTGTTCCAGCTCAGGTGGAAGCTAGGGGATTTCTCATGACTGCAGCCCCCTTTGTTCTGTTCCACCCCCTTATATGGCTTTGGCACAAGGCGAGAATCTTTTGTCTCTCTGGGTCCCCAGCCTCCATTCTAAATGGAAAAGCACCAGGTTTAAGATGGATTTCAGTACCAGGTGACATGGTCACATTTCCTGTGAGACTCCAAGCCTTCATTCCTCCCAGCCTGACTCACAGGAAGGCCTGCAAGCAAACAGAGCCAGCCACAGTCAATTGGCCTGGCTGATGGGAGCCATCAAGATTCCAAACCACCATTAATGGCCCACACTTTGGATAATTACAATAGGCCCTCAGAGTTATATTTCATATTTCTAGTTTCAGATACAAGAGTGATACATTTATACAAATAGGATGATCACACTCAGTAGATTATAAGCTTTGTAATGATACCTTACAAGAGACCTTTTGCATGAAGCATATTCCAGTTACATTATATTCATACCCATTAGCATATTTTCATATAATCATATAGAGTGCAACGTCACACTCCCCCCACAAGAAATGAGACGAGCAGGGTTGAAACTTTCACATCCACCACACAGACCTCTGCAATTTTATCTAACAGAGCAACTGACAGCAGTAGTAGGTTGTCATACTCTATGTGGACCAGCTCTAGAGGGAGATGAGGCACACTTTGGCAGTGGTTTTCACAGGTATTTGCTGACAGCAGTGGAATAGTGAGACCGAGCAGCTTAGGATACATCCCAAGCTCTGGAAGGGAGCATGCTGTAATGGGCACAGACTTTTCTGCTCATTTCCCCCAAGCTCGACCTCTTCTGTCCCACACCTCAAACTGTCCCCATCCTGTCTGTTCCCCACCTCTGTCGTCCCATTCTCCTTGCCTATCCAGCCCCAGTCTCCACCCCTCAGGCTTCTCATCCCAGTACCAGTCTCCTTGCCCAGCTAGTCCTAATTTCCCCCTTCAGGCTCACTGTCTGAATCCCAACTCCCCCCTGACACTCCTTATATCCAGTCTCAGCTTCTTTGCTCAGTCAGTTCCAGTCCACCCTCCCAACTCCTTGTTCCCAGTCTTCTTGCTCATACAACCCCAATTCCCCCTTTATGGCTCCTCATCCAATCTGTTTCTTCCCTTCCCCCCAAGTGGCTCCCAATCTCTCTCTCCTTCCTTGGGCTCCTCATCTAATTTTAGCCTCACCCACCACCACTACTGCCTCCCTGCTTCTTTCCTAGTCTCCCCAGCTCTTCACTCCTCAGACATTTCATCCCAGGTCCAGTCTCTTTGCCCAGCAAGTCCTAGTATCAGCCCTACAGAATCCGTATCTCACCCCCCGACCCCGGTTTTATTCTTCTTACCCAGCCTGTCCCAGTTCCCACTCTCCCATCTCCTCATCCGCTCAATCTTTCTTTCCCACACACTGGCTAGTCTCCATCTCCAAGATAATCGCTGTGTTCCCCTAATCTCTATGTTCCCCCTGTCCTATGCTCCTTGTCCCAGTCAGTCCCAATTCTCCTCCTGCACACTGGGTTCCTCATCAGATCTGTCCCCCATTCCCCTTTACCTCCTCCCACATGCCTCAATGGTCCTCAGTCCCAGCCTCTGTGACCAGCCTGTCCCAGTCTCACCCCCTTCCCCAATTCCCAATATCAGTTATCCTTCCCACCCCCTGCCAATCCATATTCCCAGTTTACCACCCTCCCTTCCCTGCTCCCAGGCTTCTTGTCCCAATCTACTCCTCTGCTTCCCAAGCATTTCTGACTCTTGTCTCCTTTGCATTTGAATCAGGTACCTTCCTCCTCCATGCTGGCTGGACCCAGCAGTGAGGTCATTAAGAGCACAGGAGAGACAGTCTCCCTGCTCTCAGTTCTGGTGCCTGGGCACAGCATGGCCCTCAGCAGCCCAGAGCTGTAATTGCAGGGAAAGTCCTACTCAGACCCATGCTGAAGCATGCCCAGTGTGGACAAAATCTTCAGGGAATTAAGCTGCTGAGATCTAAGAAGTCTCTACTGAGCATGTGCAAACAGATTTTTTTTCAAAGGCTGATAACTTGGCCGTACTTAGGTAGATTTGCATGGGGGTGGTAAAAGGCACATCCCTGACACAGAGGCCACCCCTGCCAGGATTCAAGTCCCTGCTCCAAAGCATGGGCGTACTAGAGCTTTTCAAAGTAAAGGTCCCCAGAATATTTTAACATGAGCAAAGCAATGTATGTGTCCCTAGCTTCATTCTCGGGAACGGTTGAACTGTTTTGGCTGAAATAAAAATAAAAGCCTGAGGCAGCATGGGAAAATTCAGCCTAAATGGTTAAAGTTTGACAAAGTTATAGAGAACTGAAAACAGGGTCTTACAGTGGGAAGCACTGGGCAAGCTCAATAACAGGCAACCCCACCAGCCCTACCTCTAATATGGCCTAATGGATGAAGGATGGTGTGTGCAGCATATGGCACCAGGACTCATGGAGATTGAGGTTTTATGACATAAACCTCTCATGCTGATTTGCAGTTGCTTGCACTGGGGAATCTGAGCTATTGACTTGCTCTGAGAATAGCACCCAGTGGGAGGTGACTGACTGGCTAATACCTGTGGTGTTTCCATTGCTTATATGGATGAAATCTGTTGCCAGGAATCTTAAAGCAGTTACCTTGACGACCACAGGCAACACATGACTGTAATACATATGCTTCTCCAGGTGCTTTTTTTAACTCTTCACTGAGGTGAAGTATCCAGTGCTTCAAACCTGTGTCTCCTAAGTAGAGATGGGCAAAGGAGCTGGGTTCAGATCAGCTTATGACTAGAGTTCATGTTCAAGACCAAATTGGGCCTAGGCTGAGATCTAACAGTGCCAAAATCTCATGAGAATAGGTGAGCTTGTGCTATATCCACCATTCAAGATGGCAAAAGCCTTGTGAGATGATCTCATGAGATTTTTGCTATGTGGAACAGAAATCTCATGAGAACAGCTATAGTCTCATGGGATTCTGGATGCCTCCTAACCATGGGAGCCAGTTTGGATATGGGAATTCATTCTGAATCCCCTAAAATTGAAGAGAGGTGATGGAATAAATTTACTATTTATTAACGTATTTCATCCAGCACCTTAAGTGTCCCAGGTGTTCTAAAGACCATGCAGAAGACTTGGTCCCTGCTCTGAAATGCTTACATGACTACATAACCTTAACAAAAGCAGAACATAACAAGAGATGGTATATAATGGAAGGCTGGGGGATGAAAAGCATTATGTTATGTTAATAGGATTATGTGGTTACTACCAGTGTTTATTTGTGGTTTGTGGTCTGTGGGGAATAGGCATAGGAGGGTGAGGTAAGGGGAGTTGGGGAAGAAGACAGAAGAACACAAAAGGAGGGAGACAGTAAGGACAGGGAGTAAAATAGGTTAATGAGGGTGACATGCACAATGGCCGATGCAGTTCAAAACTGTTTATATTTGCTCATGTCAGGAGGCTAAGACCACGGAGGTATCTTCCTTTGTGCCCTGCTGGTGCTGATGGATAAGAATAGTTGGACGTGTCCTAGGGGCCTTGGTCAATTCTCTCTGGAAGATCAATCCTGCCTGCCACTCTCATGAGATAGGAGAGTGGGTGCCTCTGTAGTCTACTATCCCAGAGTAACTTCTGGTTGGAAGAGACTACAACAAGGCCCTTTTCTTTCCTTCCACTCCCAGCTGGTGAGTGGCCTGGACTGGAGGGGCCAAGGGCAATCTTGAGCCCCAGGATCGAGGGGTTAATAAAATATCAAGGTAACAAAAACCATAAAGGGAATAAAACCAGTTCTACATCATATCAACCACCTCTGTTCTACAGCAATAGGAGCCAAGGAAAACCTCCGAAACAATCTCAGATTAGAGGCAAACTAGTCAAGATGGGAAAAGCGTGCTATTATAATAATTAGGGGAAACTTGGACTGACCTGGGCATCTTAAATGAGGATGCTGCATGCAGCTGAATGACTCATTAACAGGGATTTAGATGCCTTTGTAAAGCAGACTATATTCTTGAATAGAGAATTTTAAAATAGTATTCATGATAAAGTTGGAGCCCGGAGCAACGTTTGTTCAACCTCAAGCACTAATCTGTCATAGATTGATGAAATGTTGCAAGTCTGAATCACTGAAACAATTTAGTACTCATTTATTTTCAGAATGGGGCATAAATAGTATGGAATACAATGTGAAATGTGGTCTCAGAGGCTGAGATTCTGTCCTATAATACAAGATGTACGCTGTGTGTGTATCATGTATACTTAGCGGGCAACATCCTCAGTGGGTATAAATCAGGCTAGGTCTATTGAAGAGCTATACCACTTTACACCAGCTGAGATTTTTGACGCAGTATACTATGTGCCTGATCCTGATGCCATTGACTTCAGTGGGTGCTGGATCAAGCCCTAATGTGCAAAGGTTCGCTGTAGGGCCTGGAGTGAGAAAGAACCCTTCCCATCAGGCCACGGAGTGGTAGTGAAACCACCCAATGTCCTCGAGGCTGCAGTAGACCCCGCAAGTACATGTGGAATAGTCAGGGGGCTCTGTGTAGTCAGAACAACTGACCCCACTTCTGCACCACCCCCAGAAAACATCTGTGACAGGCACAACAAGTTCCCACTGAGCACAGCACCATTGGAGTTGTACTTAAATATTAAGTCCCAATTTTAGCTGGGGCAAGGGACAAAGGGCTACTCTACACAAACAATTAGTTTGCAGCAAGCTGGGGTGTGAATCTATCCTGCACTAGCCTACTGCAGGTTCACTGTTCATGTGCACCCCGCTGATGCGCACTAACAGAATGTTGATGCGCTTTGATCTAGTCGCATTTCAAAGAGGACTTAGTGCTCCAGGGACCTAGAACAAAATAGCCAATCAGGAGCTAGGAGGTAAGTTAAGTAGGCTTGCCTACTTAATCTCTGGAGAAGTGCGGGGTGAAGCTGGGACAGGAGAGGCGCTCCTCAGTCCTAACTCAAAGCCCCAGGGCCTTTCGTGAAAGCACTGTGACCAAGCAGTTACCTTCTGTGTTTAGTTACTGAGTGTGGCATCTCATCTCCAACAAAGCCAATATCAAATGTGTCCGCGGACAATGCCAGCCTCCTCTGCCCCATCACCATTACATACCTAGGCAATATGATACCTGTGTGAGAAGGGATATTTATTTCCAACCGCAAATTGTGATGAGCTTATGCTCCTGAGCATTTTTATCCTAGCTATGTTCTTCACGTAGCTTCTTCGCAGGGAGGAACCTGGTAGCTGGCTACTTTCGGCACCAGACAGTACTCTGCTCCTGCTTCCAACCTACCATACACAGAGATAAAAAACAACAGAGTGCTGTCATGAGAGCAAGGGCTGAGAAATCTCCCCCAAAGGTGGAGGAGAAGACATGTGTCCTCAAGGCTGGAAGGGTCGTGACTACCACTCCCAAGAGAAAATTAAGGGTGGTGGTGGTCAGTGACTCCTTTCTAAGGGGACAGAGGTGTCCATTTGCTATCCTGACCTGGCATCCCAGGAGGTATTGTACCTGCCAGGGGCCCGTATCTGAGATGTTACGGAAGGACTGCCGAGGATCATCCAGCCCTCTGACTACTACCCCATGCTGCTCATCCATGTGGGTACTAATGACACTGTGAAGTCTGACCCACAGCAGATCAGAAGTGAAAGTGAGGGAGTGAAAGTGGCAGAGTTGGGGGTGATGGTGGTGTTCTTATTGATCCTTCCAGGAAAGGGTAGTGACCCAGACAGAGATAGATGAATTCCCAAAGATGAATGCATGGCTGCATGGATGGTGTCGCCAGAAGGGCTTTGGCTTCCTTGACCATGGGATGCTGTTTCAAGAGGAAGGATTGCTGAGGAGAGATGGGGTCCACTTATCACGGAAGGAGAAGAATATATTTGGATACAGACTGGCTAACTGAGTGAAGTGGACTTTAAACCAGGTTCAATGTGGGCAGGAGATTGGTTCAATGTGGGCAGGAGAGGGGATTGGTCCTGCTTTGAGCAGAGGGTTGGACTAGATGACCTCCTGAGGTCCCTCCCAACCCTGATATTCTATAATTCTATGATTCTATGAGACAAAAGCCAGAGGTAAGTCCAGAACATTGAAACCTGGGTGAAGGATTGAAATCTGGGGGAAACATGGCCAATCATAGCAGGGACAAAGGAGAGACAAGAGGGAATATACCGGGGGAAACTAAGGAATATTTTAGGTGTCTGTATACTAATGCAAGAATTATGAAGATAAACAGAAAGAACTAGAAATACTAGTGAATAATCAGAATTAGGACATAACTGGCATCACAGAACTTGGTGGGATAATTCACATGATTGGAATATTGGTTATAGAAGGGTACAGCTTTCTCAGGATGGACAGTCAGGGGAAAAAAGGAGAAGGTGTTCCCTTGTATGTCAAAGATCTATACACTTGCACCAAGGTTGAGTTGGAAGTGGGAGGCAGACCTGTTGAAAGTCTCTGGCTTATGCTGGGTAAGCATAAAAGGGGTAAAAAAACAAAGGAGATACCCTGGTAGGGGTCTACTACAGACCACCTAACCAGGAAGAAGGCTTTTTTTCAAACAACTAAGAAAATCATCCAAAGCACAGCACTTGGTAGTGATGGGGGGCTTCAACTACACAGACATGTGTTCAGAAAAATAATACAGCAGGACACAGATTATCCAACACATTCTTGGAATGCATTGGAGACAACTTTTTACTACAGAAGGTGGAAAAAGCGACTAGGGGAAAGATTGTTCTAGATTTGATTCTGAGAAATAGGGAGGAACTGGTTAAGAATTTGAAGGTGAAAGTTAGCTTTGGTGAAAGTGATCATGAAATGATATAGTTTGTAATTCCAAGGAATGATTGGAGGGAAAACAGCAAAACAAAGACAACGAACTTGAAGAAGGCAGACTTCAGCAAACTCAGAGAATTGTAGGTAAGATCTTGTGGGAAGCAAGTATAAGGGAAAAAGGAGTTCAGGAGAATTGGCAGTTTTTTAAAGAGACATTATTGAGGGCACAAAAGCAAACTGTCCTATTGCACAGGAAAGATAGGAATTATGGTAAGAGACCATCCTGGTTTAACCAGGAGATCTTCAATGACCTGAAAGCCAAAAAAGAGTCATACAAAAAGTGGAAACTAGGTCAAATTACAAAGGATGAATAAAAAAATAACACAAGCATGCAGGGACAAAATTAGAAAGGCTAAGGCACAAAATGAGATTAAACTAGCTTGGGACCCAAAGGGTAACAAGAAAACATTTTACAGATACATTGGAAGCAGGAGGAATACCACGGACAGAGTAGATCCAATACTCAATGAGGGGGGAAAGACCATAACAGAAAATGTAGCAATGGCTGAAGTTTTAAATGCCATTTTTGTTTCAGTTTTCACCAAAAAGGTTAGCAGTGATTGGATGACTAATATAGTGAACATCAGTGTAAATGGGATCAGATCTGAGGCTAAAATAGGGAAAGAACATGCAGAGGTGAAAGTAAGGCGGTACGGGCCGATACGGCATATCGGTAAAAAGTGGCTACCGGTACCGGCCCCTACTGCTGACTTTAAAGCCACGGCAGCGCTTTAACGTCGTTGCCCCTTTTGCTGCCCACCCCGGGCCACCGATGGGGGCAGGAAAGGAGCAGCTGTCCTGGGGCCGGCGATTTAAAAGGGCCGCTGACTCCCCAGCCCCACCCCTTCCACCTGAGGCCCTGCCCCTTCCCTTTACTTTCACCCCTGAGAACATGTTAAGAATTTACTTAGACAAGTTACAGAGGGGGTAGCCGTGTTAGTCTGTATCAGCAAAAACAATGAGGAATCCTTGTGGCACCTTAGAGACTAACAAATGTATTTGGGAATAAGCTTTTGTGGGCTAGAACCCACTTCATCAGATGTAGGGAGTGGAAAATACAGTAGGCAGGTATAAATACACAGCACATGAAAAGATGGGAATTGCCTTACCGAGTGGGGGGGTCAGTGCTAACGCCTTCTTGTCAACTGTTAGATAAGTTAGATGTCTTCACATCAGCAGGGCTGACAAAATACTTAATAGTTAAGGTACTGGCTGAAGAGATCTCTGAGCCACTAGCAGTTATCTCTGAGAACTTGTGGAGGATAGGAGAGATTCCAGAGGACTGAAAAAGGGCAAACATAGTACCCTTGTACCTATAAAAGGGGTCATAAGAACAACCCAGGGAATTATAACCAGTCATCTTAACTTCGGGGTGGGGGAGGAAAGCAGGCAGCAGAGGGAGCAAAGAGATTGCTCTTCCCTGCTTCTTGCAGGAAGGAGCTGGGGGCTCCCTAGGCCTGTTGGAGCAGGGCTGTATATAGGATGAAGGTGGTGGGAACCCACATTGTAAATAAACTACACAAGGTGTTTGACCAGCACAAGGGTCTCTGAGCAGTTTGTGGACCGGAGCAGAGGCAGGAGCCAGAGGACCCAGTCACATTTCCACTCTCCTCAGCACTGATAAGGCCTCAACTGGAGTACTGTGTCCAGTTCTGGGCACCACACTTCGGGAAAATTGTGGCTAAACTGGAGAAAATCCAGAGGAGAACAGCACAAATGATTAAAGATCTAGAAAACATGACCTACAAAAAAAGATTGACAAAATTGGGTCCCTTTAGTCTGGAAAGGAGGAGACTGAGGGGGGACATAACAGTTCTCAAGTACATAAAGGGTTGTTAGAAAGAGGAGGGCGATAAATTGTTGTCCTTACCCACTGAGGACAGGACAAGAAATAATGGGCTTAAATTGCAGCAAGGGAGATCTAGGTTTAGACATTAGGAAAAATTACTAACTGTCAGGGTAGTTAAGCACGGGAACAAATTGCCTATGGAAGTTTTGGAATCTCTGTCACTGCAGGATTTTAAGAATAGGTTAAACAAATGTCTGTCAGGGATGGTCTAGACAGTATTACATTGTTGACTCATATTTAGTTTGTGATCGACTATAACCCCCAAATTTCTGCAGTACTCCTTCCTACTCTGTCATTTCCCATTTTGTATTTGTGCAATTGATTATTCCTTAGTCCTGCCTCAGTGCAAGGGACTGGACTAGATGATCTAGGAAAATCCCTTCCCTTCCTACGTTCCTACGATTCTATTTATAAGTGCCTTGTCCTATTTGTTTTTACAAGCAGCATCAGATCAACAAAGTATCACCAACTGGTGATGTATTCTGTGCAGTTCTGGTTTGCATCTAACCTCGCTCCAGCCTGCTGTATCATTCTTTGCTCTCGTTCTGATACATCAGTAGACAGCTTTATATTGGTGTTGAAATACTGATGGATTATCTCTATACCCAGCAACCAAATATAGCAACAAAGCTCAGTGTCAAAGGATTACACAGTGGATGTTGGTTAATAGAAATCCCAATATTAATAACTCAGTTAATAGCAACATTTTGCCAGGCGCCAATCCCATGTCATTGACTTGAATGTTAATGGGATTTGGACACTGGCAATAGGCATGCCACTTATTAACAACTTCTCTTGGAAGAAAGGCCCTGGCTGCAGGTAGGTTCGCAGGGCAGCAGCCATGGAGGACATGTCCCGATGCTTCTTTCCCTGGCTGCAGCCCTGCAATCCTGCCTTCCGCTTATTGGCAACTTCTGGTTAATGGCAACTTTTTGCTGGGAACTGAGAGGCTGCTAATAAGCAGAATCCACTGAACTGTCTCTTCTGTCAGGACACAACTGTTCTCAGGCCAAGGTGTATCCAGTAAACTCACCTTTAAACTACCTACAGGAGAACAGTGGCATTTGATACATGAATGTACGAACATTCGGGAAGGGAGTAAAAGACGGTGTTTTTCTTTCCTGGCTGAGTTTGCAGTAAGCCCATCTGTGTCGAAGCAATTCGAGAGGGGATGCCTGTGGTGAAAGGATATGACTTCTCTGAGCCATTGAAAAATGAGAATTTGTTTTGCCATCATTCATTCAAGTCAGGATCTAAAGATTCTTAAATACCAATTCTAAAAGGTCTGGAACTAAACCTATTCTATCTGTGTGTATACAACACATGTGTTTTGCTGAAGTTGGCTACATTTTAGCACTAGGCATGTGCTCCGAGTCAATTGATCTATCTATACGATAGCAGCCTCAATCTAAATCTAAAGGCTACCAAGCATTTGGGGATCCAAGAGCCATGATCTAGTACTGTTTCATCTTGTTTAATTTGGGACCAATCTGAGGCTCATTGAAGTCAATGGAAACACTTACATCAGGGTCCTAGATTTTAGGTTCTTTGGCACAAAGACTTTCTCTCTCGGGGGGGGGGTGCATGTGTGGGGGTGTAGTGCAGCCTTCGGCCATTTCTGCACGTACAGCGCGGCAGAGGTGTGTGGTGAAGAGCTCAGGAGAAAGCTCTCCCGCCAGCACAAAAACCCCACCCCTGTGAGCGGCAGAAGCTATGTGGGCGGGAGCGACCTAGCGCTGTGCACACTAGCGCTTATGTCGGTGTAACTTATGTCGCTCGTGGGGGTGAAATATTCACACCCCTGAGTGACATACGTTTTGCTGACATAAGTGGTAGTGTAGACATAGCCTTAATCCTGATTAGAATTCTTGGGTGTTGCCGCAATGTTATTGTTACTGATTATGATATTATCAATAATAGCAATACAATTGTGTGTGTGTGTGTGTACATATCTTACAATTATTTTATCATACGCACAAGTAGTTGCTCTCAGGTCAGAAATGGTGAAAACACACACCCTGTTATTTGAATCATAGATCTCCAAAAAGTAGCAGACGAGCTGCTCTTCTTAGTGTCTGTTCTGTCGCTTATTTGGAACCCAGAAGCTTGCTTAAATCACTATCCTGTTGTGTGCTTCCCACAGGGGAACGTGATTTGTGTGTTTGCAAAATTTACCTTTAAACAACCCGCACAGATATTAAAAGCATTTTTATAAGACATGATTGGGCCTTAGATTATCTATGCCTGTCTCGGACCAAAGTTTGGTGGATCTCAAAGCAGATCAACTCCAAGATTTATTGGTCTCTTTCCTCCTCTCAAGATGTTGTGACAGGCTCCAATTCCCAAAGCATATGAAGCAGCATGTGTGACTGACTGCTCTATATTCCCAGCCAGCGTTAGCCATTCTGCTATGCATCCAGAATATCCTTTTTTTTTTAATTTTGCTGCTGGATTAGCCTTCACTTTAAGTCCAAGGTGGATTTGTTTGTTTATTTCTTTTATTGGCATGTATATATGGAGCTGCATTATAAGATCAAGGCTTATATTAATCTCCCTCTCTCCCCAAGCTGTCCTCTGCCTCAATATTCCCAAGAGGGAATCAGAACATACATGCTTAAATATGGGGCCTGATGATCCCCTGTCAGGATATATGCTCACAGCAGAGTTACTTTGAGTGATTGGCATCCAGGTCTGGCCTGGGTTAACCTAGTGCAGGTGTGAGCAGCCATGCTGCTACACCCTAGGCAAGTTATTGTGCCTGCAGTGGGGCTATACTCACCCAAGTGTGTCACTAGGGCTCCTGGGACCATATACCTTGGCTCTTCAGACTGCGGGACACTGAGCTGCTCCTTGATTCCTTCCCAGTGAATAGTGGGAGGACTTGTCTATCCTTCTGGGCCCATAAGAAGAATTGTAGGAAGGCATCGCAGGACTAGCCGCACTCGAGTGATTTTGCCTGTGTCCTCACTGCAGAATGGGTAGGTTGCCAGTCCAAGTAAAAACAGCACCCACGCTCTAACCTATACGGGCCAGCTAGACTGGGATGAAAGCACCGCTAAACTCTGATAAGAGTTTTGTGTGGACAGTGAACTGGGGGGGGTTGGGACAACACCTGAGTAACAGCCCGAATTAACTGTGCAGTGAAGACAAACCCTCAAAGTAAAACCCATGGGAGGGGACATCGGCACAGCAGGATTTGGCATCCTGCAGAAAGAGCTGCAGGACTTGTTCCCAAGTCTGAAGGATCCCCAGGGTAGTGGTGCTAACTGGGGTGGGTGAATGCACCCCTCTCCCAAGGTTTTTGTACTTGCTCAAAGTTCTATTGCCCACAGAGCCGGGAGGGCAATGGCCCGACCACTTTTAAGCAGTGATACGGCTGCAGCCAGAGTGGTCTGGAGCTGTGCCACTGAAATTTGGCCCAGCTGCCTCTCCATCCAGACAGAGGGGCTGCCGGGCCAAATGGCACTGTGGCCTGGCGCACAGGGACTCTGTTCCTATATGGTGGCACTCAGGGGAGTCTGCTGAGAACTCCAGGGAGACCCAGGGTCTCTGGGAGGAGGGAGAGGGTGCGGGCAGGAGTGCTGGAACTAGAAGGGGCTGGGGGTACAGGAGCACCCCCTGGCTTGAAGTAGTAATAACAACCAAATGCCTGCTTTCCGCTTTTAGCACTCCCACTATAAAAACTGTTCCAACACCCCTGAGTGCGGGGACCAGAATTTGCTCCCCTCCCCCCCCCCCCAAGAAATCTCTGAATTGGTCCACTGCCCCAGGGAGCTGTACTGATGCTCCTAGAAAGTGGGAGATAGTCCTGCAGAGGTGGCTGGCCCTTTCATGTAGGGGGGTAAGATCCACTTATAGAGGGTCCCTTCTAGGGAGACATTACCTGGAAGCTTGAGAGGAGGTTTAGCACCTGCTAAAACATTGCAGTTCCCATTGCAGTCAGTGAGGTTACTCTGAACTCACACCAGGGAACAGAGATCAGAATCTCAGTTGCTTTCATTGTGAGCTACAGGTGCTCAGTACCTCTCAGGATTTGGGCTATATACATGTGTAATATAGCAGCTTTGTAGTTCATAGAGTTTAGAGATGGAAAGTGGTCTGTTTGGTCATATACTCCACTCATCTGATGATGGAAGGATTGTTCTCAACTGTGGTAGCTTCTCCAGTGTCAATAGGGCATATTCCACCATTAAGTGTTTCCCAAATGACCGTCTATTTAGAAAGGGATCAGTAAAATTCACTGGCGAGAAGGTGTTTTAATTAGAGATCAACAAATTAGTGGTGGCGGGACAGAGCAGGGGATGGAACCTGCAGTTCAAAATTAAGACTACAATAAACCAGGACACCAACCCACATCGTGTTGTGGTGAAGGTAATGGACTGAGGAGCCCCTCATTCAATTCCTGGTTCTGCCACAGACTTCCTGGGTGACCGTGGGCAAGTCACTTCAACCCAGATCCGCAAACGTATTTAGGCATCTAAGTCTCATTGGAATCACTCGGAGTTAGGTGCCTAAATACCTTTGAGGATCTGGGCCTTAATCATTCTGTGCCTCAGTTGTCCATTTGTAACATGGGGATAATACTTCCCTGTCTCACACAAGTGTTGTGGGGACAAATCCATAAATGCCGGTGAGGCAACAGGGTTGTATAAATAAATAGATAGATATAGAGAGACTGAGGTTCCTCTCACATTGCTTTTATGCCAGTGTAGCCCTAGTCACTTAGAGATGTGTCCCAGAGCTTATTATATTATTTATTATTTGTACTGTGGTAGTGCCAAAGGGCCCCACTCCTAGACCACTGTGCTAGGCCCTGTGCAAACACAGAAAGGCCCTGGCCAGAGGATCTTACTATCTAGCTATATTCATCCTAAACTGCACCATAGTTTTTCAAAGGCTAAAGATGTTGAGGAATGCTTACCATAAGCACACATTATTCAGAACTCTGGTTTATGCACTGTGCAAATTGCTTAAAAAGCGTTCTCTGTCTTTTTCACATGTGCTTGAAAATCAGTTCAGAATGACTGCCTCTGAAGTCACCTGTCTTCCTGGTTGTTAATATAAAAAACTTGGCAGCAGGAACAATCATAGCCCATCTGATTAAAATCTCTTTAACAAGAGGCTACAGTCTCTCCTCTGCCCTCCCACCCCATCTCTGGTAATTAGAGTAAATTACATTGGAGTAATAATCTTCAGCGTTTTTAACATCCTCCCTTCAATGGGATTCAGAACTTGAGAGACTTCAATTCACACTATAAAGTGTCCCTTGATGTTGTCTTAACTCTGCTCGCCCCCTGATTTAAATAAGACATCACCATCAGGGCCTAATCTAGATGTGTCAAGCTGAGATTCAAGCGGCAAAAATGGATGCACAGGAATTAATCGAGGAATACATGTTTCAACAGAGAGAGCAAGTTGGACACGGCCTTTTCTCCCTTACTCTTTAAGAGTTCGGCTGGAGAGCACTTGGTCTCATGAAGGTCCCACGGCCAAGCAGTTGGAGATGGTGGAGGATACACAAAAATGTTACCATATATATGTCCTGGGGAAGGAAGGGTACACACAAATGTTGGGAAGGGGAGGAGGATTAACTTTTTCAGACCCTTGCACCAGGTTGGAAGGAGGAGAATGTACGTTCTCTCACCCTACGCCCCATTCTTGGCAGCACCTACATACCCTGACTTCACAAACTCCCTTGTATGCAGATGCTGGATTGCACAGAGATCCCTCTGTGGGGTCCCAGCAGTTGCAGGCAGGAAGAATGGTGCCACAAAGGCCCTGAGTCCCCCTTTCCACAGGGAGGGGCTGAAATTGGCACATGGGTTTGAAGGATCANTGAGGTCCCTTCCAACCCTGAGATTCTATGATTCTATGATTCTATGATTCTATGAATTGGCACATGGGTTTGAAGGATCTGGGTCTTCATTTGTATTCTCCCTACCGGCAATGTACACAAGTCTTAATTCCAAACACACAGTGACTGAAGTTAAATTTGGGTGCAGTCAAGAAAATAAAACACTCTTTTTCAAAACACATTATTAATTACAAAGTTTTGAGCAAAATTATGCTGGGACTGGGACTTTTATAATGCTAGGACTGGGACTTTTATAATGCTCAGGTGGAAAGTTACATTAAAACGTTAAGAAAGGGCATCCAGAAAGGTAAAACAAATTACTCTTCAATTAAAAAAGACCCTTGTTTTCAAGTCCCATGTGTCCTTTCTAAAAGATGAAGCACTATAAATGGCAATTTATTTTTCACTGTGAGATGAGTCTTTGGAGCAATGGAAAATAATTTCCCCCTGTCCTTAATGAGGAGGCCTCCACATGATAGTGAATTCCTGAAAAGCTATTTCTGATTGTTTGTCGAGTTGTACATTTTAATTTCTGAAAACATTGTTAACTCTTAATCATTTGCTTCTGGACCTTTCTGATAACTCTGCTGCTTTGTTAATCTCTTTTCACCGAAGTAACAAAGAATAATTTTCCCCCAGTGATGCTCTGAAGAGTCGAAGAAGCTAAATATCCTAACAAGGCAGTTNGAAAATGATGCTTAAAATTGTTGATTGGCTCTAGTTTTCAAGATATGCTATTGGGTCAGTATATACGACCCTTGACTTGGGAATGGCGGAGGATAAGTGAGTTATAAAGGGAAGGGATCTCAATTTAAACCAGAAATGACTAAAATACATCTTTGACTGGATCTATGAATAAATCTATGACTGGGTTTGGACAGTACTTGCTTTTTAGGCAAAACAATGAATGATGCAATCTGAAGCTGGTATTGCGTCATACAGGATATGAATTGCATCATGTTATTCCTAGAAGTCATGGATAATGCAATCATAACGAAGCTTACATCACTCTGCTGAACAAATTGCCCTATATCAGCTCTAGAAAACATACAGTGTCGTGCTCTCTTATTTGTCAGTGTTTGATTTTGCAAAGGGACACATTTCTGTTTAGCCAAAGTGAGCAGAGATGCCTCGTACTTGTGTGAACAGTGCAGATAACTTCTGCTATGTTTGTGGTGAAGTGACTTTTGCATCACAAAAGCGCAGTATAACCACTATGGTTAAGAAAGCCTATCACCTTTATTTTGGCTGCAAAATTGGAGATCAGGACAAGAGGTGGGCCCCACACATATGCTGCAACACTTGTGCAACAAATCTTCGCCAGTGGTTGAACAGGAAAAGGAAATCTATGCCTTTTGCAGTGCCAATGATTTGGAGAGAGCCAACAGATCATACCAGCAATTGTTACTTCTGCATGGTGCCTCCAGTTGGGAAAGGTGTGTCAAAGAAGAAAAAGTGGACTGTGCATTATCCAAACATTCCATCAGCTATACGCCCAGTACCCCACGGAGAAGGACTGCCGGTTCCTGATGCACCAGAATCATTCTCACTTGAGTCAGACGAGGAAGAGGAAGAGGATGAAACTTCTGGTCCTGAACCATCAATGTCACAGGACCCACATTTTCTCCCATCCTCCTCCTCTGAACCACACCTCATAACACAAGGTGAACTGAATGACCTTGTCAGGGATTTGGAACTACCCAAGAGTAAGGCAGAGCTGTTGGGCTCCAGACTACAGCAGTGGAATCTCCTGGCAGGTGATGTTAGGGTTTCCATGTTCCGTGACCGTCAAAAGGATCTTGTCCCATTCTTCTTCATGGAAGGTGATCTTGTAGCCTGCAACAACATCGATGGTGTGATGGCAGCCCTCAACATCGTTCACGATCCAGATGAGTGGAGACTGTTCATTGATTCATCGAAGACGAGTCTTAAAGCTGTTTTACTGCATAATGGCAATGTTTTGCCATCAATTCCAGTTGGTCATGCAGTCCATATGAAGGAAACCTATGACAACATGAAACAACTTTTGAGGTGCATAAACTATGACCAACATCAGTGGCAGCTTTGTGGCGATTTGAAGGTTGTTGCTCTCTTGCTTGGTCTGCAGGCTGGATACACAAAGTACTGCTGTTTTCTCTGCGAATGGGATAGTCGTGCAAGAGATTCCCACTACATCAAGAAAGATTGGCCACTCCGACAGTCATTGGAGCCTGGGAGGAAAAGTGTTCAGCATCCACCACTTGTTGAATCAAGGAAGATTTTGTTACCACCCTTACACATCAAGCTGGGTCTGATGAAGAACTTTGTCAAGGCCATTGACAAAACACAAGCAGCTTTCAAGTACCTCCGTGGAAAATTTCCAAGGTTAAGTGAAGCTAAGATAAAGGAAGGTGTCTTTGTTGGTCCTCAGATTCGTGAACTTCTTCGAGATGATGCATTTGACCATGCACTGCGTGGCAAGGAAAAGACGGCATGGAAAGCCTTCCAGTTAGTGGCAATAAATTTTCTCGGAAACAACAAGGCACACAACTACAGGTTGTTGGTGGAAAACCTCCTCAAGGCATACAAAAGCCTTGGTTGCAACATGTCACTAAAGATACATTTTTTGCACTCTCATCTAGATTTTTTTCCACCGAACTGCGGAGCAGTGAGCGACGAGCACGGCGAGCGATTTCACCAGGACATTGCAACAATGGAGAAACGCTATCAGGGCAAATGGAGCCCATCAATGCTTGCAGACTATTGCTGGACAGTGACAAGAGATGCTCCATTTAATGAATACAAGAGACAAGCCAAGAAGCGCCGAGTAGACACTGAATAGGACTAAACTATGTACATAATAGTTTTTTGCCTTTTGTTTCATAATAAATTTTATTTATATAACCCTTTTGCTGATTTTTAAAGTGTTACATAAACAGGACAGGTGAAATATTATCATGTAAAGCAACCATAAACACATGAAAAGACCTAGGTTTACAATTTATGATTAAAACTCTACTATCTACACAATATACATAGACATAAAATGTAAAAACTTAAATATCTTAGAAACAATAGCCAATCAGTTGTTTTAATTGTCATATTTGAATTCAGCACATCAAAATACATAATAAATATCACATTTTATCTCTGAAGCAGACGACTTCTCAAAAATTGTAGACCAGTGAAATCGGGAAACACTTGTTCAGTCTCTCTGCTTCCCTGAAGATCTGATATTGCTTTGTTTATTCATTTGTTTCTGCCGGGTTGTTTTCCTCTCTCTCCATCTTCTGGGAGGGTCAGAAAGAGAACAAATGTGTGCCCTCAGGAAGAGACAGGACCTAATACGACAGGCGCATTGCGTAATAACGGGCCTGCTCCAAAACCCATTGAAGCCAATGGAAGTCAGGCAGTGAGCAATGAGGATACCCACTCTGCACTGATCAGGAGATGTTCTGCACCCTGCAGGATTAGGCCATACACATACTGTGGTCATCATTCTATATTGACTGCGCCCTGATATTGGATTTTAATGTGTTATTTGTGACTCTTCTGCCAGGTATTGGCAGCAACTAGGACCAGTTTCAAATGTCTAGGGGTTTCTCCTAAAATTAACAAATGCCACCAATTCAACCCCACACCCAGAAATCTGGGGGGGGGGGGGAGAATATCTCCCCTAGGCACTCTTAACAGGCAATACTTCTCCTCTCACAAGCACTGAGTCTGCAAAGGAAACAAGAAAACACATTATTAGGGGACAAGGGGAAAACACAGCGACAATATATATACCTAAATGATAAGTAAAACACTTCCCTCTGCCCCCATATCTTTGGCCATATTCTTTACTTCAGTCCCCCATCCACAAGGGTGAACATGTTATAGGCAAATGTCTTTTGAATACATCAATCCCTCCATTCCACATCTGCTCCACCCCACTCCCAGTTTGATGTCTGTGGGTAGCATAGTCCGAGAGCGCAGGAGCGCTACTCCTGGGGGAATTCTGCGCCAAAAAATTAAAAATTCTGCACCAAAAATTTTAAAGAATTGCATATTTTATTTGTCAAAATGACACTATATAATCACACCAGTTTCAATTATTTTGGTAATTTATTTCAAAATACCTGTCAGCAAGTATGTCTGTAACAATACAGACACACATAAAAATTCTCCCAGGAGTAGAGAGTTAAAGAAACCCCAGCCCAGACCCCCTCCCTCCAGAGCCCATCTGCGCCCCACCCCCAAGCCCAGACACCTGCACCCCCTACCCTCCAGAGCCCAGGGATCCAGATGGAGAAACAGGCTGATGCTGGGTCCCGGGCTTGTATGGAGTTTCCTACGCACGGCCACCTCCTTCCTTCAGGGTGTGCTAAGAACTGCCGGAAACCCTCCAGCTCCCTCCTCCTCCCCCAGGCAGTGTCTTTCTAAAAACTATGCTCCAGTTTAACCAAAAGTTGTCAGGCTAAATACAAGAATCACTAGGTGAAATCTATGGACTGTGTTATTCAGAAGGTCAGACAAGATGATCACAAATGGTCCTTTCTGGCCTTAAAAATTTAAGAATCCTCAAATTCTGCCATTCAAATTAGGAAGCTGATGGAACACCTGTGCACAATACAAGAGCAGAGTTTATTTTTAACACTTTTATGCTAATTTTTGTAACACTATAGTGTAAATAAAATTATTTTAGGCCGAGAATTACATGAATTTTCAGCCAAATCAGTTCAATCCTTTAAACTTTAACATTGTATAAGGTACAACTCCTTGCAGGAAGCACTATGAAAATAGAAATCTTGATTTCAGGTTCCGCATCCATTATGTGCAAAACAAATTCTCCCTTTCCTCCCAAGACGCATTTATTACCAGTGACTTGCAGATCTTCTGGACGCTTGCCCAGACCTTCACAACAGATAACTGATTAAAGCTCTCTTTGCCTGATAAAAGAAGTTAACAGGATCCTTAGCACAAAACAGCCACAATAATCAAACAACCCACCTGTTTATGGTCATCAATTATTTTGCTTGAATGAAAGTAGTTTATATTACAAATGGCTCTCCCAGTACCTGGAAAAATGCAATATATTGAAAAGAATTTGAAACTAAATATATCAGACTGGTTAAACACTGAGCAAATTGTGAATATTGATCACAAATTCATATATATCATTCCTGTATGACATGACACATTCTGCATTAGCCGCTGTTTCTGATGCCCTATCAAGAGTAGCTCCACACAGAGCATGTTCTAATCTAGAGGTGATGAGAGTGCAGCGATCACCATGGTGGCAAATTCCATGTCCAAGAAACCAATGTGACTCCCTGCTTTATCACAGGCAGAGTTTGCTAACCTTGACCGTTCCAACATCCCATCCTCCCTATGAAGATCATCATCATCATAGCTTGTCATTCCAAAACCACAGCCAAAACATGGTGGTTTCACTTATTTTGAATAGTTCCTTGGAGGTATAGGATGTTGATGGAGGGCACGGTGTCAGGCAGTGTTCAAATGTTTGCCTAGACTCTCCACATTCATTTTGGGATCATTCCTCAGATTCTATGTGGTCATATTGTCACCAGTCTTTGCCACCCCAGCTCGCACTTGGCTTAGAGTATGCCAGCATGTTTTTGTTAAAGGTCAGCGCCTGGGGGAAGTTGTTCTGAAGGAACCAGGTTCTCCAAGATCATCAGCATTTCCAGCTATTTTGTTACTCTGCAGCCTTCCACAGTGGTATTTTGGGTAAGAGATTTTCAGAGGCAAAGCTCTTTCTGGACTTCAGCCTCTTGGGTGGTGGAATGTGTCCACACAGTGGATGTCTTGGATCACGCACCTGGTTTTGTTTTTCCTTCTTACTGAAGGCATCCTGCCTCACAGATGGTGGTCCAATCCTTGTGAGGCAGTATAGCGACAGCATTGAGGTTGGTTTCAAAGTACCTGTGATGACCCTACAGGACTGACTGAGTTCAGTATCAATTTTGTGTGCGTGGCTGGACTGTAACCATAACTGGGCACAGTACTCCACAGTAGAGTAACAAAGGGTGACTTGCTGCTCGCAGTGTTTTGGGGTCTTCTCTCCTTTTTGTGTTGGCTAGTTTCCAGAGTATACAATTCTGTATTTCACTTTCCTTTTCAGCTTCCTGATGTGCTCTTTGAATGATAGTGTCAGTGAATGTCAGATACACCAGATGTTTATAGTCTTCAATGACTGTACCATCACATAGTATCTGAAGTTTTTGCTTTGCCTGATGGTGTTTCAGGTGAAAGGTAAACGCCTGTGTCTTGCTAGGGTTGACATTTAGGAACCATGTGTGATAGTATTTTCCAAGTATGCTCAGGGAACCAGTTAAAATGAGCTAAATGCCTTTCAATCTTTCCAGTTGGGTGGCGATGCAAAGAACACCTGCATAAATACATCTTTGAATTTTGGAAAATTCTGGTTGGTCATTTGTGTAACACTAAACATCAAGAGTGATAGCACTGACACTTGGGCAATCCATTCTGTTGGGCATGCTATCAGCTTTTCTGGCCATCTCGACAAAGAACTGTCTATTTTCAAGCAGGGAGGAGATTACCTGGTCCATCTTGCTGTTTCTCACAATTCTTACCAATTTCAGTAGACATGCACAATGGTTCACAGTGTCATAAGCAGCTGACAGGTCAACAAACACAGCCTCTGTAATTTTGCATGTTTTGAAACCATCTTCAAATGTTTTGAGTTAGGTTTATAACTTGGCCACAGCATGAACATCCTGAGTGGAAACTGGGTTGGTCATCAATCAGCAGCCCTTCCACTATTGGAACTATTCCTCCCAGTACCATCCACTCATATAGCTTGTAAATTGAACAAAGTAAGGATAGTGGGTGGTAACCTTTGCAGGGTTAGCGTCTTTATGTATTTTGAATAGTGCAACCACTTTGGCCTGTCTACAGAGCCCAGATATCTGCAGATTATTCAGGAAGGTTCTGCATCATATCTGTCCAGTGACTCTACTACAGAAATAATTATCCAAAACTTATTACATCATCCAGAAACTATATAATTTGTACACACTTAAAGCACTTCCATAATTGTATCGCCAAACATTACTGCCACATTTGCTTTCTGCTCCACAAGTTTCAATTAGAAAATGCAATACACCAATGCATTTTTAAAAAGTGCTTCCACTCCTTTGTTAATCTTTGGGAGTTTTCAGATGAACAATTAGAAAGTAGGCACGGCCACTTCTTGCTTTCTAAATATTGCCTTTTATAACGTTCCTCTCTCTTGCACTGTATCCCATCCCTGTAATTTCTTCCATTTGCTAATAGCATGAGGGACAGGATGGTTCAGGGGAGTATCAACGAGATAGGGAGCCTTTCATTTTCAAGTCACTATTTAGAATCTGGCCCAGTCTCGTAAAGATGGAAAATTGCTACTACCATCTGATGGCTGTTCGATAGCCTGTGTGAAAAAATTGGTGGTTTCAGTCTGTTTCCTACCAAAGAGGTGGGGATATTTACAAATGAGTAAAGTTAGGCACAAAGAGATAAAAGCCAAAATTTTCAGACTTGATGCGGTGAACACCTGAAAAATCAGATCACTTGTTGGGTGGCTAAACATGCACCAATGTGCCAATCTTTAGACATCCAAGTTTGAAAATGTTGGCTTAAGAGATTTACTCGAAGTCTCACAGCAAGTCATTTGTACAGATGGGAATAGAAATCAGGATTCCTGACTCCAAGTCCCTTTTTCTAATCACTAGGCAGCATACATAGCTCACAAATCGTACAATGTAGTGAGATAACTTTGAATATTTAAAGCATGGTTAAAGTCAGGAATACAATTATAAATCTTTTTGTTTGGTCAATTTCAACTTGCCATTAGCTCTAGTGCTGTTGACCAGAATCCTTCCTATAGGAAGCCTTCAGCTGCATAGCAATCCATATCCACTGCCTAATCACTGTCTTTTAGTGGTTTGAGCATTGGCCTGCTAAACCCAGGGTTGTGAATTTCATCCTTGAGGGGACCACTTAGGGATCTGGGGCAAAATCAGTACTTGGTCCTGCTAGTGAAGGCAGGGGGCTGGACTCAATGACCTTTCAGGGTCCCTTCCAGTTCTATGAGATAGGTAAATCTCCATATATTACTATGTCTTAATTGCCATCTGTGGGGCATGTCCTAATATCCTTATCTATGTTGACTAGTACCTTACTCCACAATTGGTCCCATGGGACAGTTCTTATTGCACATTCTTCACAGTGCCAGACATCTTGTTAGCACTCAACAGTTCAACATCTATGAATAACAGCAACTTACTCTCTACTATCTTTAAAAGGGGGGCTATTTAGCAGGTTATTTAAGTTAATATATTACTTTATGATCAGTCTCTTCCCTTTTCTCTTCAGGGGTATGGGTCCTGGGTTCGCCTATGAGGACACCTGGTGCCTCCACCCAAGGAAACCTGTCCTAGGGCAGAGATCACAGAGGTCAAGTCCCTTGCGAAAATAATCAGTACCCAATCTGATACTGAGGAGTGTCAGTCAGAGCACACAAAAATAAAATATCACAGTTCCCAGAGTAGTAAAACAGTAACCGGCACTTTATTAGGTATGGAAAACTCAGGAAAAGGGACAATGGAAAAAAGGATCTGGATAATAAGAGACAAAAACAACCACACATCAATCTACCACTATGAGCATTTACAGTACAGGACAACCACCCGGTGCTCCCTCCCAGCACCTGCCTAGGCAAATAGTGAGTTTAGTCTCAGTTTTTGATGGGTAGGGCAGCGCTGAAATTGGTGGCCAGCTTAGAACATAATATCAGACTAAATAAACGGGGGTGTTCTTACAAAGTATCCACACCAAGGATGGTAAGAGCATCTTTGTGGCTCTCTGGTCTGGATTCAAATGTGCAGTTAGGCTAGGTCTTGGTAGCCTGACCTTGATTCTCTCCTCAGCATTCTGCTCTCTGCTGAGATGAAACTGTCCAATGTCCCCGAAATCCCAAAAGGGCTCAAACACTTGGGTAGGAATATTGAGGTCAAAGTGTCCTCTATGGCTGTGATGCTTCTCTTCCTGCTCCACACAAACAACAGCCAAAACCAAACCTTTTGTCTCTGAGTTCTGGTTTAGGATTGGTTCCAATAGTGTCGCTAGACAGTTCTAGCTCTGCCCTGGATGTTAGGCAATCTGGGAAATGGAGTCCTGAGCCTCTACAGACATTGAGGCTGCAGTCCAGGTGTGAGTCCCTTAGAGGCTCAGTGTAATATTTTTTTAGGAACATACCCCACCTAAAAACTAAATGCTAAACTAAATGCTTTGATGAACCTGAAACATTTTATTTATTAGAATTTACTTTTGCAGAGAATTTCAAAATGTGGGGGAGGTTGTTCATAATCAGAACAAAGAGAAAAGTTGGAATCTCCATCCTCCTCCCATTGTAAGTGACTTGCTCAAAGTCACTCATAAAGATTGTGACAAAGGTGGGAATAGAACTCAGATCATAGCCTATGTATTAACCACAAGACCATAGTCCCACTGGCTTGGCTGTCATTGAGATCCATGACAAAATTCCCAGTTGTTAGAGGCTAAATCCTTCAGGGTAATGCTCTGAGAAACTACAGGCTTTCAGTTAACAAGGGATTTATAGAAACCAATTTTGAGCCATGCTGGTTTGTGCTGCCTAGATTCTTGTATGGAACCACTCCCACCCCCTCAACCCACAATTTCTGTCCTATATCAGGCCCTGACACTGTACCAATGTATCACCTATTCCCTGCTCTTCTCCTTTTACTCTCTCCACTCTCGTTTTCATGGATAGCTCTTATGTGTTCTTCTAGAGTTATCACTTTTTGTTGTATTGCTTTGTCAACAGTGGCTTTTCCTGCTGTCTTAACAGGTTGCATTTCATAGTGTGTTATACAACTTGGCTGTTCAGCTTGAGGCTGTTAACATATTACATAGGTGACTGCACAGCACAGAGGGAATTTATATGGTGGAGATGGGACTGAAAATTTTCCAGCTGCTAAGGTCTGGTGATCTTGGTTAACCAGTGGCTCTGAGTCCATTTCCACTGTACAGCCTTTCAGCAACAAAAGACTCATAGGGATATATGATTAGGCCTTTCCAGTAGGAATCATGCTTTTCTTGAAAGCAGGAAAAGCTCACAATAGGAAGCAGAGGGGGATGGCCGGCAGCTTAGGGCCTGATCCAAAGCCCACTCCTACTGACTTCAACAGGCTTTGGATCAGGCTCTTAGTCAGCAAAAATGAGATATTTTTCATAGTTCATGTTTGTGACCACAGTTCCTGGGAGCTCTAATTCCAGGCGAGATTGTGACTCACCCTACGTACCTATGGAGGGGTGGAAGGCTTCTCCTTAGAAGTCTGTAGGTTGCCAGCATTGTGTGTTGGAGGGCAAAAGCAGCCTCAGATGGGTGATGGGTGGGCAGACGGGGGCTAGTGGGTGGACCTTAACTTTTTCCTCCCAATACACCAGCCAGCTCAACCAGTAGTCTGTTCAGATAAGAGACTGGCACAGATTACTTCCCCTGGAGCAACGGGGGCACCAGAAACTGAACTGTGGCTCTGAATGACAATTCGATCTATGGTCTGATCCTGCCGTGGCACAGCTATGCACTGCCACTTATTTCTCAGAGTTAGTGGTAGCCCCACGATGTAACCCTGAGAAATAAGATTGTTTTGTCTGTTTGTTTATGCTTTCCCAATTGTCATTTTCGAGAAGAAATAGAATATCCTTGGCTGCTTCCTGCACACAAGTGGAAAATCAGATGAGGTGGCACAAATTTGTTCCTCTGTTCTCCTAAAGAATGCTTGAAAACTACAAACTGCAGTACAAATGCTGTGTGATCCATAACTTCCACTTTTTGCTACAAATAATAGAAGTCACAAACCCTAAACGTGTGGCGTTCATAACCTTCACCAATTTCTTTATTTGTTTACATGGGGGGTATTTTAATGTATTTTATTTTTGTGGCGGGAGATACTTGCATACACAGCAATACACAGCTTAGAAATGAGAACTGTCATGAATATTTACAATGTCAAACCTCTTAGGATCTGCTCAAAAATATAGGGAAAGGAGGTGACAAAAACCAGGTTTCCTTTCCACATTATCAACTCATACTTAAGGGTTAATAACCAGCTCCCAACAAACATTTACATCTATTTTATAATGTAGCTTTAGCATTTTCAGCTGATATCAGAAATTTCAAGTCCTAATTTATCAACTGTGACAACATGACAAATCCTTGCACATGAATTGCCTGCTCTTTAGAACAGATACATCTGGTGGCAGTATAAATATAGACACATTCTAACAATCCAATCACTAAGAAAAATAAATCAATTAGAATAGTTTGCTAACAGAACTGCATGAGACTCCATATTTTCTGTTTCATTTGTGGCCATATGTTGAAGGTTTAATTCTGCACTACCATCAGGAAATTTTTACAGAAGAAAAATTGGACTGACATTTTTACACCAAACTGATTTTGCCTGTAAGATAATTATTTATTTAATTAGTTGTGTTAAATTAGAAGTGGTTACCAAAGGAAGAATGAATTAGCTATTTTTAACATTGGTATTTAAAATCCATTAAAAGAGTGTTGAGATAATTCTAGCACAGGAGTTGTTATGCCATTGAGATTATGCAGCATAGTATGGGAGTCACTATGCTAATACATGTGGTAAGCTACTGAGCATTCCCACCATGACCTAAATGTTTCCCAAAACCTGAGCAGAGTCAGACTGAGCTGAATGCTTATGGGGTGAAGTTCTGATCCAAAGCCCTGGCCCTTAACAAGAAATGTTAAGCCTCCTGTCTTTAGTGACTTTCTCTTCATGCATTCTTTTCTGCACTGTTATGATGCCCATGTAGCATGTCCCCTGTTATCACAACTTCTACGTTGCTGCTTGTTGAAGAAATACTACTCAGCTTGGTGCAGTGTCCCAAAACCACAGAAACATGGAGACATCTGGTTTGCTGACATCATCTAAGGTGCATTAAACCATGTGCTCTTCTTTGCCTGTGGAGTAGGCCTTTCTTTATACAGCAGGGGTAGGCAACCTATGGCACACGTGCCGAAGGCGGCACGCGAGCTGATTTTCAGTGGCACTCACACTGCCTGGGTCTTGGCCACCGGTCCGGGAGGCTCTGCATTTTAATTTAATTTTAAATGAAGTTTCTTAAACATTTTAAAAACCTTATTTACTTTACATACAACAATAGTTTAGTTATATATTATAGACTTATAGAAAGAGACCTTCTAAAAATGTTAAAATGTATGACTGGCACACGAAACCTTAAATCAGAGTGAATAAATGAAGACTCGGCACAGCACTATTGAAAGGTTGCCGGCCCCTGTTATACAGCATTTTTTTCCTTGTAGATTCAAACACTTAAGGTGTATCCAGAACTCCTTCAAAGGCTGTGTTCCTTTGGCTTGATTCAGGGTTCCTTATCCCCCAAAACAAAATTATGTATAAGGGCTTCTTGCAAAAAGTTTCCAAGGAAATGGGAAATGAAAAGCTTTTCTTTTTTTCAAATTGGCTAGAAATTCATAGATATTTTCTCTTTCCATTTGTTTTCTTATATTAAATTTATTTTTTGCATAGTTGTGGCTGTTTATTAGGGACTTTTTGTTTGTTTTGTTTTTTGCTTGCTACTTAGCACTTTTTTATTAATCCTTATTAAATCCTTATAACACAATATTATTATCTTATTTACAGTAGCACGAGGTGCACTATCAAAATCAGGGCTAGTGCTGGTTGAGGATTTTCCAATGAAACATTTTTTCACCCAAAAATGCAGAATCATCAAAAACAAAACAGTTGATGAAAGAGGGTCAGTTATGAGAAATCTCCAAATTCAAAAATAGTTTTAAAAAAACTGTTGAAATTGTCAAACTGTCCTGGTTTGACATTTTTGAAACAAAACAGTTTATTTTGGGTTCAAAAAAATGGATTGTTTTGAAAATTGAGTCTATTTATACTTTAAAAAAAAAACTTAAAAAGCAAAATCAGAACAAATAAATGTTTAGAAATTATCCAAATGAAACGTTTCAATTGAACCAATGCAAATTTTATTTTTGGATGACATGTTCCTAATGAAATAACTGAAATGATGGCAATGTCATTGTTATGAACAATTGTGTATAAGGTAAAGGGCTGGAGGTATTATGCCACTGTGATGGACAAAGTTATTTTTCCATGAAGACTGGGAAAGTCACAGAGAGTTTATGAGATTTTACCAAACTTACTTTCAAAATTGTGGCAGATATACTTATCTGTTTTTTTCTGATTGTCAGGAGCAGTGTTACAACAAAGCCAGTAACATAATACCATAAGTATATTCACTAGATTCCCAGCTAGAGTGAAAGAAAAAGAACCACGAGCAGTATGTACCACCCGTACCCTGAATCTTGCCACGCACAATGCCTTACAAAATATTCCAGCATGTTGCAACATATTTTCGATGATGAAAGATCAGGGAGTCGCCAAAGTATATGTCAAAATTCAAAGAGTTTAAAGATTCTGGGGAGTCTTCTTTATGACCACTGTACACAACAAGATAGACACTGAGGATAAGCAGTATCAAAGCATTGTTCTTCAACTATGAGTCCATTTTAACTGCCTGGAAGTATTTAGTCACATTTCTGCTGATGAATTTGGCTCAAAAAGCAATGGTTTCTCAAAGCAACTCCAATCGTTTTCCACCTACTTTACATAAAAAGTAAATGCAGAAGTCATGGGTCCTTTAGAAGAAGTTAATGCAAAAATTCAGAGTCCAAATGTTTCGTTGTCCAACCTTCTCAAGAAAGTTGATGTACTGCAAGAGCTCCTGAGTGGGATGCACACTAGTTCATCATTCGATTACTTCTGGGAAACAACACTAAAACAGGCAAAAACTTCTCAGTTAAGAGAATTCTTCACTTCCCAGAAAAAGCAAACCACTGAGATGTTTGACAAAGGAAGCTCTACGCACATCTTCAGTGACCCCAAAGACTATTTTTGTCAACAATATGTTGAGATAATTGATGCTTACAAAGTTGCAATCAGGTAGTGTTCTTTTTGTTTTGTTTTGTTTTGTTTTCAGAAGGCTTTGCATTTGCAGTAAAATTGGAGAGGCATATCATTGATTCAGTAGGTGGATCAAAAGAGGAAATCATCCATATAAGAATTCCAAGGTGATAATAAAGTCATAGAATTGAAGGACTGGAATGGACCTCAAGAGGCCTTCTAGTCCAGTCCCCTGCACTCAAGGCAGGACTAAGTAATATCTAAACCAGTGGCAGCAGAGTCTTCCCAAAAGTGGATGCCACAGGCCCCCACCCCCTCCATGGCCCCGCCCCTGCCCCTCCTCCTCTCCCCCAGACCCCACTCCCAGCCAAGTCGGAAGCCGGAGTGGGGCCAGGGAGCCACAGACCCTCCACCTGCCCAGGGTTGGGGGGCCTGAGAGCAGCCCCAGCCCGTGTCCCCACAACCCAGACCCCCTGCCCAGGGCAGGTGGAGGGTCCGCGGCTCCCCACAGCTGCTCATGCAGCTCTTACCCCAACACGGCTCCTAATGTCCAACCTAAACTGCCCTTGCTGCAATTTAAGTCCATTGCTTTTTGTCCTTTCCTCAGAGGTTAAAGAGAACATTTTTTCTCCCTCCTCCTTGTAACAACTTTATGTACTTGAAAACTGTTATCATGTCCCCTTTCAGTCTTCTCTTCTCCAGAATAAACAAACCCAATTTTTTCAGTTTTCCCTGATAGGTCATGTTTTCTAGACTTTAATTATTTTTGTTGCTCTTCTCTGGACTTTCTCCAATTTGTCCACATCTTTCCTGAAATGTGGCGCCCAGAACTGAACACAATACTCCAGCTGAGGCCTAATCAGCATGGAGTAGAGCAGAGTAGAGTGATATTAATAAGGATAGTCTAGCTCTTCATTTACAAATGCTGAGTGATACAGGTCTGTCTTCCGCGGTTAGCGCGTAAAGCGAAAACCGCGTATAGTCGAAATCCCATTGACTGTAATGGCGGGCAGAATTGCCCGCACTACAGGAACAGTACATAAATTGCTATTTTTCTCTTTTTTTTTTTTTTTTTGCCGACCGCGCAAAGCCGAAATCGTACATGTTAAATGCGCGTAAGATGAGACAGACCTGTATCTTCAAATCCAGAAATTGAATGCTTAGCGAAAAGCAAAGAAATTTCTCAAAGAAAATGAGGGCCTGAATGATATCTTGTCTGAAACTGTGATTCTGCTGAAATTGTTCTGTGCAATTCCAGCTACAATATGCACTGCTGAGCAATCATTCAGCGGGCTCCATAGACTAAAAAATTACTTGTGAACCACTATGACCAATAATGTTTCAATCACTTAGCAGTTTTGCATGTTCACAAGAACCTTACTGATGAAATAAACATTGAGAATCTCCTTAACGATTCATTTTGAGGACTAAGCAGCGCCAAAGTGTATTTGCTCTTGACTAAGCTTTAAGTAAGTCATCTATGCACTAATCAGTAATTACTGCTATCTTTGTGTAAACATGAATTAACTAGTATAAATGCTTGATTACACACCAATTTTGTAATCATTATTTTCTCTTAGCATAGTGGCTTCATTAATTTGGTAAAGAAAGTCAGCCGTATGCCCCATGCCCATATGTCAGACACAGTAACAACAGGGTATGAAGCAGCAGTATTTATAAAATGTTATTTTAAAACATCCTTTATAGTTTGGGAAGAGATATGCTTTATAATCCAAGATGAAAACTGAAAGTTGTACTTCAGCTACATATCTGTAGTTAATCATTATAATATAATATATACCATTTTATCATACAACCAGTGTACTCAACCTCCGTGTCAAAGAAAAGCAATATCTACTGTAGACACAAAAATGAAATATGATAAGTACACAGAGATGATTTTTACATATGATAGGAGCTTTATCCAATAGATATTGGGTTTGCTGAAAATGTTACATTTTAATGTTTAAAAACAAGGCTTTTAAATAGATTATTTTCTAATTTTTCTCCTACCTGGGGGGCTTCACTCCCCAGACATCGAAGTATAGGGGGTTCTGCCCCTTACATATCACCTTAATTTTGGGCCCTACCAAAAATTTTACAAACCTGGTGCCTATAACTATATACAGCACAGCATGAGTATCACCAGAGCCACTACGAGCAGAATTGTTTGTCACCAGCATCACCAATCTGTATAGCACTTAACTGAAGTTGCAACATGATGAGCATAGAGTGAATGAGTGTGCTGAGAAAATGAACCAGATGTATCTTGGGTTAAAATAGACAATAATTGACCACAGTCAGCGCCTATTGATGTTGTTGAAATTGGGTGTGCTCAGCTATTCTGAAAATCAGACTCTTTACGTGACTTCGAAAAGTATTTTGAAATCTATTGACCAAGTGCTGTGTTATGTTATTTCATGGTTAACTGTGTTGCTTGAGGAATTAAGGCCCCGATTCAGCACAGCACTTAAGTACATAAGTAATCACATCCCAATTCAGCAAAACACCTGAGCAAGTGTTTATGTCCCATTTACTTTCATGGAACTTAAAGTTAACCACATTCTTAAGTGCTTTGCTGAATCAGAGCCTAAGGTAAGAAGAAAAGGGGATAGGGCATGCAATTTACTATTAGGGACATGATTATGCTCATATTTGAGCATGCCCAGGATCGAGACATGCTGGCTGGGTGGCATGAAGGAAGCTTAAACTACTGCTATACTTTTTCTTCGGATAAATCAAGGACTTCAGTCTCCATAAAAGCAGCACCAGCCCCTTTTTTAAAATGCATTTGTTTAAAAAAAAAAAAAAAAAAAGATAAATAAGAGTAATGACCCTGAAAGGCCTTTCCACGTCTGACGTGAAGCTATTTTGCTTCAAAGCAAAAGGAATGTGAAATAAGCAATGAACATTTTAGCAGGGCAACAAAAAATCCCCACTTTGATTCAAATGCTGGGGAATGTTGAGCGATTCCATGACGCTGCCTGGCACTAACTGGCAGAAAAATAAATGAAAACACTGCTTTATTTACAGACAATCACAAATGGAACAAAATTGGAAGAAAGTCAAGAGAGTTGACTGGCTGATTGTCACAGCTGATTGTTTCCAACATCCAAACGTCCCAACCATCAGAATGCGCAACCTGCAAAGCCACAGGCTGGATCCATCAGGGACTCAAAGATCTGAAAAAGAACAGTGCAGCCAGTGTTGTCACTATGCGTAGCTATGAGTGTAGGTCATAAATTATTTTCCATAGCTGGGTTATTATTTTTCTGTGCAGGTTTGCAAACTGACAAATTAAAGTTCATTGTGTAATACACAATGACAGTGATAAATGACTGCTTTAATCAGTTATGCCCAGAAATGTCACTGGTGGTTTGATGGGCACCAGTGGAACATGAATCAGGGTTTGAGGAAATGCCGAAGGGAAGGCTCAGAAGTCATTAGGTGGCTTTAGTAATGAAGGAACATCTTGAAAGGATAATTATATACACCTGCTACCAATGGCGCAAAGATGCCCAGAGTGTTTACAAGTTCACGTTAACCTCTTCCACAAGTGGCCATTTCCACATGCAAGTAAGGAGTATATGAGTCAAATTCTGCCCTCACTTACACCAGTGTAAAAACCTAAATTTCACCACTGAAGTCAGTGGTGTTTCTCCAAATGTACACTAGCGTAACTAAGAGCAGAGTTTGACCCTGTGAATGCAATGGGTGCAGACATAGTTCTGCAGGCTCATGTTGTGGCATCCTTTGATAATTAGGTCTCGAGGCCAATATTTTCAAAAGTGATCAGAGATTTTGGGTGCCTCAATTTTTGGAGGCCCACACTGAAACACCTTTCAGTGACTTGATTTTCAGAGAGAAGATGCTCACCACTTTGTCTCAGAAATTTTTGAAAAAATAAAAAACATTTTTGAAATAACGTTCTCTGAAAAACACCTACTCTTTTCCAGCCAGCTCCACCTTTTCGTGATGTGTGACAAGTTTGACTCTGTGGGGCTGGCAATTAGAAAAATTTTTGCTTGCAAACAGGGCACATGCGATAAGGAAATCAGTGAACACAAAACCCTTTTAAATCTGCTCGCTCACCTCCCTTCTTTGTGAAGGGAGTGTCAACACGAGTGCACTGCAGAACAATAGTGAGGGAATGCCTTTTATACAAACATGTCTCTGATACTAAGGCTATGGCTACACTACAGAGCTTAGCAGCTGCACCAATCCAGCTGTGCCACTGTACACTCTCTAATGTAGCCACTCTAAGCCAATGGGAGAGAGCTGTCCCATAGGCTTCATTACTCCAGCCCCTGCAAGCGGCCGTAGCTATGTTGGTGGGAGAAGCTCTCCTGCTGACATAGCGCTGTCAACACCGGCGCTTAGGTCGGTGTAACTTATGTCACTCAGGGTACGTCTACACTACCCGCCGGATCGGCGGGTAGCGATCGACCTATCGGGGATCGATTTATCGCGTGTAGCGTAGACGCAATAAATCGATCCCCGATCGCTCTCCCATCGACTGCTGAACTCCAGCTCAGCGAGAGGCAGAAGCAAAGTCGATGGGGGAGCGCCGGCCGTCAATCCCGCGCCGCGAGGATGCGAAGTAATTGATTCTAAGTCGATCTAAGATACGTCGACTTCAGCTATGCTATTCTCGTAGCTGAAGTTGCGTATCTTAGGTCGATTTCCCTCCCCCCCCATAGTGTAGACCAGGCCTCAGTGGAGTGCCTTATTTACACCTCTGAGCGTAAGTTATACCGACATAAGTGTTAGTGTAGACATAGCCTAAGTGTCATGTGTCATCACTGGTCACCACGCCTACCTATGCTCTCTTCATATAGATAATTTCACCATCTGGTTCTGGGAGGTTTTTATATGGAGAAACCCTTTGTCTAATCAGACATTTTCCAGATAGGTATTTTTCTGTGGACTGCATATGACTGTTAAGTAGACCAGACTCGGCAGCACAATTGCTGCACAATTAACTCATTCTAGTTGCTGTGGTCACTGATAAGATGAAATTATTGTGGATGAATAAAATAGTCTGAGGTTTTCTGCATTTCTCCAGGAATCATCGTGGGAGAAGAATGAAGGCACTTTGGGTACCTTAACTATGTATTTATATACCTTCAAATTCAGCCTTAACAGTTAATTTCATGGAGGTTTTAGTGATTATTTTAAAATAAAACTACAAAGTTCTTGTAACAATGTTTACCCTTAAGCTCCTGCTATGTCCTCTCAATCTTAACTTCACCCTAAAATATTTTGTCTGGTGCCTCTTTCTTCCAGGAAAATTTTCTTCATATTCAACATAAATATTCCCTTTCCTAATTGCATTCCCTTGCCCCTACTTATAATTCATGTTACAATCTAAATGTCCAGTCTCTGTCTTTGCATCCTTCAGATATTTGAAGTCTGCTGTCACACAGTTAGCCAAGCTATACACTGTACATATTTTACTCTTTTAATCCAGGGCCGGCCTTATGGGTGGGCAACATGGGCAACTGCCTAGGGTGCCATGGTCGGGGGGCACCATGGTCAAGAGGCAAGCAGCGGGGCGGGCCTGGGGCGCAAGGCCTCGGAAGAAAGCTTGGGGCAATGGGGTGGGAAGTAGTGGGGCCCAGGAGTAATGGGGGGAGCCCTGGGAGTCAGCAGGGGTCAGGGGCAATGGGGGGATGGATGGGGAGGCAGTGGAGTCCAGGTGCGATGGGAGGCCTGGGGGGGTGGCAACAGGGGCCAGAGGCGATGGGGGGATGGGTGGAGAGCCTGGGGAGGCAGTGGGGGCCAGGAGGGTTGGGGGGATGGATGGGGAGCCCAAGGAGGCAGCAGGGGCGATGGGGGGATGGGTGGAGGGCCCGGGGAGGCAGCAGGGTCCAGGTGCATCGAAATGCAAGTTCGCCCAGGATGCCATTTTCCCTAAGGCCAGCCCTGTTTTAATCTTTCACTGTACATCAGTCCCATGATTTTTGTTGCTCTTCTCTGAATTCCTGCCAATTTTTCAATATCGTTCTAGTAAGGTGGTATCCAGAAATGAGTGTAATATGGTGTCCAGAATACAATATTCCAGGAGTGCATGTGCCAGAGCAACACAGACCCACCTTGCATTGTGTGCGGTTTGTTTATCACAAACTCATGTCCAGAGTGCTGTCTGCCACCATCCATGGGTCTCTTTCAATCAAAGTGCTTCTCAATCTTCTTGCATCCCTTGAATGCATGTCGTAGATTTTTTTTCCCCCTAGATGCACCAGTGTCACCTCTCTGTGATTCATACTGTACTTTCTCTTCTGCACATTCTTCCCAATCTTTTGAGAAGTAATTCAGTCTTTGCTTATCTCTGAGTGTTCCTCAGTTTAGGTCGTGCCTTCAATTACAGAGCTTTTACAATAAATCCCCCAGACTGAAACCTGTTCATCAAGATCATCTTGTTCAAGATTGTGGAATGTCAAAGACAAGGAAATATTCATCATGGACATGTTCACAGCAAATGTCCCCTTTTAAAAATATATATTGATGATAACCTTTGTGCCTGGAAGTTCTAGCAAGACTGCTAGCACCATCTAGTAATGCCTACATCGCCGCTGTATTTATCAGGGAGAAAATGGCTAGGATTAATCTAGATCAGCAAGACAAAAATTCATAGTGTCACTTAAAATCCAGTTTACTTCTCGTTGAGGAGCATAGGTAACAAAGGCTTCCGCATGTATTCATCAGCAGGTCTGCTTTTCAGACTGCTGCATCAAAGCAATTCTAAGGGACCACATCAAAACATTGAGAAAAGTAAATACTTACCATGATTTTCCTGCTAGTGGCACTCTTCGGATCTAATTCTTGTTTACAATAAGGCTGTTTTACATCACTCCAGCAACAGGCCTTAAAATGAGTGTAGCTAATTTATGTCCAAATTCGGGCTCCCTTACACTCACAGAGCAATGTAAGGAGGCCCTAGGGTACTCTGATGGGGTGTATCAACCCCACACCAGTTCAACAAGGTTTAACCCTTCTCTCTTGGCTGAGGAGGCCACGCCCCCTCGGCTCTGTTGGGCATGCTCCAACTGGAGACAGGCTATAAAAGGCAGCGGCTCAGTCTGCGTTGATCACCAGTGAGGAAGGAGGCATGCTGCTGACTCCTGGGGCAGGACCACCTGCACTCCAGGGCGCGGAGGCCAGCCAACCAGAGACGGAGCCCTACACACAGGCTCGAGACGCCACGGAGAGGGGAGAGACCGCAAAGACCTGGAGACGGTGAACTTCTGAGAGTCAGGTAGAAAGTGACCCAGGGAAACTTGGCAGGGATGCCATTGTAGAATCAGAGACAGGCTCGGCGTGTTTTGGTAGGATCCCCACTGAGCGGGTGGCAGGCAACTCCGCCACCAAGGCCCTGGGTTGGGACCCGGTGAAGAGGATGGGCCCACGTCCCCCTATCCTGGCCACCGCCCACTCCGGGGTGGTGGCCCAACTCCCTAGCACTATTGACTCTGGCCGCTAGGCCGCACTGCCCCGACAGCAGGGGACATATTATTGACTCTGGCTGCTAGGCGGCACTGCCCCGACAGTAGGGGCTGTTACTGACTCCGGCCATCCGGCCGCACTACCCTGATCTCAAGGGTCATCTGACTAAGGCCACAGGGCCATGCAGCCCCGAGACCGGGAGCAGCCCACCAGACGCAAGCGCGGAGCCGTAACACACCCTAGCCCCGCCCCCCAAAGGGAGACGGGTGTACCAACCCCACAACAGGTACATTTACACTTCGAGTCGGAAGGTGTAGTTCCTAGCTCGAGGAAACATACCTGCACTAGCGCACTAAAACTAGAAGTGTCGCTGCATCCCACAGGCTGTGGGATGGGTTTGCTGCCCTGAGTACAATCCCACCAAGCCGCTAGGCATGTATTTGGGTGGCTAGTCGCTCCCACTGCCCATGCCACTGTGGCTACCCTTCTATTTGTAGAGTGCTAGCTCCATCAGAGATAAGGCAGGTATGTCTCCTCAATCTGGAAATTACACCTCCCACTCGAAACAGAGACGCTCCCTTACTGCAAAATGTACATTCGGCACTTCAAGTGGAATTTGTCTACAACTGTCAACAATTTCTTAAAAATCACCTGTAATTCCACAACTAAAAAACTTTTGATTTAACTTTAAGAGTTGATTATTTATAATAGTTATTATTAAGGCTGCGTGTCTGTCACGGAGGTCACGGAAGTCACAGATTCTGTGACTTTCCGTGACCTCTGTGACTTCTGCAGCGGCTGGTGCTGGCTCAGGGGCAGCCCCTGGGCCAGCAGCAGCAGTTTGGGTGTGTAGGAGGGGGCTCAGGGCTGGGGCGGGGGGTTGGGGTGTGGGACAGCACTTATCTCAGGGGGGGCTCCCCGGCTCCGACTGGCATGTCCCTGCAGCTCCTAGGTGGAGGAGCCAGGGAGCTCCGTGTGCTGCCCGTGGCCTCAGGCACCGCCCCTGCAGCTCCCACTGGCTGCGGTTCCCAGCCAATGGGAGCTGCGGAGCAGGCGCTTGTGGTGGGAGCAGCGCATGGAGCCCCCGCACACACACCCCACCAGTGCCAGTGGGGGTGCCGGGCTACACGCCACCAACCGCCCCCCCGAGTGCAGGTCCCGGGTTGCGTTCCACCACTCGGACAGCCCCACATACCAGCACCATCAGGGGTCCTGGGCCACGCCCCGCCTCCCCAGCACCTGCGGCACCCCCGGACCGCCCTCCACCCCCGAGCACCCGCAACCCTCCTGCCCAAGTTTTAGTTAGGGGTATATAGTAAAAGTCATGGACAGGTCATGGCTGTGAATTTTTGTTTATTGCCCATGACCTGTCCATGGCTTTTACTAAAATTACCCATTACTAAAACTTAGCCTTAGTTATTATTTATACAGCACACAAAAATGTACACTGGACACTTCTCAGAGCAAATTAAAAAAAAAACATGGGGTAAAGTTTTCAAAAGCACCCAAGTGACTTGGGAACCTACAGGTTCGTCTATGTGGCGCAACTACAGGACTACATCAGTGCAAACTAGATATCTTTTAATTCATGCCAGCAGGGTCTACATGGGACAGTTAAAGTGCAACATGTTAGAGAACTCTACAATTCACATGCTCTAGTCTGGACTGAGGTGTCATGTAGACACGGCCTTAGTCCAGGGATTGGCAACCTTTGGTACGCGGCCCACCAGGGTAAGCACCCTGGCAGGCCAGGCCGGTTTGTTTACCTGCTGCGTCCGCAGGTTTGGCTGATCGCGGCTCCCACTGGCCGCAGTTCACCATCCCAGGCCAATGGGGGCGGTGGGAAGCAGCGGCCAGCACATCCCTCGGCCCACCCCGCTTCCTGCAGCCCCCATTGGCCTGGAGCGTCGAACCGCGGCCAGTGGGAGCCGCGATCGGCCGAACCTGAGGACTCTGCAGGTAAACAAACCGGCCCGGCCCACCAGGGTGCTTACCCTGGCGGGCCGCGGGCCAAAGGTTGCCGATCCCTGCCTTAGTCCCATTTTTAATAGAGACGTATGCACTAAGGAGCCTAAGTCCCATTGACCTACAATTATATTTAGGTTCCCATAATTCTGGGGTGCCAGGAAGTTTTTGATTAATGGTTCCTATATTGTCCTATCTCTGTCCTCCATGGAGAAGATTGCCTTTTACCCACCTAGGACCTAATCTTGAAATTAATGGAATTTCTAGCTAGTGTATGTCCTGTAGGATAGAGTCTAACATGAGCTGTAAGACACTGGCACAAGAAGGGGTGGAGAAGTTAAGGCTGGAGTTTGTGGTCCAGGTTTTCAAAATGGCTAATGATATTGGATGATTCCAATTTTGTGTGTCAAACCTGAGATATTTAAAGGAGGCTCATTTTTTCCAGGAGGGTGCTCAGGGCTTTCTAAAAATCAAGCCCCTTTAATATGTCTCTAAACCAGTAGTCACTTTGAAAATCTTTTCCAAACTCCATGTCTAAGTCTGTGTCTAATTCTTTCACTGAATTGTGAGTCTTTTGTCTGATTAAGCCGATGTTTCTCATCAACATCCATCCTTCATGTGAAGATTTTCTAGGAAACCATTGACTAGAAACCCTTCCCTGTCTCTTCAGAAAGTTTAGCTGACATACAGAAATGACAACATGAGACTTTTTGACATTTAAAGGGAGGAGGTACACCACTCTCTGCTATGAGTCAGTTGCTCGGGAATGATAAAACACAGCAAAGGTTAAGATCGCCTCCCGAGTACGATGCCTGCAGAATGACTTCAAAAGCCTAAAATAAATAAATAAGCAAAAGAAAACATAGTTCTTGCCTGAATGACACAAAGAGGAACTGCCCGTTTAAAAATTCAGCAGACACTTTCTGATTCTTGGTTGCAGTTTTCTGGTAACTCTTTGATCAAGTCACATCCACTTGAAGCACATGATGATACAGATGGAGATACCAGAATACAGTTTCTGCATTTGCAATTTCCCCATCTTCAAAGTGTTTTTCAGTTTTATCGTCAGTCTGGAGAAAACCCTGTGGCATGTGAACATTTTTTTTCTTTTTTAAATTCATTATTGTTATTTTATATATATTATTTTTTCTTCAGCTCTCAGCCAGGATACTAATATATTCATAGCTTCCAAGATACATTTCTAGCACTTTGCAGACAATATCTGGTATCGCCTCTGGTTAAGCCATCATTAAAAAAAAAAGATTATTTTTCAGTAGGAGGGAAAACACACGTAAATATTATAACAAAAGACTTCTGTGCTTCTGCCTTCAACCTGAATGTACCTGCGCAACTTCTAAAGAGAACTGAGGGCTGAATTAGCATAATATTAAGCCACCCCCATTGAGCCCTGTCAGTTCAGAAAATAATTCACTTTCTGCTGCCCATTATTCTAAACAGATAATTATGGAGAGAGGAGAAAGACTAAATGGCATAATACTAGAGCTTTGTGTGAGAGAACACAAGGGCTTCTCTGGAAAGCTGAATGATTAGTGGAGAGGGATTGCCATGTGTAAGGGATGCAGAGAACACTGCAAGATAGTGTGTGGGACAAATTTATCTCTGGTGTAACCCCAGTGAAGTCAGAGGAGTTACACCATGGCTGAATTTGACCCCGCAATCTTGCGCCTGTTAGGAAAATGGTATTTCTGATCCCTTCTTGTATCTAATCTCTTATTCCCAGTATCAGGTGAGTTAGAGTTCTATGTTCCTGGTGAGCAACAAGAGTTGAAAACTATTTTCTACACTATCTAGTATTCTCTGCTAACATACAATGAAATACTTCTGAGTTCAGTCCACTGGGGTGTATTTGCATTAATATGTAACATTTTATAGCTGGACAAACTTAGGGCCAGATCCAGAGCCCATTGAAGTCAATGGAAGGACTCACACGGTCCTTGGATTGCAGCCTTATTGAACTCAATGGAGTTCAACAGGTATATCTGAGGGCAAAAGCTGTCCCTTTATCTGCTGAGTGCTTTACAGAATGCCGGTTCCCACTATTTTAACATGAGTGTTGTGAATTTTTTTTCTTCAAGTTCCATCTCCTGCAGTTATGAGAATCTCAGCTCCTTTTCTTTTAAAGTAAGTTTATAGCCACCACAGTTGTGAAGAAAAGCTGGAAAATGTGAACCTTCCCCTTTGCATGGCCCCAGGACCAGCTCTGATAGTAAACACCAAATGCTGCAGCATAAATTCTAGTGGGTTTAGCTTCCTTTCTGTTGCAGAACAGCCAGACAAAAGGTGCAAGACGACCCACTTGTCTAGCTCCTTGAACCACGTGGGGGCAGAGCATGCTCAACATGGTTCAAACAGGAGGAGGCCATCAGATGGTGGAGGGAAGGCTTAGGGCTGGGCGAGTTTACACAGACTCATTCAGAGAACCAGCAGTCTGACTGGAGCTTGAACGCAGCTATTTGGGAACGATAAGCTGAAATTGGATTGCACATCAGCATATGCTTTGTAGATGAGCTAATGGTTCCTACTGGCATGATAATGATGGACTGAAATAGGTTTCATTTCAGTAGGAAGCGGCCAAAAAGCAATTTCACAGCCAGCCCCAGAATGCTACGGCCAACTCTGCTTGTTAACGTGTCTGGCCCTCTCCGAGCACACCCACTCATGACCACAGCAGTTGCTGCAAGGGGACCGCCCATCCTGCATCATCCAACAGTGCACATAGGATCATATGAGGATGCACTACATATGCTCCACAATCCTCCCTTCCACCCTGCAGCTCAGGAAAAGGAGGAGAGCAGACAGGGACAAGCCGCTGTTGCACTGAGTGGGAATCCTGTAGCCACTACAGCCAGCCTGTCTTGCTTCCAGTACCTACCTGTCTGAATTGCTCCCTGTGGGAACCCTCTTCCTCCACTGCCCACCCTAACTGTGATAGGGTGTAAACTCCACGCTGGCACTGAAAGGGCTAAGGGGAGATGATGAGCTCAATTAGTGCACATGGTTACACTTGCAGGATGGGCCAGAACTAACTTAGCATGAGACCCAGCTGGGCAGGCGCTGTGTGGCTACTATAATGGAAAGGCTTCAGGGCACAAGGGGAAGGAGGTCCCGGGGGAGGGGAGGCCTTTGGAAGAAGCTCTGGTGAAGCGTCAGGAGAGATTTGGAGCAGCCACTTGGGAGCCAGCTCCAGTGGTGGGCCCTGATAAAAGGGCAGGATTGGGACTTCCAGGGAGAGAGCCCTGGGTAGTATTCAATTGAGGAAGAGGGCACAGGGGAAAATTAACAGGGATGAAGAGCTTTAGGAAAGCAGAATTTTGTTTAAGTTCATATTTTCAGTTGGAATTTGTTGAGGGATTACAGGGGAGAGCCCTGTGAGTCCTGGCCTGAGTGACAGATGAACCTAGACAGGCTGTGGAGCATAGGAAGGCAGAGGCTTTGGAGCCTGAGGAGTATGTAGGTACACAGTGAGCCCAGGCATGGACTGGTGGGAAAGGCCTGAAGATAGGCAGATGGAGGAAGCAGGGGTCCTGAATAGACAGACAGTGTCTGTGCTGGAACCCAGAGAAGAGGCAGGACCTAGCTTCCCCCACCAGCCACCAGGGAGGTGGGGTGAAGCTCCTGGTATGGGGGAATAAGGACTTTTGAGAGTCCTGAGAAGAGACTGTGTCAGGACCATGGGACCCAGAGTTGGGGGCTGAAGGCCTCATGTAGGGGCATTGGACTTTTGGTTGTTGGACTCAATGTTACCCCAGAAGTTGTGTGGGGGACTATAAGTGGCCTGGATGAAGGGCTGTCACTAGAAGAGGCAGACCACCAAAGGGCTGGAGCAGATGAGGAGAGGCTACTATGCCATGCCCAGCCATGAGGAGGCATGCCAGTGGTGAGTCCACTCTTCTACACCAACACTGGCCCACTCTCTCCCTTCACCAGCTAGGGGAGATCTGACCACCTCAAGAACCAAAGGAGACACATGCCCTAACTCGCCCCCAGAGGGGAGCTATCCCTCACCCAACTAACCACTACACAGCCAGAGACCACCGTATGGTCCACCCACTACAACACACTGCCAGTAGTGTCTGCGAGACAGACAACCTGCCACCAGTGCACCTCGGAGATCTCCAGTGAGTGAGAGTTTTTTTGAATACTGATGTCACAGAAATGCGGGTAACTTAGCCAGGCAGCTACCAGCTGCAGGCTGCTGCTGCCTCATGCTGCTCCGCTTTCCACCCCCTCAACACAGGCTCCCACTCCACCCCACACCACCCAGCTCCACTTATGGCCTCCCCATTGGCTGACTGTTTAGGAGCTGAGAGCCAATCAGATTCTGGCCGGGCCCCCCATCAATGGGGAGTTAGTAACCAGAGCTGGGTGCTGTAACTGGGAAGCTCCCTACTCTGCTGCCATGATGCAGGGGTGGCCAGGCCAAATTTGAGCCACATTGCGAGCCAGCGCATGGACTCTTGCTGGCAGACCCAGACTCTGCGCAATGAGATTTCCTGAGGTAAGTGTGAGTATGTGAGACAGGGTTCGAATGCATGCCTCGCAACTCAGGCATGAGACTTGAGGTGTCTGTCCGCTGCTGATGAGAACAGCTACCGCACAGGCCATCCAAGAGCTGTCCAGAGCAGTCTCATGAAGGAACCCTCGGCAGGGGGCTGTATGATGTATTCGGTGGGTGGGGGAAATGAGGACTAGTGGATTTGTGGCGGGGGTAGGGAATAGCATTTTACAGGTCACTGATTGAGACAGAAAAATTTGGAGGGAGCCCCTTGTTGGAAACACTTCAGTGACTAAACCTCTGTGGTCCCATTCTCGCAGTCCTCACTCGGGCACAATTCCCACCAATGTTGGTCAGAGTTTTGCCTGCAGGTCTAAAGCAGGATCAGGCGCCATAAAGTTTCTGAACAATTAATAGATGTGTCATTAAAAAAACATCGCTATCTTTACATCTAAATTAAATCCTCCCTCGAGACACTTCAGTTCAAGTGTAGCTAAGTGATTTCTACAGCTTGGCCTAATGTAGAGTGCGGTGAGCACAGCAGGCCGTCAGGCTAACCAGAGATTTAATGCTTGCTTGACTGAGGAGTATATTAATGATTAATATCATAGCTCCAAAGAGCCCTAGTTGTGGGCCAGGATCCAATTGTTCTAGGCGCTGTACAAACACAGAAGAAAAAGAAAGGCCCTGCCCGGAAGTATAAGGCACAAGACAATAGATGGATACAAAGATGGATACAAATGATACTAGAATTCTTTGAGGGGATCAACAAGCACGTGGATAAGGGGGATCCAGTGGTTATAGTGTACTTAGATTTTCAGAAAGCCTTTGACAAGGTACCTCACCAAAGGCTCTTAAGCAAAGTAAGCTGTCATGGGATAAGAGGGATGCTCCTCTCGTGGATTGGTAACTGGTTAAAAGATAGGTAACAAAGTGTAGGAATAAATGGTCAGTTTTCAGAATGGAGAGACGTAAATAGTGGTGTCCCCCAGGGGTCTGTACTGGGCCCACTCCTATTTAACATATTCATAAATGATCTAGGAAAAGGGGTAAACAGTGAGGTGGCAAAATTTGCAGATGGTACTAAACTAGGTTCGATGGGGGCAGGTGACCAAAGCCCACAGGTAAGTCAAAAACATGGAGATCTGGGACAAAGGTCAGAATCTGAGGGGAGCATGAGGTGTTATAGCAGAAATAAGGGAGAGACAAGACAGAACTGGGGGGGAATCAAATCAGTATCTTCGATGTCTGTATACTAATGTGAGAAGTATGGGGAATAAGCAGGAAGAACTCGAAATGCTAGTAAATAAACACAACTATGACATAGTTGGCATCACAGAGACTTGGTGGGATAATACGCATGACTGGAATATTGGTATATCTTGCTCAGGCAGGACAGACAGGGAAAAAAGGGAGGAGGTGTGGCCTTATATATTAAAAATGTATACACTTGGACTGAGGTTGAGATAGAAATCAGCGACAGACTTGTTGAAAGTCTCTGGGTAAGAATAAAAGGGGTAAAAAACAAGGGTAATGCCATGGTAGGGGGTCTACCACAGACCATCAAACTAGGAAGAAGAGGTGGATGAGGCTTTTTTAAAACAACTAACAAAATCATCCAAATCACAAGACTTGGTGGTGATGAGGGACTTCAACTACCCAGACATCTGTTGGGAAAATAACACAGCAGGGCACAGATTATCCAACAAGTTCTTGGAATGTATTAGAGACAATTTTTTATTTCAGAAGGTGGAGAAAGCTATTAGGGGGAGTCTGTTCTAGATTTGATTTTGACAAATAGGGAGGAACTGGTTGAGAATTTGAAAATGGAAGGCAACTTGGGTGAAAGTGATCATGAAATGGTAGAGTTCATAATTCTAAGGAATTGTAGGAGGGAGAACAGTACAATAAAGACAATGGATTTCAAGAGGGCAGACTTTAGCAAACTCAGGGAGCTGGTAGGTAAAATCCCATGAGAAGCAAGTCTAAGGGAAAAACAATTGAAGTCAGTTGACAGTTTTTCAAGGAGACATTATTAAGGGCACAAGAGCAAACTATCCCACTGCATAGGAAAGATAGGAAGTATGGCAAGAGACCACCCTGGCTTAACGAGGAGATCTTCAATGATCTAAAACTCAAAAAAGATTCCTACAAAAAGTGGAAACTTGGTCAAATTACAAAAGATGAATATAAACAACACAAGTATGTATGGACAAAATTAGAAAAGCCAAGGCACAAAACAAAGGAAACAAGAAAACATTCTACAAATACATTAGAAGCAAGAGGAAGACGAAGGACAAAGTAGGCCCGTTACTCAATGAGGGGGGAAAGACAATAACAGAAAATGTGGAAATGGCAGAGGTGCTTAATGACTTCTTTGTTTCAGTTTTCTCCAAGAAGGTTGGTGGCGATTGGACGTCTAACATAATGAATGGCAATGAAATTGAGATAGGATCAGAGTCTAAAATAGGGAAAGAACAAGTCAAAAATTACTTAGACAAGTTAGATGTCTTCAACTTGTGATGAAATGCATCATAGAATACTCAAGGAGCTGATTGAGGAGATATCTGAGCCATTAGCAATTATCTTTGAAAAGCCATGGAAGACGGGAGACATTCCAGAAGACTGGAAAAGAGCAAATATAGTGCCCATCTATAAAAAGGGAAATAAGGACAACCCGGGGAATTACAGACCAGTCAGCTTAACTTCTGTACCCAGAAAGATAATGGAGCAAATAATTAAGCAATCAATTTGCAAACACCTAGAAGATAATAAGGTGATAAATAACAGTCAGCATGGATTTGTCAAGAACAAATCATGTCAAACCAACCTGATAGCTTTCCTTGACAGGGTAACAAGCCTTGTAGATAGGGGGGAAGCACTAGATGTGGTATATCTTGACGTTAGTAAGGCTTTTGATACTGTCTCGAATGACCTTCTCATAAACAAACTAGGGAAATACAACCTAGATGGAGCTACTATAAGGTGGGTGCAAAACTGGTTGGAAAATCATTCCCAGAGAGTAGTTATCAGTGGTTCACAGTCATGCTGGAAGGGCATAACGAGTGTGGTCCCGCAGGGATCAGTTCTGGGTCCGGTTCTGTTCAATATCTTCATCAATGATTTAGATAATGGCATACAGAGTATACTCATAAGTTTGTGGATGATACCAAGCTGGGAGGGGTTGCAAGTGCTTTGGAGGATAGGATTAAAATTCAAAATGATCTGGACAAAATAGAGAAATGGTCTGAAGTAAATAGGATGAAATTCAATAAGGACAAATGCAAAGTACTCCACTTAGGAAGGAACAATCAGTTGCACACATACAAAATGGGAAAGGACTGCCTAGGAAGGAGTACTGCGGAAAGGGATCTGGGAGTCATAGTGGATCACAAGCTAAATATGAGTCAACAATGTAACACTGTTGCAAAAAAAGCAAACATCATTCTGGGATGTATTAGCAGGAATATTGTAAGCAAGACACGAGAAGTAATTCTTCCACTCTACTCCGCATTGATTCGGCCTTAACTGGAGTATTGTGTCCAGTTCTGGGTGCCACATTTCAGGAAAGATGTGAACAAATTGGAGAAAGTCCAGAGAAAAGCCACAAAAATTATTAAAGGTCTAGAAAACATGACCTCTGAGGGAAGATTGAAAAAATTGGGTTTGTTTAGTCTGGAGAAGAGAAGACTGAGTGGGGACATGATAACAGTTTTCAAGTACATAAAAGGTTGTTACAAGGAGGAGGGAGAAAAAATGTTCTTCTTAACCTCTGAGGATAGGACAAGAAGCAATGGGCTTAAATTGCAGCAAGGGCGGTTTAGTTTGGACATTAGGAAAAACTTCCTAACTGTCAGAGTGGTTAAGCACTGGAATAAATTGCCTAGGGAGGTGGTGGAATCTCCATCATTGGGGATTTTTAAGAGCAGGTTGGACAAACACCTGTCAGGGATGGTCTAGATAATACTTAGTCCTGCCTTGAGTGCAGGGGACTGGACTAGATGACCTCTCGAGGTCCCTTCCAGTTCTATGATTCTATGATTCTATGAAAACTGCTCAAGATAGTTAAATCCCAGGCAGACTGCAAAGAGCTACTAAAGGAACTCTCAAAACTGGGTGACTGGGCCACAAAATGGCAGATGAAATTCAATGTTGATAAATGTAATGCAATGCACATTAGAAAACATAATCCCAACTATACATATAAAATGATGGGGTTTAAATTAGCTGTTACCACTCAAGAAAGAGATCTTGGAGTCATTGTGGATAGTTCTCTGAAAACATCCACTCAATGTGCAGCAGCAGTCAAAAAAGTGGACAGAATGTTGGGAATCATTAAGAAAGGGATAGATAATAAGACAGAAAATATCATATTGCCTCTATATAAATCCATGGTACGCCCACATCTTGACTACTGCGTATATTGGATATATTGGAATTGGAAATGGTTCAGAAAAGAGCAATACAAATTATTAGGGGTATGGAACGGCTTCCATATGAGGAGAGATTAATAAAACTGGGACTTTTCAGCTTGGAAAAGAGACGACTAAGGGGGGGATCTGATAGAGGCCTTTAAAGTCATGACTGGTGTGGAGAAAGTAAATAACAAAGTGTTATTTATTCCTTCTCATAACACATGAAGTAGGGGTCACCAAATGAAATGAATAGGCAGCGGGCTTAAAACAAACAAAAGGAAGTATTTTTTCACACAACGCACAGTCAACCTGTGGAACTCTTTCCCAGAGGATGTTGTGAAGGCCAAGACTATAACAGGGTTCAAAAAAGAACTAGATACATTCATGGAGGATAGGTCCATCAATGGCTATTAGGCAGGATGGGCAGGGATGGTCTCCCTAGCCTCTGTTTGCCAGAAGCTCGGAATGGGTGCCAGGGGATGGATCACTTGATGATTACCTGTTCTGTTTATTGCCTCTGGGGCACCTGGCATTGGCCACTGTTGGAAGACAGGATACTGGGCTAGATGGACCTTCGGTCTGACCCAGTGTGGCCGTTCTTATGTACAAACAAACATGCATAAAATGACAGAAAGATCTACTGGATTGTCCAGTCTATTCCCCAGGCAGGTCAGGATAGTCCCCTTCAGTATGTTCTCCCGAGCTTTGTTCACTTCAAATTTTGCCTGATGAGACGAGCAAACACCTGTGATAACACTGCTGTGCACTATGGCATTTTGCAGCTCTCCGAGTAATTGATATCTCAGTGCTGCAGAACAATCATCCAACCTGTTGAAACTATGGACCAGTCTCAGCCCTGGTGTAAACTGGCATGCGGAGGTATTCCATACCCTCTGTGGTGGTCAGAGCTGGGCTACATGCCAACTCTGTATAGCCCAGAGAGAAAAGAAGCTTGGAAAGAATGGGAAGGCCACTGGGTCTACAGCTGCACAGATCTAGCAGTCACAACCTCCTGCCTAGAGTGTGGGCAGGGATCAAAGCTCTTATTCCAGACCAGAAGCTGAAATTGCAGCAGCTTTAGTTCACTTTGGCTTCTTACCATGGCTACTACTAAGGGACCCAGCAATTTCACAGAGACTCAGCTTCTCCACAGGACCTGAGAGGTTCGGGGTCTTGCCCCCTGCAAACTCCTCAAGGCCCAGAACTGCCCCCACTAGGGAAGATTTTTGGTTAGAAACAACTCCCAGGGGAGCTTGCAGAGTTCCCTGCCCCCTGCCTGTGGGTTTCTTCCTTAGAGTGGGAGACCTGGTGTTTGCCGTTAATTAGGCTAAGGGGGAATTCAGCAGTATTTGTAGTCCAGATACTGGGCCAAATTTTGCCCTAATTACACCTCTGGGGAAACTGCTGACCTACATGGAGTGAGGACGTGAGCATTAAATTGGACAGGAAAATATGGAACAAAATACGGTAAGTCAAAATATTATAAATTTCTCTCTGCTTTTATGCCTTTGTATAATCCACTAAAAAAAACCATTTTTATATGTGCTGAATCCTCATCCCTACAATTAATAGAGAGGCGCAAAAGAAATGGATACATGATAATGTGCAGGTATCCCCCGGGAGCTTGCCACACTTACAATATTTGGTGTTTTTCTTAATGCCCCAGTTCCTGCAGTCATTTGAGGATCTCAACTTTGTTGATTAGATAGATAGATAGATAGATAGATAGATAGATAGATAGATAGATAGATAGATAGATAAAGTTTCTAGCCCTGGTGATTGAAGGAGAATATGGGCTTCTAGAAAAAGTAATCCCCTGGGGATGGAGTAGGGAGAGGTGGTGACTGCTTGAGGAAGTAAGCTGAAAGGTAAGATATCATCTGCAATAGGGAAATGTCTAAAGGCTCAAAAAACAGAAGGCAAATAAAAAGAACCTGAAACAGCATATCTTAAAATCTCATGATTTGGGGAGGACAGGGCTGGCTCATGGTTTTTTAACACATGGGACTGGCAATTCTGCACACACTATGAGCTGCCTCAAAATTACAGTTTCCTGGGGTGACCTACACACCAGGGTCAATTTAATACTTGATGCACTGAAACTTGAGCAGTTTATCTTGAGCCTCATTAAAGCAAAATGCAAACTTACAGATCCATGGGAATGATGGTTCTTTCACGCTGTGCTAATTGTGAAACACCTAATAGTTCACTGCTGGAAAGCTATAACATCTCCTAAGACTGAAGCCTTCTATAATGGACTTAGCTTTGCCAGTTGCATCAACTAATGAAGTGACTGAGCGAAAAGGAAGGGGGAGGAAAGAACCTGATGTTCATGTATTTGTATTCTTCAGAATTTCTTTTTTCACAATTCTCTGTGAAGAACCTGTGCACTTCTGGATGATGAAATACTGCAGCAATGGACGGCAGTATAAAGCTCTAATAGTATTGGACATTCTGAGCTAAATCCGGTGTCCCTACTTCCTTGGGAGTAAAGGTCAGTCACAGCTACGCACTCTGGCTGGGCTCCAGTAGTAGAATCCTTGAGCTAAGCCGCTCTCCCCTTGGAGACATAATCTGTGACTCTCCCATAGATAACTCCGACCTCCCTGCTGGAAAGTAGAGCCATCCCAGAGGGCTGTCAGCTTGGGAGATAACGAAGGGACTGAGCAATCCTACGATGGGGCATGTATGCCACACTGGTACTGAGAGGTTTAATGGGAGCTTCAGAACTCAATTAACCTGCCTGTTGGCACCTGAAGGGGTGTGAAGTAAGTCGATTAGCAGGGCCACCTGGAGTCAGGTTTCCTTAAAAGAACAGAGGAAGTTCAGTGAGAGAGAGGAGGCTGGAAATTCCTGCACTCTAAGGGCTTGCCTTCATGGACCGTGCTACGGCGGCACAGCTGCACGGTAGCGCATTAGTGAAGATGCTCCTATGATGACGGGAGAAGCTCTCCCATCGACATAGTGCTGTCTACATGGGGGTTTAGGTCAGTATAACAACGTCACTCAGAGTTGTGGATTTTTCCACATCCCTGAGCAACATAGTTATACTGCTATAGGTCTGTAGTGTCGACTGGCCTAAGTATCGGGGAAGACCATGGAAGGGCTAAAGTTCAAGCCTGGGAAAGGTGTAAGGGGTTTAAGTTTGTACTTTTGGTTTGAGAATTGGGAATTGTTAGAGAACACCAGGGAAGAATCCTGCGAGTCATGGCCCTGATCTGAAACCTCTGAGAAATACAGGTACACACAGGGCCCAGGACGGGGCTGTGAGAAAGGCCTGCAGACCAACTCAGGTAGGAAGAAGCCCAGAGAGGTAGCAGGGGAGGGTCTGAATACACAGACCGTGCCTGCTTAATACAGGGTCCCTGTGCTGGAACCCAGAGGAGGGCCTGGGTTCCCTGACCAGCCAGACAGCCACTCTCCACCCACTAGGATGAAGATTTGTGAAAGCCTTGGCATGAGAACGTGTAAGGACTGTGGGGTTCAGAGCTGGGGGCTGCAAACCTGACATAAGGACGTTGGATTTCTGGTGTGTTGGATTCTGTTACCCTGAAAGGGATGGAAATAAAACATGACCTGGATGGACAACTGAGTCAGGAGAAGAGGCCGACCACTGCAGGTCCATCAACAGGGGGTGCTAGACAATAGAGAGTTGCTATGCCACATCTGTCCACAAGGGGACACACCAGTGGTGAGTCAGTTCTTCTACAAATGCCCACTCCCTTCTACCATAGGAGCTGGCCAATGGTCCCTCACAGGCAAGAAGGGGGATACACAGCCCCAACAGCTCCCCTCCCACTCAAGGAAGGGTAGAGACAGCCTCCTGTAATCCCCCTACCTTGGCACTTATTGTAGGGGGCTCTGTCTAAGCCAGCATCCCTCCCATCCTCAGATCCCCTTTCTCCTTTCACAGCTCACTCTGAGGCTCCTGCAGCCCCAGGTTGCACTGGTTTCCAGGGTGCATGCATAGGGAAGGGGAGGGACCAGGATCAGCAGAAGCTAGCGGAGGGGTTGAAAGCTCTTTTGCATGAGCTCCTCTTCCGAGGCTTCAAAGGATGGGATTAAGGCATAGCTATGGAGTCATGTCATGCCCCTCACCTCATAGGCCTGTCCTGGTCAGGCTGATGCATAGCTCCCCTCAGTAAATTTGAGGAGGTTTCAAGATTTGCCCCGCTGTGAAGAAAAGTTACCGTTGAGTGAAATTCCATCTAATACTGTAATGGAGAAAGTAATCAATGCAGGCCCCCCTTCCCCTGAGGGGCTGAGCATCCTCAAGCATCCACTGCCTTTGTTTTGAGGCCACTCATCTCCTTGTAGGATTGAGCCCCAGCCATGTAAAGTTCTAGGAAAAGGCACAGCCTCTCTGGTGTAGAAAGTGAAATAAATAAAGCTGGTCAGGAAGTGAATTGTTTCCCAGTGAAAAATTTTGACAGAAAAGACAACCTGGAAAATGGAAATGTTTCATTTTGGTGGTCGCGAGGGCTTCAGATTTTTTTTTTTTCCACAAAAAAATCCAATCCATTTAATCAAAAAAACATTTTGTGTCAAAAAGCATTGATTGACAGAAAACGTTCTACTGGTTCTAGAAATAAATACTATAGCCCATCCAAAGAGGGGTTTTTTTTCATTAACAGAAGGGGTTTTACACATCCCCTATACCACATTACTTCAGCACTTTGCAACCTTTAGCATATTTCTCCTCATTTCACCCTTGTGAGGTAGACAAATATTACTACCCCTATTTAAACTGAGCTGTAAATAACTTGCCCAAGATCTTACAGGAAGTCTAGGGTAGAGCAGAGAATTGAATCCAGGGTTTCTGACCACTGGGCCTACATACACATAGTTAAATCTCTTGAGGGGCAGGGGTGCTGGAACAATTTGTATAGTGGGGGTGCTGAGAGCCACTGAACCAAACTGTAAACCCTGGATATGATGGAAACCACTTCAAGCTGTCACACCCTCAGCATCCCTTATACTAGCACCTATGTTGAGGGCTGTAATACTTTGGTCTGATTCTGGTTGCTGGGCTTTGTGGGGGTGATGTTTAATGGCCTGTGATATACCTGAGGTCAGACTAAATGATCTGGTGGTCCCTTCTGCCCTTAGAGTCTATGACTCTGTGTACAATCAGCTACAAAAACTGTGTCCTTCCTATTCAAAGGCTTGTTCATTTTGAAAGACCTTGTTTTACACACAAGATGTACCCTTTTAACTATCTCTGTATAGCTGAAGTGGTACAACCCTCCTAGTATAGATGCAATTATACTGGTATAAAAGTGATTATACTGGTATGGTGTATTCCTGTATGGGAAGGGGAATATGTCATATAAGGGACCTTTGTCCTGCACCACAAGAGGAAGGTTGTACCAATGTAACTATTTCAGTATTTTCACACCTCTAACTAAAATAGCTATACTGGTACAATAACTGTGAGTATATAAGGAAACACAACAGGAGTGAACTGAATACCCTTCTGGCCAGTGATTTAAACAGCCCATGTGTTCTCCAAACTCAACTGTGTTTTTTCAGAAAAAAGTTACTATGTAGTAGGAAAATAATGTAAGAAATCCTAGAGAAGCACGTAATGGGCCAGTTTCACTGCCGGTGAGAGCAAGCTCAATTTAATTAAAGTCAGTGAAGTTGCAGGCAGTTTGGACTAGTATTTAATAGTGTTTTTTCTGAATTTGTTTTTTCCAGCCAGTGTTCAAAGTTGGGGAGGGGGGGCACCCTACTGCACTTCAGTATAAATTGAGCTGGCTATTCACAAAAATGTCAACTGTTTTGATTTTTTTTTTTATCAAAATTTGAAACAGATGACAACATTTGACTATTTTGAAATGTGACATTTTTTTCCCAGTTCTAATTAGTAGCTACATATTCAAAAGTTCAGAGGCTGGGTTCTGGAGAACCCAACAATTAGAATGCCTTACTGAACCATACTGGAACATCCATTGTGCTAGGTACAAACACAGAATAGAAATTTCTACTTTGAAGAGCTTAACTTGGCCTAACTCCAATAACATAAGAGGACTCCATGTTTCTAAAATTAAATAGGCTGTTTATTAAAAGAACTCTTTACAGAGGTTCTGTAACTGCAGTTAATGTTCTAGCCATGTGCACACAGACTGACTTCTTGACTAGAACTTTGCTACATATGCTTTTCACTAAGGACTGGACTAAATTTGGTTGTAAGTGTCCATAAAATTTGTAGCATTTAATATTCTGGGCTTTTTAGGCTTGGGTAGTTTACTGATTGGCTGAATCTCAGGCAATATCATAACATTAGTTAGTTGGGTATCCATTGTGGCAAGAAACTATGAATTGACATTCTCTGTAGCTTTCCATAGAAATAATAGTCCAGATTTGATATATTCCTTTCAGTGTAAGCAAGGCAATCATTTCTTTTTATGTAGAGATAAAATCACTGAAGTAAAATTAGTGACCATCTATCCTATCCTGACTCTGAAAAAGATTTGGAGGTCCTAGCAGATAATCAGCTGAACATGAACTCCTAGTACAACACTATGGCCAAAAGCAATAATGTAAACCTTGGATGCATAAACAGGGGAATCTCAAATAGGAATAGAGAGGTTGTTTTTACCTCTGTATTTGGCACCGGTGCCTTGCAACTGAAATACTGGTCCAGTTCTAGAGTCCAAAATTCAAGAAGGATGTTGGTAAATTAGAGAGGTTTCAGAGAAGAGCCACGGGAATGATTAAAGGATTAGAAAACATCCCTTATAATAATAGATTGAAGGAGCTCAATCTATTTATCTTAACAAAGACAAGGTTAAAGGGTGACTTGATTACAGTCTGTAAGTACCTACATGGGAACAAATATTTGATAATGGGCTCTTCATGTTATCAGAGAAAGGAATAACACGATCCAATGACTGGAAGTTGAAGCTTGACAAATTCAGACTGGAAGTGAGGCATATATTGTTAACAGTGAGGTTAATTAAGCACTGGAACAATTTACCAAGGGTCATGGTGGATTCACCATCACTGACAATTTTTAAATCAAGACTGGATGTTTTGTTTCTAAAAGATCTGCTCTAGGGATTATTTTGGGGATGTTCCATGGCCTGTGATATACAGGAGATCAGTCTAGATGACCACAATGGTCCCTTCTGGCCTTGGAATCTATTATTTCAGTATCTTAATGGAGTTCTAATTTAGTACCTATTGTCAGCCAATGTATATCCACAAGGTGCTACTAAGAAGCATGATCAGATAATAAAATGTTTTGCATAGCTGATTATCACGTGAAAGAATTGTGTACTGCGATACAAATATATGATTTTTGTATCACTAATAAAACAGTGTGATGTTCCTTAAGATTTGTCCTACATTTTTCATACAGCTACTTTTTGTATCTCATTCCACTGTCCCTTATTTCCTTGAAATGGAGGTGATCATTACCCTGAGTAGAAATGAGGATGTTTCTCTATTGTCAAGGAGCCAAAGTTTTCTGAAATAATTTCTTTTCACTGGAATCTATCCCTGGGCCCTACAATATCTACAGACACTCTGGCAAACACCTCCCTAATGATGGGCAATGGCTGCAAAGTCAGGGTGCCTTTAACCTCTTACGCTTCTGACATAAGACACAGTAATTTTTTACTGTCTCCAACATGTGAGGCCACTAGAAAATCTGTTCAAGCCTTTCCTTGACCAAAATGACTTGGGACGCTGTGTCCCTCTAGCCTTACAATCTATGCAAGTTACCTCAGCATTTTTAACAAATTCTTCACTACTCTCACAAGGCTCAGTGCTAATAATGTTCACTATGTTTTCCACCTGCTCTATTGCCACCTCTGGAGCAATGGTAGTGGCATTCACTGTGGCAGGTGGGGGTGTGGTGTTACCTTAAGTTTGGGGCAATTTGAATTTATATGGCTGAGAGCTCCACAGNTCAGCATTTTTAACAAATTCTTCACTACTCTCACAAGGCTCAGTGCTAATAATGTTCACTACGATTTCCACCTCTGGAGCAATGGTAGTGGCATTCACTGTGGCAGGTGGGGGTGTGGATTGTGGTGTTACCTTAAGTTTGGGGTAATTTGAATTTATATGGCTGGGAGCTCCACAGTGATGACAGACTACTTCCCTTCTGGTAATGGGCTTTAAACCCTGGGCTCCCGCGGGTTCTTTTCTTATCAAAGTTGGAGTTAAGTTTATTTCCAATTCCTTCTTCCCTCTTAACCTGGGTGATGGGAACTTCCCTTCCCCTGAGATTTGTGCCCCCCATGGGCCCTTGATTTAACATATTCATCAGCAATTTCTGCAGCCTCCAAAACTGTGGATGTTTTTTTTTGTCACAGATTTTTTTTTGTCAAATTGTTTTCAGTAATCACCTTCAGTCCCCACCTCCAATATCCATTTTACATGTTTGAACATATTCAACATGAGTGATGTTGTCAAACATTCTGGGGTTCCTGTACTTCAGCGGATAGGTCTCAGGGTAATCTTAAATCTTTTCAATACATTTTCTTTAAATTTCTTATACACCTTAACATCACCCTTCTCCATATCATTAAAAACTTGTCAGGCTTTCTCATTAATCTGCTTCAGAGGACAGGCATTTGTCTATCCACTGGGATATTGTGCATCCCACATAGTCTTTCAAAGGGGGACAGGAACTTTTCTGTATGGTCAGTTTCTTCATTAACTGGGCAGACTTTATCCCACTCCCTTGTGTTGGCGTGGGGAGGGGCAGAAGGGGTACTCGCTGGATGGGGAAGCTCCTTTTGCTGCTTCAGTAATTTGAGCTGCAATGTTTGAACTTCCATCTGCCGCTTGTGTGCCCTCTCCTCAACTTCTTTGTTGGTTTTGACTCCTGCTATTTGTTCTATGCATTTTCGGTGGGCTTTCTCCTCAGCTGTCTTGACTGCTTTGGTCTTGCTGACCAGCAATTTCTCCATCAGTCTTTGATGCTCACAGTCTTCCTGGGCTCTCAGGTGCTGCAAACAGGCCACTTCCAGTTCAGTGGACTCCTCTCTGATGTCTGGGGCAGGAGGGTTCTCAGGCTCCTTCACCTCTTCTTCCCAAGGCTCCAGGTCAAAAATTATGAACAAAGTTCTCAGCTCCTGGACTGGGGCTTTCTTTTTATAGGATATTCCCCTCTTCAAACATAACTGTTCAAGTTCTGTTCTCACAAGACCATCATGTGACTCATGATCACTCAATGTGTCTATTCTTTAACCTTTAAAACTCTTAATATCAAGTTTAAACTTTTAACAGTGCTGGGGTAATGATCTATAAACTTAATTGACCTGTGGTATGTGAATTCTGCTGACTACACCAGTGAATAGCAGTCCTGCAGTGACTGAAGAGCATGAGTACCAAGCTCAATCTGTTAGGAACCAGAGCACAAATCCAAAATTGGTTATGAGTTCTGTACTTAGATTTCACCAACCAATTATCAAGTGTAAACTGCTTAGGCAACTATAACAGCCTTCACAGGGAGTCCCGGGCAGTCCCCTTGGGTACTCCAATCTGTCTTGCTATCCAGGTAAGCTTACTTTTGTGATAGATGGTCCCTTACACCAAGGATCCCAGCAATATTCAGGTTACGCCCAGTCCCAAAGGACCAGTCACTTACCCCAGGTCAGTTGTACTTTAGATCTCACACCAAAGATGCTTGTAGCCAATCCTATAATCAATTATGTTCTTTTAATTGGCCTATGTTCTATTTCACACCTAAATTTCCTGTAGTAATGAATGGAAAGATTTTTATATTTTGTACCAGTTTTTTATAATGTAATTAAAATAAAAGGAGAGTTAAAAATACAGAAGAATTCTTTAAAGGTAGATCAAGCTTATAATATGGAATTACAACATAGTGGGCTATACCACAAAAGCTAAGTTTACACAACCTGGTTCCTACTTTGAGCCTCATATTAATAGTGATTCAAATGATTACAACAACTGTGGTCTTGGGAATGTGTTGCTAAGTAGTTAACTTAAAAAAGAAAGCACAAAAAGACAGGAATATGAGGCAAATGAAATGAATGTGAATATAAAAAAAACAACAGCAATGGAATGTAGGCCTGGCTTGACATGAGTAATTGGTCATGGATGAGGCCTCATTTCTTTGGAGACAAGATTAGGGAGATAAATGGATCAGCAGGCTGGAAACAGAAGTCTGTACTAGCTAAGATAAGGAGGAACACCCAGGAAACCATTTGCAATGGACAAGATAACAATGGATAAGACAAGCCTGTAACATAAGATGAGGTAAAGAGTAAGTCATCCACGGACAATGCTTGCTGTACAGGGTTTGGTTCCTACAAAGTGACAAACCAGTCCCCAAATATGTGATGCACTGTATAGTAAATGCCATGTAATGTGTATAAAGGAAGAGGTTTGCTGTGTAACTTTGGATCTGTGGTACGTCCTATACTCACCCCATACACTTGAGTCTGATCAATTCGTAGCTTTGCTGTATGCCAAATAAAGGAACCTGAGTGGTGAGATTGTAGCTGAACTGAGTTATTGGTGAACCAAGAGGAAGAGGTCTCAAGGGAAACCCAATAGGTTCCCACAGAAAACTTAACTTTTTCAGTGAAATATGTTGACCAAAAAATGATTTGGAAAAACTCACAGTGCTTGGGTATTGTTATTCAGATGCCTTATGCTCCCATTCTTTTCTATAGACCAGGCTTCCTGGTCAGATTACATCTCTCATAATGAACCATGATCTCTCCTCTTGATGGGGGGATTTGGTGCATTATAGCAGTCACATGGTGAGGAGCACGTCATGGGAGGTGAGTCCAGCTGGGAAGAGAAAAGGAGCATAAGGCATCCAAACTCAACTCCCATATGGCACCGTTGTGGCATTTCAAAGTCAAAATATTTGGGGTTTGGGGGATTCCGTTTTTGGATGATATGTCAAAAATGTCCATGTAAAGCAGAAACTTTTTCCAATAGAAAATTGTTTTGTTAGAACTCTTCCTTTCCATTGAAAAACAGTTGATAGACAATTTTCTACCAGCCCTACTCCAAAAAGTTAAGGCAGTAAGGCCCAGGGGTAGATTTGGATGGCCTAAAGAAGTTTATAATAATCTATTCAGGTCTGCACCTTGTCACCCTTCAAGCATATTATTTTGTATATATTGAGCAGGGAATTCCACATGAGCATGAAAATAATGTTTTATGTGTTATTATGTTCCTTTGTGATATAGCAACATTTTAGACTTATTACAAAGCAGGATAAACATGAGGCATGATTTTGCACCAGTTCTTCCAAGGTCATAATTTTTTCACACAGTTCTAGCTACAGCTACTCCTCTGCGCTATCTGTGCCTTGGCTGTTCTGTGGCTAATAGCACAATAAATATGATGGTCGAGAATTTCAAAGTGATTTTAAGTGTCTCCAATTGTAGGTTCCCAGCTGGAATTTCCTTAAAGGGGCCTGATTTTCAGAAGTCTTGTGCTCAGCACTTTCTAAAAATCAATCCCTTTGGAGGTGTCTCAAATTGGGGACCCAGACAACCCAGTTACTTTTGAAAACCTGAGTTGATACTTTTCATAAGTTCTAAATTCACATATGAAGAAAATCTATTTAATATTTATTTATCTTTGGAAAACGGGTCATGCGGATGGAAAGGCAGATGCTGGGATTTCTGGCTGCAGCTTTGTGTCTGCACTGATGAACTGCAGAGTGGGACAAGGCCCTGATATTTGACATGAAATCAGTATCAGAAACCAGCTGTGAGAATAGTTGCATTTCCTTATCAGCCTGACAAGCAGGCCTTTCCCGCTACATGTTCACAATTATCACTCATGTCTCTTTGGTTCCTTATCTTCTTTATCTCTGGGTTTTAGCTTCATCTCAGGGAAGAGAAGAAAAATTTACCAATACCGGCTTTTAGGAATTGGCCTAGATTCTCTTCTGCACCCAGGCTTCACTGGGCATAAAGAGGACTTCTGTCTCCAGAGATCTCGGTCTGACACCTTTCACCCAAAACTAATTTCACAAAGAAAAACAATGCTGAAGTGTGATTCTATTCTGACAAGTGATAATGTAATAATAATATCTAGCTCTTCCATAGTGCTTTTCACCTGTAGATCTCAAAGTGCTTTACAAAGGAGGCCAGTATATTATCCCCATTTTATAGATGGGGAAAGTGAGGCACAGAGAGATGACGTGACATGCCCAAGGTCACCCAGGAGACCAGTGACCAAGCTGGGAATAGAGCTGAGGTTGCCTGAGTCCACTCCTGTGCTTGATCCACTAAACCACCTTCTTTCTCAATAACCTCACTGTCCATGCATATTCAGACTCACAGATCCTGACCTCAGTGAGTAAGGAACAGACTGTGACTAGCCCTAACATGGCTGCACATGGGAATAAGACTCCCAACACCCACCTGCATGCTGATTCAGACCTTTAGTCTGGCCATGACAGTGGAAGAGCTGAAGCTAAGCTCCTAGTGCTCCTCTCCTTAGCAAAAGTGGATTCAATATGAGGGTGGAAATGTGCAACACATGGTAGAGGGCTGTTGCAAGATGCTTCTCCCTTTGATCCTGGCGAGGAGTAGGGGATAAATAGTGACTCTGACTCACAGTCCCCCCGCATGGCTCCTCCAAGACATTACAGCTATGCCCCACCCCCTACTGGAGGCTATCTAGCCCTAAAATAGGTTTTTACTATATTTTACTATATTTTACGCCTATATTTTACTATATTTTAGCTCTGCAGGGCCAACAAGCTGTGGAAGAGTGAGCTGGATTCAGTGACAATACATACACCATGGAGGGCCTGATTCTAAAACCCTTACTCAAGCTAAATAGCACCTTACTCCACAGATAAGCCCATTAACTTCAGTGGCACCACTGGTGAAGTAAAAGCACGGAGCAGTCCATCAGAATATGACCAAATAGGGCACATTTAATCTGGAAAGCAAGGAGAATCAACAAAATTTGGAAGTCCATGTTGCCATTTTTTGCCAACTCACCCTTCAGGTTTGGGGTAACATTTTTAAAAGCACTGAAGTGACATGGGAGGTTAAGTAAGCCTCATTTTCCCAAAGCAATTTAACAGCCTAAGTCCCATTGACTTTCAGTGAGACTTAGAATCCTGCATGCCCATGTCACTTCAGAAAATGTCACTTGGCCTCCTAAGCACTTTTGAAAATGTTATCCTAGAACTGTATTGTAAAATAAAGATGTTGGCTATAGCAAGCAAGTCACTGTAGTAACTTGGTCTCCATATTTCCCTTTCCCTGATAAATTCACAGGGAATTCATTATCTGTTAAAAAAATCAATCTTCCTCTCTGGTTTAGATGAATGTTGCCTGGACTCTGGAAGTGAGCTAAGAATCTGCAAATCAGGAGTCCAAGTAAAGCCGAGATTCCCTTCACCCCCGTCTGAGTGTTAACAATGGGATTTTTATTTTATTTTTTTTGGTCTTAAGTGAATTTGGTTTTGCCCTAAGCCCTCTATTTTCTCCCCATGAATTTTCAAACATTAGTATATTCCTGAGGCTGCAAGGCCTAGTTTAATAAAATTATTGCACAGCGTGTCAGCATCACCCTCCTTAAGGGCAGTGTAGTCTTGCTAACTTCATCTGCCCAAGCAGCAGAGAAAGCACTTATTTTTAAAATTGCCTGTAAGGCAGGTGAAATGCATTGCCAATTGGACTTTAGTGCTCAGGGACACCACGAGTTTGGCAGCCTAGGAGACAGAGACTTATCCACAGAACAAGCAGTGACAATGCAAACTTCTCCACTGTGGTGTGTGTGCCTCAATCTTGACCTGGAGGAGGGTCTAGGAAGGAGAGAACATAAGAACATAAATTAAATGATGATACGAGAAGTGGGACAGAAACAGAGCCTAAGTTCTGACTGCAACCCCTCACCCCCAACTTTGGGAGACTTTGGATTTAGCTAGGAACCCAGGCCTGAGCATCACAGCTGGGACCCATCACTACCAGAAAAGAAAACACTAAAAAGAAAAAAAAATCCCTGGGGCAAGATGTTCTGGGGCAGCCTGGCTGCTGTGGCTAAATCTGTTGTATTCAGCCACTCGAGGATTCCTTGTGCATTGCTCCTACAGCTCTCCACTCCCAAAACCCACTGCAGGAGTGGGGCTGGTGGACGTGGGGAAGTAGGCAAAGTGTCCCAGAAATCCCCAGCTGAAGTTTCCAATTCCTGGTGGCTACCTAACAGAACTGTCCCTTGGGGCCACTAGCAGCCAGTTGACAGTTTAGAACAGGCCTGGGGCTGCATTTACTTTACTTCAGGGTCTCTCCTATGAGAGCCAAATGAATTGGCTCCTGAACTGAGGGAAAGCAAAGGTGGCTTCAGTTCCTCTGGTCTTGCGCTGAGCACATCTTGAGCAGATCAGAAAAACTAGCCCATCAATGTTTTTTGGTAGGTGACGGGGTGCTCTGTCTCCCCCTTACTCACCTCTCTCTGTGACTCATGGGGCCCAATTCCCCACAGCCTGGCACCTTGTGTAGTCAATAACACTTGTAAAAAGTGGGCATAAGACATTACCACCCAGGTAGGAAAATGGAGAATTTTTATTTGGTAGCAGTTTACACCCTGTACTTGGCATTCCCATTGTAGAGATGTAGTTGCCTGCACAAAGTGAATGATGGTGCTGTGGTTAGGGTTCTAGCCTTAGACTTAGGAGAGCCTGGATCAGTTCCTCCTCCGCCACTGACTTCCTGTGCGACCTTGGGCAAATCACTTAATCTCTCTCTGTATCTCAGTTCCCCATCTATAAACTGGGAATAACAGCACTACCCTTCCTCAAAGGGGTAGGGTGCGGATAATTGCATTAATGATTGTGAGCCGCTCAGACACAATGGTGACTGAGATTATTTAAGCACTTAAAAGATCAAGATAGATAGAGGTGCAAGGCAGAGGAGAACCAGCCCTGTGATTCAATGACACTCTAGGTTTTACATCTAATTTAGAACATCTTTAATTCCCTTCTCAAACCAGCCAGCATAATTCCATTGGCTTCATGGAAATTACTCCTGACTGACATTTGTGTCAGAGGAGACTCATGCCCCAAGATCATCAAGACAGGAACTTTGCCTGTCTACTTGTCCATAGTGCCTGCAGTACATACCAATGGGTCTATGTAAGTAATAATAATAAACATCATCAAACCATTGTTCATAAAAGCTGTTTGTGAGCACCGAAAGGAACCATTTCAGTGCTTTTTATTTTCTTATTTGTTCCAAAAGCATCAGCAGGCAGCAGCATGGCAGATTGATGGAGAAGCTAGAGGAGCCTGGCTATGTAAAGTCATTACTGATAAATAAACCATCATTAGTCACTAAATCACAGCATTTGTCATTAAATATCAGTATTTTGAAAACATTCTACTTTATGGTTCACGCAAGCTCCAAAAGGAACATCAACAATGACTGTTTTTTGCCTAGATTTGTTTGGCTTCAAGACTAGTTGGGTAGCTCTGATATTTTCTAGCCTCAGTGTTTTTACTGCCACTGTTTTTAGCCACCTTTAATAAATCTCTCCCTAGGCTCACAATTTTCAAGATTTTTTTTAAAGGCCTTGCTTGCTAGGTGTGTGTTTTCCACATATCAACTCTAGTTGTAATTGAATCTAGAAGTTCATGTTTCTTTTTTTTCCAGGTAAAAGGAAGCATTAAGATGATGACCACAATTGTACCATATGCACCAACATCCACTTTCCCTGGGGGTGCTCGACCCCTGCTCTGCCCCAGGCCCCACCCCTACTCCAACCCTTCCCTCCAAGGCCCATCCCCGCCCCGCCTCTTCTCACCCCCATTCTGCTCCCTCCCCGGAGCATGCCCCACACTCGCTCCTCCCCCACCAGCGCCTCCTGCATGCCGCTAAACAGCTGATCTGCGGCGGGTGGGAGGCACTGGTGGGAGCACAAGAAGCTGATCACTATTTTTTCCCCGTGGGTGCTCCAGCCCAGGAGCACCCCCAGAGTTGGCACCTATGATTGTACTAACTGTGAATTGAAAGAAATAATGGTGTAAACCTTCTGCCAGGTGAAGTCAGCAGCAACAAGGGCCAGGTTCAATATCCAGGGGTCTCTCTTAACAATATAACTGAACCATCTAGAGTCCCCACCCAGCAATCTTGGAAAATTAAACATCATCCCTGGGTGCCTCTAGGAGGCAAATCTTCCCCACGCACAAGCACCAAGTCTGTGTATAGCAGAGAAAACTTAATAAAAAGAGGAAAGGAACCTGGCATTACTTTGGCAAAATACCACAACCATGATTCATATACCTCTGACCATGAGCAAAACTCCCACCCCAGAATATGTTGGGCAATGTCCTTTGCCTCCATTTCTCACCTTGCAGTGTGGAAGTCCAACAAACCAATGTCCCTTTAACACGCCACTCCCCTCTCCCTCCACTGCACCCCACTCACAGCTGCTGTCCTTGGTCACTGGAGACCCAGAGTTCAGAGGCGCATTCACATGAGTTCACCTCCCACTTGGTGGGAGGAGGGAAGGAAACATCGAACAATGCCTTCACAGCTGCTGCCTCACAGTTGCCGCCGTTCATGCTGCATCGCTGCCACTGCACTATCATTCACTTTGCTGCTGTCATTTGTCATGCCACTGTTCACTCCACCACACTGTCATCTGCTCCATCACTGATGGCTCTGCACCATCACCTTTTGCTGCCACCTGCCTCTCTATTGTGACCTCTGCAAGTCAGTCTCTTGAGGTTCCAACCAGCTCTCAGTGATTTCAGCTCTCTGTGAGGGAATCTCACTGCACTCTCTTCTGCAGAAACACGGTCCCCTAGCAAATCAAAGCACTTAGACCTGATTATCAGTGATTTCAGCTCTAGTGATCACTTAACAAAACAAAAGACTCTCCACGGAGCCTAATCAGCTCTATCCTTAAACCGGGGAAAGGAGCAGGACAAATGGTGACACTTAGGCAGAGCCCACTGCACCAGGCAGAACAGAACAACTCAACTCAACTCAACTCAACTCAACTCAACTCAACTCAACTCAACTCTCCCCCTCTCTCTCTCTCCACTGTAATCTGGCATCTGACCCACCTGCTTAGTAAATTCAGTTCAGTTGAGGGTGACCCCCTCAATCAAGACAGGCTAAGTACAGTTCTGCTGCCCTTTACTCATACAGTAAGGATAACAACATTTCATTACCCCTGCATTCAATACTAAAGTGATTTGTAACCCAGCACCAGCCAAAATTGATCACTTGGGCAACACAGCTCTGTCTGCTGGATACCTAGGCAGAGTAGGTGTGTTCATGTAAATACTGTCTGGTCAAGGGAGAGCTCATTCAGACCTTGCTTACAATGGATGCAGGTGTTCTTGTCATAAAACATCTTGGACCAGATCCTCTGCTTATGTGACCTGATGCAGCTTTATTAACTTCAATGGAGCTATGCTGATTTACACCAGTCAAGAATCTGGCCCATTATCCATTGTCAATGGCTCACATGCGTTAGGAAAAAGTTTTATAGAATCATAGAACTGTAGAGCTGGAAGGAACCTCAAGAGGTCATCAAGTCCAGCCCCCTGTGCTGAGACAGGACCAAGTAAACCTAGAGCATCCCTGACAGATGTTTGTCCAACCTGTTCTTAAAAACATTTGGTGATGGGGATTCCAAAGCCTCCCTTGGAAGCCTATTACAGAACTTAACTACCCTTCTAGTTTGAAAGTTTTTCCTAATACCTAACAAATCTCCCTTGCTGCAGCCCATTACTTCTTGTCCTACCTTCAGTGCACATGGAGAGCAATTGATCACCATCCTCTTTATAACTGCCATATTTAAAGATTATCAGGTCCTACCTCAGTCTTCTTTTCTCAAGACTAAACATGCCCAGGTTTTTTAACCTTTCCTCATAGGTCAGGTTTTCTAAACCCTTTATAATTTTTATTGCTCTCCTCTGGACTCTCTCCAATTTATCCACATCTTTCCTAAAGTGTGGCTCCCAGAATTGGACATAGTCCTCCAACTGAGGCCTCACCAGTGCCAAGTAGCGTGGGACAATTACCTCCCATTTATTGTATGCAACACTCCGGTTAATACACCCCAGAATGATATTAGCCTTTTTCAAAACTGCATCAAACTGTTGACTCACATTCCATTTTGTGACCCACTAGAACCCCCAGATCCTTTTGTACAGTACTGCCATTTCACTAGTTATTCCCCATTTTGTAGTGATACATTTGATTTTTCCTTCCTAAGTGTAGTACTTTGCATTTGTCCTTATTGAATTTCATCCTGTTGATTTCAGACCAGTTCTCTAATTTGTCAAGGTCATTTTAAATTCTAATCCTGTCCTCCAAAGTGCTTTCAATGGCTTCCAGAATGGTGTCATCTACAAATTTAATAAGCATACTCTCCACTCCATTATCCAAGTCATTAATGAAGATATTGAATAGTAATGGACACAGGACTGATCCTTGGGAGACCCTACTAGATATGCCCTCCAAGTTTGACAGTGAACCGCTGATAACTACTTTTTGAGGATGGCCTTTCAACATGTTGTGCACTCACCTTACACTAACTTCATCTAGACCACATTTCCCTAGTTAACTTCTGAGAATGTCACATGGGGTGCCAAAAGCCTTTCTAAAATCTAGATATGTAACACCTACAGCTTCTCTTCCCCTCCCCTCCCCTCCCCCCCCCCTCCCCCCCCATCCACTAGGCCAGTAACCCTGTCAAAGAATGAAATTAGGTTGGTTTGGCAGAATTTGTTCTTAACAAATCCATGCTGGCTATCCCTTATAACCCTATTTCCTGTAGGTGCTCACAAATTGATTGTTTAATAATTTGTTCCAGTATCTTTCCAGATATAGAAGTTAGGCTGACCAGTCTATAATTCCCTGAGTCCTCTTTGTTTCCTTGTTAAAAGATAGGTACTATGTTTACCCTTCTCCAGTCCTCTGGGATGTCACCAGGGCCGGCGCAACCCATTAGGCGACCTAGGCGTTTGCCTAGGACGCTATTTTGGGGGCGCCGGCGCCCCGTCCATCCGTTCAATTTTGGGGGCGGGACCTTCCGCCGCCGCTGTTGGGGGCGGCATTTCAGGGGCGGGACCTTCCGCCGCCTAGGGCACCGGAAGAGCTGGCGCCGCTACTGGATGTCACCCATCCTCCATGAGTTTTCAAGGCTAATTGCTAACAGTTCAGAAATTTATTCAGCTAGTTCCTTAAGTATCCTAAGACGAATTTTGTCAGGCCATGCCAACTTGAATACATCTAACTTACCTAAATATCCTTTAACCTGTGCTTTCCCTATTTTGGCTTGTATTTCTTACTCCTTGTTAATAATAATAGTATTGAGTATCTGGTCACATTCACCTTTTTAGTGAAGACTGAAGCAAAATAGGCATTAAACATCTCAAGCCTTCTTGATGTCATCAGTTATTAGGTCTCCTTCCCCACTAAGTAGAGGAATTACATGTTCCTTCATCTTTCTCTTGCTCCTAATATATTTAAAAACTTCTTATTGCCTTTTATGTCTCTTGCTAGGAGTAACTCATTTTGTGCCTTAGCCTTTCTGATTTTTGTCCCTACATGCTTGTGCTGTTCTTGTGTACTCATCCTTAGCAATTTGTCCATTTCCACTTTTTTTAGGATTCCTTTTTGAGTTTCAAGTCATCAAAGAGTTCCTGCTGGCATGGAGCCATATTGGCCTCTTATTTTTCATTCTGTCTTTCCTTTCTCATCTGGATAATTTGCAGTTGTGCCTTTAATATTGTCTCCTTGAGAAGCTGCCAGCTCTCCTGAACTCCTTTATCTTTTAGATTTTCTTCCCAAGGGCCTTTACCTGCCAGTTATCCAAGTTTGTTGAAGTCTGCTTTTTTTGAAGTCCTTATTCTGCTGCTCTCACTCCTTCCTTCCGTTAGAATCATGAAATCTATCATTTCATGATTACTTTCATTCAAATTGCCTTTCACCTTCAGATTTGTAACCAATTCTGCCGTGTTGGCAGTCTAAAACAGCTGTTCCCCTGGTTACTTCCTCCACTTTCTGAAACAAAAAGTTATCCCCAATACATTCCAAGAACTTATTGGAAATTTTGTGTTTTGCCATATTATTTTTCCAACAAATGTCTGGGTAATTAAATTCCCCCATTACTATCAGGTCTTGTGTTTTGGGTATTTCTCTATTTTGTTCTAGACATGCCTAATCAACCTCTTTTTTCTGATTTGGTGGTCTATCGTAGAGCCTTACCACTCCTTATTTTTCCCCCTTTTAACTTTTACCCAGAGACTTTAAGTTGTTCTGCCTTCCACTTTCTTCTGGACCTCAGAATAAGTATGTATATTCTCAATGTATCATGCAATACCTCCCTCCTTTTTTCCCTGCCTGTCCTTCCTAAACAAGCCATATCCTTCTTTACCAATATTCCAGTCATGAGATTTATGTCTATGGCGTCCAAGTCTCAGCGATGCCAATTAAGTCAGAATTTAGCTTATGTACTAATACTTTCAGTTCTTCCTGTTTATTCCCCATACTCTCTCATAGACTCATAGACTTTAAGGTCAGAAGGGACCATTATGATCATCCAGTCTGACCTCCCGCATGATGCAGGCCACAAAAGCTGACCCACCCACTCCTGGAATAATTCTCTCCCTTGACTCAGCTGTTGAAGTCCCCAAATCATGATTTAAAGACTTCAAGTTGCAGAGAATCCTCCAGCAAGCGACCCCTGCCCCATGCTGCGGAGGAAGGCGAAAAACCTCCAGGGCCTCTGCCAATCTACCCTGGAGGAAAATTCCTTCCCGACCCCAAATATGGCGATCAGCTGAACCCCGAGCATGCGGGCAAGACTCTCCAGCCAGACACTCAGGAAAAAGTTCTCTGTAGTAACTTTTAATATCCCATCATTGACCATTGGTACTAATTACCAGTGATGGCACGTTATTGACCTATTGACTAAGATCACGTTATCCCATCAAACCATCCCCTCCATAAACTTATCAAGCTTAATCTTAAAGCCAGAGAGGTCTTTCGCCCCCACTGTTTCCCTCGGAAGGCTGTTCCAGAACTTCACTCCTCTGATGGTTAGAAACCTTCGTCTAATTTCAAGCCTAAACTTCCCGACGGCCAATTTATATCCATTTGTTCTCGTGTCCACATTAGTACTGAGCTGAAATAATTCCTCTCCCTCCCTGGTATTTATCCCTCTGATATATTTAAAGAGAGCAATCATATCTCCCCTCAGCCTTCTTTTGGTTAAGGTAAACAAACCGAGCTCCTCAAGTCTCCTTTCATACGACAGGCTTTCCATTCCTCGGATCATCCTAGTGGCCCTTCTTTGTACCCGTTCCAGTTTGAATTCATCCTTCTTAAACATGGGAGACCAGAACTGCACACAGTACTCCAAATGAGGTCTCACCAATGCCTTGTATAACGGGACTAGCACCTCCTTATCTCTACTAGAAATACCTCGCCTAATGCATCCCAAGACCGCATTAGCTTTTTTTACGGCCACGTCACATTGCCGACTCATAGTCATCCTGCGATCAACCAGGACTCCGAGGTCCTTCTCCTCTTCCGTTACTTCCAACTGATGCGTCCCCAGCTTATAACTAAAATTCTTGTTAGTCATCCCTAAATGCATAACCTTACACTTCTCACTATTAAATTTCATCCTATTACTATTACTCCAGTTTACAAGGTCATCCAAATCTCCCTGCAGGATATCCCGATCCTTTTCCGAATTGGCAATACCTCCCAACTTTGTGTCATCCGCAAACTTTATCAGCCCCCTCCTACTTTTGGTTCCGAGGTCAGTAATAAATAGATTAAATAAAGTTGGACCCAAAACCGAACCTTGAGGAACTCCACTGGTAACCTCCCTCCAACCTGACAGTTCACCTTTCAGTGTGACCCGCTGCAGTCTCCCCTTTAACCAGTTCTTTATCCACCTCTGGATTTTCATATCGATCCCCATCTTTTCCAATTTAGCCAATAATTCCTCATGCGGTACTGTATCAAACGCTTTACTGCAATCGAGGTATATTAGATCCACCACATTTCCTTTGTCTAAAAAATCTGTTACTTTCTCAAAGAAGGAGATCAGGTTGGTTTGGCACGATCTACCTTATTTGTATATAGACATCTAAGATGTTGAGCAGATTTCCCTACTGATTTCCCTATGACCCTATTGTAATTTTCCATATCCCCCCACCAACATCTATCTCACTGTTAAGGCCACCTTTTTTATGCTTATCTTTGGGCTTTTGTCACCTGTCCCCTTTTAACTTAATTTAAAGCCCTCCTCACTTGGTTGAGGAGTCGGTGCACAAAGATGTTCTTCCCCTTCTTGGTAAGGTGGACCCCAACTCTTCCCAGCAGTCCTCCTTCCTGGAACAGCGTCCCATGGTCAAGGAAGCCAAAGTCCTCCCATCGACACCATCTGTGTAGCCATGCATTACACTTTGAAATGTACATGTCCCTGCCTGGGCCCTTATCCTCACCGGGGGGGTTATCAAGGCAAGTGATTTCCTTGTGGCTACTCAGTAATGCTGGTATGGACAGGTGTTGGAAAGACAGTAGTATGGAATCGCTGTCTCAGTATAATCATATACAGCAGGGATTGCTCAGGTGGTACAAAACTATGTATGGTAGCAAGAGAGGTAACCCCAAGAAATGCACTAGAAATGGAAAGCGAAGATTACTTGCTACAGTTTGGTAGACCTGTGGTTACTATGGTTTGTATTCAGCAGTAGCTGAATTAGAATCTGGCTAGGTCACCAGAGTAAACATCTATATTATGATTATAAAATGTATGAGAGCATGGGTTCTCAGCCTATGGTTGATGAGCAGGTGTGTGAGAGCACACTCCCTTTCCTTATGGCTAGATAGGAGGGGGTTCCCAAAACTTTTTCGCTCTCTCATGGGGTCACAATTTAATGGGATATGGTGAAAACCACTGTACTAGGGGATTTTTAATGAGCTTAGTTGGGAAGGGAGAGGGCAGTTTTATACCTCCTCCTTAAAATGGAAAATAAAGTATAGGAAATTTATGTGAATAAAGGTTACCCTAGCAAAAGCCTTTTCTACTAGTTACTATTCAAATATCATAGCTCTTAATGATCATTCTTGGTAATGATTTGTGTCTCTATAGAACATGTCAAATTGTAGCTAAAAATTGTATGACTAAATGTGAAATTACAGTCTTTGTGAATTTCTTTTGATTCTGTTTTTCAATAAGAGTTATCTTGGGTAATTGGTAAGATGCGATGAAGGATTTTAATGCCCATAAACATAAAGCAAACCCATCTAGCAGTGCTTTCTTCAAGTGCTGTAATACTAAGAACTCCCTAAAGTGGTGCAATGTTGTTTACGATGAAAAAAAAATTGTTTTTGTTCCAAAAATGCATTCAACATTCACTGAATTACATGCTCTCCAGGGTAGCGACCAGACAATAAAACACGACCATAAACAATTGCTCCAGCCTTATCTTTCAAAAGTATCATAAAGTCAAAATGCAGTTTCCTCCAGCGTATGGAGAATGCATTTATAGCAAATCTAGTGAATAAGATGTACAGTCAGCCATAACCCCTGCTAAATGCCAGGCTTCATCCAGTTTTTCAAAAAAATCTGTGTGTTGCTTATAACATTATTAATCAAAATAGTTAGCTATCACTTGAAAGGGTCCCTCTGTTGAGATGAGTGAAAGTTTACAGTCTTGAGATCGATCTCTATCCACATAGATATACATGTACGTGGTATAAACCTAAAATTAAGGTTGACCAACACTCCCCTCTTTAAGACTCTTTAGCTGTTGCTAATAACTTCGCCAGACTTAAACAATTTAGGCTAAAATTTTCCATGCTGGGTGTCTGCCCCAGGCATTTTCGTACCTTAATTTTTCAACCCAAAGAGTTCTGTGATTTCTGAGAGCAAGGTTATACAAAAGAAAACTTATTGCAATGTTAAAAAATTCTGGCAACTGTTTCTTTGAGAAGCTCTAGCACCCCCATACTTTGGAGCAGGGACTTGAAATTTGGCAAGGCAGCGCCCTTTGTGTCAAGGATATGCTTTTTGCCATCCCTGTGAAAATCTGCCCAAATTTGGCCAAGTTATAAACCTTTGAAATATCACAGCTTGCACATGCCCGGTCTTCTTGCCCAGGAAATTCGACTTCCCTTCCCACCTCCCTGATCTGTCTCTTCCTCACCCCCTACCTTAGCCTTCAGTCATCATGTCTCCTCTCATCCAGTCTCTGTGTCCCCACCTCCCCAGCTCCTTGTCTCAGTCACTTTGCCCAGCCAGTCCCAGTTTGTGCCCTACAGCATGGCTCCTTGTCACATCTGTTCCCCTTCCCTTCACATCCTTCCCGCTGGCTCCAGTCCCAGTCTCCTTGCCCTGCCAGTCCCAGTCTCCACTGGGCTCCTCAGCCAATCTCGGTTTCTGTCCCCCACTCACAGGTTCACTGTCTCTTCCACCCCACCATTTTTCCCAGACCTAGTATCTTATCACAGCCAGTGCTAGTCTCCATCCACCAGCTCCCAGTCCCAGCCTCCACTCTCAGGCTCCCTGTCCCAGTCTACTCTGCTGACCCTCCCCTGCAATGCACTAGGTCTGGCTCTTGTCCTCTCTGCATTTGAATCAGCTGGCTTTCACCTTCATGGTGCCTGAGTGCCAGTGTGCAAAACCTATGTTAAAGGAACACATGGGAAATGCGCTCATGGGAGTCAAACTCAGGTTGCGCAGACAATCTTAATTCTGGCATTTCCTAACTCCTGAGTGCTTGAATTTGCAAACTTAATAATGTTCTATTAACTTAGTTTTTTGTGTGGAGAGTGTGTATGTGTGTGTGAGAGAGTGTGTGTGTGCAATTGTACACTTGTGTATATATGCAACATTTTTTAAAGCTACATTCAATAGAAAATCATTATCTTTTCATAAGGATACAACCTTATCCATCTTGGGCTGGATTCATTGATACATAGGAGCAGTTTGGCATTGCGCCACTGGCACAGACCTTAGCCTTGTTTACTGCTGCTTTCCATCACCAGAGCCATACCAAGTAGCCAGAGCATACCAGTGAATCTGGGCTTATCTCTATTTTCAGATATTGGGAACCGCGATCACTCTGGTTCATCATCTCTCTAGGGTTATGTAAATTTTGGTTGATGAGACAGATTCATGCAGCAATTTCCCCTTTAAACGATAACTTTCAGTGGAATGTGTCTTAAGTGAAATTATGTCTCCACACCACCTTTTCAGATCAATATTTCCTATTGAGAACAGATCCTTTGTTATGCTAATCCCTAGGAGGACTAAGCAGCAAGCACAAAACAGGCCTATATGCAACTGACAGTGGAAACAATGAGGAAGTACAGTATAGAAATAATTTTGTGGGCTGAAAGATGATCTGAGTCATGTAAGCTTGCATCCACATCATGAAAACTGTGGGAACTATAACAGATATCTAAATGGAATCAGTATTGCTGTTCCCTTTGAAGTTTCCAGAGAGTTTGATTTATTGGCACTTTGAGGGTGTTTTTAGCGGAAGAGATATAGATGAATTATAGTGTATGCTGCCTGAATGTTACTATATAATAGCATTCCCTTATATCCTGTTGCATTTGAAAGAAGCGTCACCCAATATGTAAGCTAATATAGAAATTACAAGGAACACAATCGGTAAACACCATACAATAAAGGGAGTGAATTTGTGTCATTTCCAGCATTACACCCCTTTGAAACTGAGCTTGGAAGTCAAAATTCTTTGATCTATGCAAGCCGCTGCAGTTTGTGATGCCACGAACTCATGTCTCATTTATTCAAGATGTAGAAAGATCAGATGTGAACCACGTTTATTTAGAATTAGCACGTTTTCCATTGCTCCTGTTACAATGTTGCTCTTTGCTCTGGGACAAACTCTGGTTTCAGTTCTACCAGTGCAAATCAGGACTAACTCTGCTGATGTCAAAAGAACGAGGAGTCCTTGTGGCACCTTAGAGACTAACAAATTTCTCTAAGGTGCCGCAAGGACTCCTCGTTCTTTTTGCTGATACAGACTAACACGGCCACCACTCTGAAACCTGCTGATGTCAGTGAAGTGCCACACTGTGAAGCTGGGCTAAGTGAGATCAGAATCAGGCCCAACCTGAGTAAAGGCCCTCAGTGAATTACTCAAAGTCACAGAGTTTACATACAAAGCAGGACATTAAGTGTCCCATTTCTTTTGGAAGACCTGTCCCTAATATACCCACAACATATACCATTAAATTAGGTGTTGCCTGTGTTTTTCTGGTCCTGGGGCTCATCGGTATGGCAGAACCAGTTGGTCTGCTGTAGGTGATGTGGGATATGTGATACACAGAGCTGCAATCAATATAGCTCTGTAAGCTAAACATGTAGAAATCCCTTACAGCTTGGTCAGCAACAGAGAACTCAGTGCACATACCACCATATCTATGTCCTCATACTATGCCATAGTTGTTCAGACACACACATAGTGTGTGATCAGATATCTCATTGTTTGCTTAAACACCCAACTCACCAAAACAGCCACAGGAAAATGCAATTCCAGTGCATCTTGCATTTCAGAAAATGGGGGTTGAGCAAAATAATGCTAATTAGCTCTAAGTATACATCATACAGGTAGTTGTGGAAAGGGGAAATTTAGTTCTGTGTGTACAACGGATTCATCCTATAGTGGGTATATTCAAGTCCTTTTTCACTACCATCGTGCTAAATGCCGTGCAAACGTGTAGAAACACATGGGGCAAACATAGGAGCCTAAGTTCCCTTTTGAAAAGTGGCTTTTAGGCACGCGGTGGCTTGGGGGCACATCTAGGTGCAGCCAGAGGAGTAATTTTCAGCTCGAGTAGATGTGTGCATGCTAGCTTTGACTGAGCTCGCGTGCTAAAAATAGCAGGGTATCCATGGCAACGCAGATGGCCAGACAGGTGAGCCACTAAAGCACAATCCCATCTGAGGCTCTAGATAAGCACTTGGGTAGCTGGCTGCCCATGCCACAGCTATGCAGCTATTTTTAGCGTGCTAGTGCAGTCTAAGCTAGTGTGCGTGGTAGTGCAATCTAAGCTGGAAGTGAAGCACCCAGCTCCATTGTAGACGCACCCTGAGTTCCTTGTAAAAGAGGTGATGAATCTCGTCTTGGCAGCTGCACTGTGAACCATCAGTGAACCCGTTCCTGCAGGAATTATTTGGATTCAGAGCCATCCCAGAAGGGGTCATTGTGACTTCAAGACTTATGCTTGCGGTTTCACAGCTATAAGACAAAAGCTGATACCAGCGAGCCTTTAAAGAGAACCCTTAAAGTATTTATTTTCGGAACGACTAGGTATTTCCATATCCCCTCGCCTAAAACCAGTATCAGATTGAATCAACATAAGCAGCAACGGCCTAATAAAACACCGCATGGCTCTTAGATGAGTGAGCCGAGGTTATCGTAACAGAGGTGTCGAAAGGTCGTAAATACAAAACAGTGATCATCAAACAGAACCGTCAGGAAATACTTTCGCGCGTGTTTCCTTTTCACTATCATAACAACCAGTTTCTGCCACGGAAAACTTTGCTTTGCTTTGTTTTTTATCCTGGGTCTTGCATTTTCTAACCCCACGCTCATCGTGTGTCACCCCTGGTGTATAAGGCTCTAATTCAATCTGTTTTCTTTCATTTTAACTACATGGGAAGTCTGTAGAATTCCTTCATCTAATTATTTTGTTGATGTTGCAGTGCTGGAATAATGGCCCATTATTAACATGGGCTGAGAAGAACATTCTGGCTTAATCTGACACTTCGGGTCTGATTCTCCTCTCGCTTACATCAGTTTTGCATCAGTGGTACACCACTGGGCCTGATCCCACCCTCTTGCACAGAGATAAATCAGGAATAACGGCACTGAAGTCAGAGAACAAGTTGAACTGGGTTCAGTGAAATCAGTGGTGTTTCTCCTGATTAACACTGATGTAAGTGAGGGGGAAATCAGGTTCTCTGGCTTTAACATTCCCAAGGATTTCATCTGCATCCATGAATAAAAAGCATTTCGATCACTGATGGCCAGATCCTCAGCTGGCAGAACGTCAGACGAACTCCACTGAGCGCAGTTTACACCAGCTGAGTTTTTGGCCCTGACACTTTAAAGCAGCTGACATCAGCAGAGGTGGTCTTGTTTTCCTCAGGTGGATTTCACTTCTTATTGATTCCAGAATATGATCTGACATGCAGCTACCCTCATATCATTCTCTGGTCTCCAGCTTCGCCTTTGATTCCATTCAAACTAGTGATCCCTTTCAGGTGGCTCTTGAATTTGTCTTCGGGGAAACACTGTGTCCTAGTGCGTTTGACCTTGGGGATAACATTTCCAGCGTTCTAGCTCTGGGACTGGGGCTGCCTGACTTCTTACATTCAGGCCTATTCAGTTTCATCAGCAGCATTTCATGCATTCTAACAAGCCAGCGTGTTATTTCGCTGTCTTTCGGCTACCGTTTTAATTGTTCTCCAGGAAATCATTAGGCATGAGTGTGAAGTGTTAATGCAGAGTTCTAAAGATTAAGGTTGTTTCTTTGTAAGTGGCGCTTTCACTTTAATAGTAATAGAGAATATATCCATATATCTGATCTGCACTATTGCACAGCTTAAAAAGCCACATTTGTTTATTATAAAACTACTTTGTATGGACATCCTAGTATAGAAAAGGGCTGCCGGTTTAAATGGACAAGTTAAAGGATACAATTCAAGTTAATTCAGCTTCACTCCCCCAGTTAGGAACTCACAAGACAGATTCTCTCCTACAGCCAAGTTCTGCTCAGCGCAGGAGAGTGGGGAAGCCATCAAGCTGACTATTGTGGGTTCACTGACTCTGTGGACTGGCTTGAGATAGAGCAACAGACCCTAAGGTTCAAGGGGTGATAAACCAGCTGAGAGCTGGTGGAGATCTGCCCTCCATCATGTTTCTTCTTCACTCTGGGGTGACATGGGCTAGTTGGCACAGGAGTCAGCTCTGCCAGATTTATGCCAGCTGAGCTGAGACCTCCCTCCAGCGTGAAAATCCTCTGCTGGCCAGCAACAGCCAGCATCTCGTTTCCTTGCACCAGCTGAGCAAAGGAGAATCTGCCCTCCTATCCCATGTAGATTTATGAACTCTGGGTTGGAACCACTGTAACCTTAATTGTGCCTTTTTTTTAATTTGTCCATGTAAGGATCCTGATTCTGCCACCTTTACCCGTGCTGAATAGTATCGTATTCTGCATTTGATCTGCTTTCACTGTGAGTACGGGCAGCAAGACAGATTCTCTCCTGCAGCCGGGTCACAGCCTTCCTGGCTCTCATCCTTGTGTGGATACATAGTGATAGGAGGGATTAAGAAGTTTTCCCCATTACTCAGCCCACAAAAGTACGCTCTCTATGCTCAGGTACATTTAAGGTCAGCTCCTTGCTTCTTCCTAGGGACGCATGGCAACCCAAAGTGTGGGGAGGGGAAGGGATGGGCAGAGACTAGGCTGGGCAGTAGGAGAGTAACTGCCCAGCAGGGGCTGCACTCCACCCAAACCGAGGCTCAAGATCCAAGTAGCGAGTACTTGGCAAAGAAGAGAAGGAAGCTTTACCCCCCGAGGCCCCTGCTCAGCTGAATTAGATCAGGGCACAATCTAGCCCTTAGTAATATCGGTGCTTGTCAATGAGATCCCATGGTGGGTGGGCACAAAGGGCATGTCTACACTGCAATCAGAGGGGTGACTGCAGCATGTGGAGACATACTGGAGCTAGCACTGATCTAGCTCACACCAATCACTATGCCAGGGAAGCCAAGGCAGCACAGGCTGTAAAAGCCCCTGCCCCTTCCCCTGGGACCTGGAGAAGGTACTCGGAAGGCTAGCCTGTGCTGCAGCTCCTGCTCCTGGGGCTTCACTGCTGTTGTTATTCCAGCTAGTGAGATCAATGCTACCCTGGGAACGTCTACATGGGCTGCAGTCGCCCCTCTGACTGCAGTGTAGATATACCCAAAGGAGACCTGATTCTGACCTCACCCCAGTCCTACCTCAGTCTAATCGACTGACTTCACTGGAGGGACTCCAGATTCACCCTGGCATAAATGAGATCAGAGTCGGGCCCAGAGTGTTACTTGTACTGTATGTCCAGTGTCCAGGCAGCACAGATTATTAGAATTATGCCACTTCTAAATGCCTCTTTGCTTCATGTCCATCCCAGGGGATGCCTCCAGGAGTCACTAGGCTGGTCTCCAATTAGAACTCAGTGCATTCTGCATGCTGCTCACGCACTCCCCTTTCACTTTAAAAGGCCCTGAGTGGATTAAAAAAATTAATTGGGGTTTCTCTGCTAGTCTAGAGAAAAGCAGAAAAATAATTCATGTGTAACCAAGAACTAGTCCAAATGATGTGACCAGGAAGAAGGACAATATCCATGCACAGCTCAGAAAACTCAGCTGTATCTAGCCAACTACCCCTTCCAGCCCATACTCACATTGCAAGACACTTTCCCAGAGAGCAGGGGCATAGCCCCGCAGCACTGCCTTTAGTGGAGGGGCACTGGTGCCTCCCCGATCATGTGTGGTGAGAGAAAGAACCAGTCCTGGTAGACCTTGGAGGAGCATCATTTTATCTGGGGTTCTGCCGGCTTTGCCAACGGAAAGGTAGAATGAGCAGAGCAGCAAGCAGTCTGCTTCAGCCGGCCAATCAAAGCGAAAGGGGGCCACTGCTGCCACCCACTTAGACTCTGGCCACCCTCATATGCTGAGGGCTCAGTAGGCACTGGCCCATGTTAAGGGTTGTACAGAATTGAGCTGTTCTCGGAGGAAACTCTAGGAGGAATTATGCCTCGGGGAGAATTCCTCCCAGGCTCTTCAGCATGTCCAAGGAACGTGTCCTCAGTTGAATCCCTTCAAGGGGTGAAGCATATTCCCCCTGCATGCCCAGCCAGCTCCCCCTCCTCCCTGACCCTTCTGACACCTTTGGGGTGTCCTGCACACTAAGGGGTGCTAGTAGAGAGCAGCCACTGCTCTCGGGGGAGCACAGGGACTGTAATTGTATCTCGCCACCATGCAGAGATGAAAGGGGGAAGTTTCCTCTTCCCTTGTGCACCCTAAAGCACAATCTGCACCTAAGTTAGGCCCCCAACAACTCCACTGATGTGCACATCCCCAAAAAGTCTGAGAAAGAAGTAGCATGTTCTAACTTCACAGAGGAAGATGAGCCCACATTTCTTTCCTTCTCTTCTCTATTATGGCTTGTGTAATGGCAATCACCCCTGTTGTTTTGTACTCCAGAAGCAATAAACGGCCTTTGCAATAGATTAGTGCCTCAACTTTGCTTCTGCATTTGATCAGCGAGAGCAGCTGTTTGTTATTTTGTATATTACAAGGCAGCAGAGATTATCACTTAAATAGACATTAAAACTTGGGGAGGAAGTCATGTCAGCTGTTGAAAAAGAGATTTGTTCGCTCTCATAAAATACGGCCTAAAGTACAAATGTTTCTTTTGTAAATGTGTAGCTTTGACAAGCTTCTCTATCGTTCTGGTCTAACATAAAGACTTCAGCTACCACCTTACTCCGGGCTGCTCTGAAAGGTGTTGGGGGGGTAGCAAAGAGAACCCAAGAGGTTCTTGAAGCATCTCCTACAGGGCTGTGTTACCAGAAATTAAAAATTTCTACTGGCACTGGACTGGGACTCCAAAGATCTAGGCCAGGGGTAGGCAACCTATGGCACGTGTGCCAAAGGCGGCACACGAGCTGATTTTCAGTGGCACTCACACTGCCCCGGTCCTGGCCACCGGTCCGGGGGGCTCTGCATTTTAATTTAATTTTAAATGAAGCTTCTTAGACATTTTTAAAACCTTATTTACTTTACATACAACAATAGTTTAATTATATATTATAGGCTTATAGAAAGAGACCTTCTAAAAACGTTAAAATGTATTACTGGCACACGAAACCTTACATTAGAGTGAATAAATGAAGACTCGGCACACCACTTCTGAAAGGTTGCCGACCCCTGCTCTAGGCTATGGCTACACTGCCCTGCACTTCGGACTACAGGGGTGTGAATAGCAGTGCACACCACAGTACTGCGCTTTAACTCCCCCCTCTGGATGCTGTGGGCACAAACTAAAGGGTTCCTAGTTCGCATTGATGGCTGAAGAGGACTACGTTAATGCAAACTAGGAACCTTTCAGTTCACGCCTGGAGCGTCCACATGGGGACTTAGAGCTCAGCACTTTGGTGCATGCTGCTATTTACATCCCTATTGTACAAACTGTGGGGCAGTGTAGACAAGCCTCCAGATTTCATTCCTGGCTCTGCTACAAATTCCCTGTGTGACCTTGGACAAGTCGCTTAATCTTTCTGTGCCTGAGTTTTCCATCTGCAAAATGGGCATAGAAGTAACCCCTTATGAGACTGATGCCTTTGAGCTAACAGACCTGGCTCTTTTGCTGGGTGAAATTCTATGACAAGTGTTATGCAGGAGATCAGACTAGATAATTATACTTGTCTCTTCTGGCCTTACAATCTATGCATTTAATATCTGGTTGCTTTCACTTTCAAGTGTTTGAGATGCAATTCCTTGTGTACCTGGAAAAAAGTGAAGAGAAAACTAATGAAGAAAACAGTGGTACAAGACCAAGCTGGATAGTAAAAGAAAAACCCTGATTCATAAGTATTTTGACAGTTGAAAAAGTCTGAGATTGGTTCACTATGCTTCAAGTTATTCCTTGCTCACAAGTGTTCACATGACAGCCAGCTGTTTTTGCAAATCCTGAAAGTTGGAAGCACAAATGAAAATGTGTCCCAAAGTTTCTTAGGAAATTTGGTTATAGATTGTAAATCATGTTCCTGTTTTAAAATCTTTCAATCATTCAAACACAGACTATAAACAGTTTATAATTATTTATCATACAGTACTACCTTATGCCCCAATGAACGTAGGGCCCCATTGTGGAAGGGGTGTGGGGACGTGGTGGTGAGAGTGTGGGTGTGTGTAAAGAAAGAGACAATCCCTGGCCCAAAGCATTTAACTTCTAAACAGACATGCCAAGTACTATTATTCCCATTTTACAGATAGGGAACCGAGTCATGGAGAGATTAACAGACAGATTTCTAAAGGTAATTAGGTGACTAAAATGCAGTCAGGTGCCTAGTCAGGTGCCTAGTGAGATCCTCCTATAAGCACCATTAGGTACCTTTGAAAATCTGCCCCTAAGTAACTTGCCCACAGTTACTGGAATTGAAGCCAGATCTACAGAGTCCCAGTCGAGTGCCTTATCCACAAGATTATAGATTAACGGTTGTGAGAAGCTCAGATACTATAGAAATGGGGCCCAGAGAAGTAACATAGATAGAAGGTAAAAAATAAAGCTCCCACACCAACTCCGTTCAAGTCCCTTTCCTCGGGGCTTGCTTTACTAACACAGAAAGTTCCAAATGAAGAGTAAAGCTACTCAAAACACTTGGCAACAACCACCAGAGCCTTTCTAGCTTTCAGCCAACTGGGAGGCCTGAGGACACACCCTCCCCATTTGGTAGCCTGCCTTGCAACAGCTTCCTTGTTCCTTTTGTAGCCCTGCTAAAGATCCGGCATGTGATAGGCAGGGAAAACACTAACCCATTCCATACCAGGATGTAAGGAGCACCATTTCACCTTGACTCTCTCTTCCTTTACTCCCGCCCCCATTTTTCTTTTCTTTCTTGTGTTACATAACAGGTGAAGGGTTCTTTCTTCAATAATGAGTTCCCATACATGCACCACTGGGAGCTAGTCCATGGTTGTCAGATCACCAGAAAGTCCCAACTAGATTATGGTTCTGTCATAATCCATATTAAAAGTCAAAGGGAACATCATCATATGGTACATTATAAATTAGACTGGGGAATTCACTGTTTGAAGGAATGGCCTAGATGACCTCATAAGATCTTTTCCCTGCATTATTTCTATGATTCTATAGAGCAAACGCATACTTACTCCTGTCTCCAGATAAGATATTGGGATCTATTTTTGAACATATAGAATATGTGTAAATGACAGTGTTTTTTATTCATGAAGGGTATGAAATTTGGTCAATGGAAATTATAAATCCCCCAGGAATGCTAATTGCTTCTCTTAAGCCACCGATATATCTCTGAGCAGATTTCATGGTGCAGTTCCTTTCAGAGCTGTTCAATTTACATTCCACCAACAGAATGCATCCCTCCATTCAGTTACTTCTGAATCTCCAGCACTCATTGCAAAGCCCAGGACCATTCTAACATGCAAGCCAGTTATGAGCCCAGCAGCTTAGTTAGTTAGTTATTTTGCACAATTTGAAGTTCCAGTTCTGCATCATTTTGAAGTCTTTGGGGTTAGCTTTATCTGGTGGAATTGTCAGCTTGCAATAAGGCGCTAGTGGCTATACAATATTTAAATAACATTTCTTCAGCTCAGTAGCTGACAGCAAATGGAATGGTTTTCCCCTGGATTTCTTATTTTTTAAATAAAAATCATTAATTCGGGGCACCATATCTGAATAATCCTTGGTGCGCGGGATGCTAATTTTAAAACATCACGAATTAAACTTTTTTCCCCATTTATTGCTTGGCTTGTTACATCAACAGGAAAAGATAAAGTTTAATTACTTTTATGAAAATGAACTAAAACTGTTATTATTTTACTAAAGTACTAATGGCAGTGCCACTTAAAACGAAACCACCAAAGCATACCAAGCGCTAAGTGACTCATTGGGTGGGGTGCATAGCAAGAGGATTCTTATTTATTGGGACAACATTAGCATTTTATGGTACAGAGATTGATTACCCAACCCTGATTTGTTTGTTTCCTTCATGCTCTGTGGTGTTATCTTGTATAATTCTCTAATTTATTTCCCACTAGCAATACTATAGCGATTGTTTGATTAGATGATAGATTATGTAGCCTGAAATGTAATCAAATAAGAGATGATAAAGACTGATAGCAATTACACTCTGAATCCAAAGGCTTGTTAAAAGGTATTTACCTGTTACATTTATATCTATATAGATTAAGTGTCAATGTTTCTCCCCTAGGAAAAGTTTTTAAATAAATATCCAGTACGTTATCAAGGTTGCTTGTGAATTATCGGTCCAGATCCTCAACTGGTGTGAATCAGCATAACTCCATTGACTTAAATGGAGCTACACAGATTTGCACCAGCTGACGAGCTTGCCCATTATGTACATTGTTTATTATAACAGGACCAAATTCTGCCCAGGGCTTTACCCAGGCCAGCTCCTGTTGAAGCCACTGGCCTTTATTCTATACTGGTATAACTCCATTGACTTCATTAGAGTTACTCCTGATTCACACCGGTGTAAGTTACAGGAGAATCAGGGCCATGAACTGGGGGCAGAACCTGTCTCTCAGTCCCACTGCTCATTCAGAACTCCCATTGATGTCCACAAAAGATAATGAGCAGATACATGCAAAGCCAACCTTTTGAGCATTGGATATGTTTTGGTATGGTTTGGAGTTGTGGCAACAGTTCTGGTGGGGGAGGTGGGGCTCTAATTGTCTCTGAACAAGTTTGTCCATCTCAAGTTCAAGACCTTCTTCACCAGAGGTAGCTGGATTTTAGATATGCTTTCTGCCATGCTGCCCTCCGTGCCTGGGAGGTACTTCCCAGAAACATCCACAAAGCTACCTCATAATCCTCCTTCAAACCCCTCTTCAAAACTCCCCTCTGCCAGGGTGCCTACAGAAAACTTGACAAAGGTTAGGCTGATGGTGTACTGAGACCACAGCTTAACATGTTTTCTTGTACCTCCTCATCGGTCTGTGTGTCCCTCTATTGTTTTTTTGTCTTAGACTGGAGCAGGGACTGTCTTTTCATTCTTTCTTTGTACTGCACCTAGCATAATGGGGTCCCGGTCCATGACTAGGGCTCCTAAGCACTACAATAATACACATAATATATGGGTCCCCGTGCATGGACGTTTTTGTCAGTTTGTAGAATTGACTGAGCATTTGGGGATGTTAGGATGGAAGGTGATGTACAAATGCAACTCTTGTATTATTATTTTATTTGTTAAATGACCTGTCTGAGCATTGGGCCTGACCTCAGCTGATGTAAATCAGCAGAGCTTCCAGCTGAGGATCAGGGTCCTTCTGGCTATTTACTCTGTCTAATCTGTTTACTCAAAAGGCCTGTTATGGCTGCCTGGATCCAGTGCTCATCCTCCATCCTGGACAGTGTCTTTTTTTCATTGGAGCACCTTGATTCTCCACTGGCCATTTACACCTGTGCAAAATGAGTGCAATGTAAAACATCACCCAATCAGAATGACACCCGCTTTGCACAGATTAAGGCTCTGACCATGCAAATATAATGCTGTACCCACAAAGAGCCCTGTTGAAATCAGTGGTTCTCCATGCAGACGCAGCAGTCTGCCCACATGTTATCAGCTGCAGTATAAGGGTCTATACAACAGCTCAACGTGCAAGGCAATGGAGACAACGGTCCACTGAATAGCCCAAAGACTTGCACCACTCTAGATGTAGCAGTATTTGACATTATCATATGGTCCCGATCCTGCACATCCCATGCATCCATACCACCCTGCTCAGGTCAGCACAAGCCTGGAGTGTACCAGGATCAAGCCGCAGGCCCTGAAGTGTCTTATTGCTGTAATAAAATAGTCTCCCTTATACTTCAGGCTGTTTTTAGAGGTTTCAGGCTTTCCCGTAGCAACTGTCTGACATCATCCTGGCTTGGACTGTTCAGTAACAGATCAGACTCTCACGCACTGGCAAACAGACTGCACTGCACTGGCAGGGAGACAAGATGACATGGCAGGTCTTTTCTAGCGCTCTTGCCTGGGATTTTGTGAACATCATTTCAGACAGGAAGTAAAGGCGTTCCCCCTGGGAAGGCAATACTAGGTCTGTATAAGTCAATTGTTGTAAATATTTGTCTCGGAGCCCTATGCCACAAACACCTACTGCCCAGCATAATGCTTATTGCTGGGAGCAGTTAGTACCATTTCGGTCAATGGGACTAACCACAGCACTAAGTGTTTCTTGGGCCTGGTCTACACTGGGGAGGGCGGGATCGATCTAAGATACGCAACTTCAGCTACGAGAATAGCGTAGCTGAAGTCGACGTATCTTAGATCGAATTAAAATTACTTACTTCGCGTCCTCGTGGTGCTGGATCAATGGCCGCAGCTCCCCTGTCAACTTTGCTTCCGCCTCTCACACTGCTGGAGTTCAGCAGTCGACGGGAGAGCGATCGGGGATCAATTTATCGCGTCTACACTACACGTGATAAATCGATCCCCGATAGATCGATCGCTACCCGCCGATCTGGCGAGTAGTGTACNTGATTATTACACTGGGCTGTTTATCAGGAACATTAGGTGTCACCTCTAAGGCATTGACCCGTGGAACAACTGTTTACATTGATTAAGAGTGGAAAGCACCTAAGTGACAAATTCTGAGGCTGGGATTTTCAAAAGCACTCGAAGAGCCTTAGTCCTATGGACTGAAATGTTATAAATGGGGTAGGATGAGGCCCGAGAACTAAGCTCCTCTCACCAGTAACAATTCCATAGAACTGAATCCCACAGTAAAAACGGTGCTGCTGTGATCCTCCCAACGACTCCAGTTCTGCTAGCTCATCTAGAAGCAGAAGTGTTCCAGATCAAAAGAGCTGAGCTCAGTGGGAGTTTTGCTGGAGTAGAGTTCTGCAGGATCAAACCCTGTGAAAGGAGAGAGAGAGAGAGCCCATGAGAAGGCCAGAGAAGGACAAGAATAAGGACGGGACTGGGATACGGTTAAATGGGGAATAGAGAGCTTTAGCAAAAGGTGCGATGCAGCTTGTAACCCCCATGCATTCAAAAATCACAAGGCAGGCCCCCAAAAAGTGTGAGATTGGGTTAAAATTATGACATTATAAAAATACAAAATTTGCCTTCTGGTGTTGGAACAGTTAGAGTCCGGGTTCTCAAGGTTTTCTGTGCAACCATAAGCACTAGAAATATATATATATATTTTAAAATGAAAGCTGAGATTCTCAGATAATAAACTGCTCCCAATAGCTGTGGCTCATGATACGATTATGAAAGTTGTCAGCTCTTTCGCGTAGGGACGTTCTTAGACGTTTGTACAGCGCCTTGCAGAGTGGGGCCCTGATCCATGCTGGGGCTGCTAGGCACTAACACAGGGTGGGCAAACTTTTTGGCCCGAGGGCCACATCTGGGTATGGAAATTGTATGGTGGGCCATGAATGCTCAGGAAATTGGGGGTTGCAGTGCAGGAGGGAGTGAGGGCTCCGGCTGGGGGTGCGGGCTCTGGTGTGGGGCCAGAAATGAGGAGTTCAGGGTACGGGAGGGGGCTCCGGGCAGGGGCAGGGGGTTGGGGTGTTGGGTCCGACTGGGGGTGTGGCCTCTGGGGTGGGTCTGGGGATGAGGGGTAGGGGGTGCAGGAGGGTGCTCCAGGCTGGGACTGAGGGGTTTGAAGGGTGGGAGGGGGATCGGGGCTGGGGCAGGGGGTTGAGGCACGGGAAGGTGTCAGGGCTCCAGGCAGGCTCCAGGTGGTGCTTACCTCAGGCAGCTCCCAGAAGCAGCGGCATGTCCTCCCTCCGGCTCCTACGCAGAGGCACAGCCAGGCAGCTCGGCGCACTTCCCCGTCCGCAGGCACCGCCCCTGCAGCTCCCATTGGCTGTGGTTCCCAGCCAATGGGAGCTGCAGGGGCAGCACTTGGGGTAAGGGCAGCGTGCGGAGCCCCCTGGCTGCCCCTATGCATAGGAGCCAGAGGAGGGGACATACCGCTGCTTCCGGGAGCTGCACGGAGCCACGGCACATGTGGAGCAGGGCAAACCCTGGACCCCACTCCCTGTCAGGAGCTCGAGGTCTGAATTTAAACATCTGAAGGGCCAGATGCGGCCCCCCCCAGACCGTAGTTTACCCACCCCTGCACTAACACAATATAATTAATAATCAGAGTAAAGGCAGACAAATGAACATATTAGAAAGAACACCGATCAGCAGACATATAAGAGGTAGATTGAGGAGAGAATAAAAATGCCTTGGAGAGATGAAAGGAGGAAGATCTTTAAAGCCATTGAATTAAAACGCCATTGAACATTATAGAAGTTAGTTGGAGGGAAAACATGGAGCCTGCCAGAGACTGAGACAACGTGAAAGGCAGATCTATGAGGTGAGAGAACAGACTGAGGAGAGAAGACAGAGAAGGCAGACGAAGAACAAGGCAAAACATAGTGAGTTCCTTTTAACAAATGATTTCATAGACCTAGCGTATGATAAAGTCATTTCACAGCCTGCAGAACTTGAAATATTCTGCACAAATTCTCTGTTTGCCGATTGAAAAAAAAACTGTGTCACCAAAAATTAATTTATTGCTGATTATTTCTAGCAATGGGAAAGCAACAGCAGTTTGCCTGAAGAATGTGGAAATAATTTATCCTTAGTACTGCATGTGCTAGGCCCCTTTGCACTAACAAGCACTGAAAGAAAGTACAGCCTGGAAAGCCATGTGCCCTCCGGCGAATGCTGCTAACGCTTATGCATATAAGTGACCTTACACATGTCAGTAGCCCCATTTAATTCACTTTTAGGTGCAGCGGGACTATTTACATGCATAAAGTGACTCATGTGCATAAGCGTTTGCAGGACTGGCTTTTGTTACCATGAGTCCTGCTGTGACAGGCCCAGGGGGAAACCATAAAAACCTCTAAAAATGATCTAAAATAGATTTTCTGTACTGAAAATGTCAAGGCATTAAAGTTGGATACCTCGGGTCCAGGAACACCAATTCTGATATTTCTTGTGGGAGTGGAGGGAGGGATTCCAGTCCCTGCCCTACCCCGCACCCAGCAAGGACCTACTTCCAGTTCCCACTCATAGCCCCCTCCCCTACCCCAAGGACTACAGGTCTCCCTCCACCAGGGAGACTCCCCTCTCTCTTACCCACACAACCCATGAGCTGGAGTCACCAAGAGTCCATTTCTTGGCAGACTCCTCTGTGCTCCACCAGACAGGAACAGGAGCCACCCCGCACCCATGCGCCCTCCCACCTCTCTGTCTGGATGGATGGGAGCCCTGGCCAAATTTGAGTAACATTGTGACCCCGTGCGCCAGGTCACAATGCCACCTACTGAAATTTGGCCTGGCCGCCCCTCCATCTGGGCAGGGGACGGCTGAGTGAAATTTCAGTGGCATTGCAACCACTCAGCCAGAGTGACACTCCAGCAGCAACTGTACTGATTTAATATGGGACCAGTGCTTAAAAATGGTTGGGCCACGGACCCCAACTCCAGCTCTACAGCCTAGGGAACTTAGAGCAAGTGCAAAAACCTTTGTGGGGGCGAGGACAGATCATTCACCACCTCAGCCCTCCCTAACTGGCACCTCAATGGTGCCATTGCTCAGGTTCTTCCAAGGCTAAAAGGAGTGCTGAGTTCCATCAGAAAGCTGTGACTCCTCCTTTCTCATGGTAGAAACCCGGAGGGCTGGCAGACGCCAGACTTCAAAACTGAGACACATTTTGATGTAGGAAATCTTGCCTGACCTGAATCTTGTCCCTCCTGGCTCTGAGGCAGGGGTAATTTTAGGGGAAGAGGAACAGGTGAGAAATCCAAATTTAGGGGTAAAACATATTTGTGGCAGATTTTTTTTTTTTAACAGCAGCTCAGGTGATTGGCTTTTTAGAGGGAGATGGGCTGGTGGGCAGCATGCATGCTGGTAAGACAGTCAACAGCTCATGGTAAACCACACAGCTATCAACTCCCATAACAGGAGCTTCTCCCATTGGCATAAGTACTCCACCTCCCTGAGAGGTGGTAGCTATGTCCACGGGAGAAGCCCTCCCATCAACATAACGCTGTCTACACTGGGCACTAATTCGCTATAACTGCATCACTCTGGCTTTTCCGCACCCCTGAGAGATGTAGTTATACCGACATAAGTTGGTAGCGTAGACCAAGCCTAAGTCTTGGCCAAAAGATGAACTGTGAGCAAAATTATACTAATGTTTGAAATATTTATGTCTGACGTTCATAGCAAAACTGCATATTTGCTTCTTTTTAAAAACCATTTTCCGTTTTGTGCATAAGCCAAAGTAACACAGAAATGTAAAATAAAGCCATGCCATATGCGGTTTTTATTTTTTCCGGAGATGTACTATTTCTGCATATGTATTGAAGGGATGCCACCAGGTCAATTTTACGCCAAATTTTGATCTTGTAAGAGTAAGGTTTTAAAATCTGAGGATGGACGGGATTTTTTTCTTTTAATTTTTAAAAGCTCCACTGCAATGTTCCCTTTTGAATTGAATTATTCCCCAGAATTGTCTGCAGTCCAGACATTTCAGCGTAATGCCGCTGCAATAAAACATGTGCAACTGACTAGTGAAGTCTCTATATAAACCTAAGTGATACTGGCCAGTCTATCAGCATTGTCCTGTCAATGCACCAGTTTAGACCTGTGCCGACAAAAAGTAAACAAACAGCTTCAATAGTGGAAAGTAAATGTGGTTTTTAAAGTCTCCTCCGTTTCAGTAAGTCAGGGTGCTAGTAGCATGCAGGAAGGGTAGGTGGTTAAGATACTGGCTTGGGATGCAGTTCCTGGATCTGTCTGTGACACTTAGGCTCAGATTCTCAGCTGGTGTAAATCAGCATAGCTCCATTGACTTACACCATCTCAGAGTCTGGCCCTGATCAATCTCTCCATGTCTCAGCTCCCCTTCCGGAACACAGGGCGAATAATGTTTCCTTTGTCTGTCTTATCAATGGAATTGTCGGCTCTTTGGGGCAGAGACTTGTCTCTCATTCTGCCTTCCCTGCAGCGTTAACTCGAGTTACTCTTACTCAGCCGAGCTCCGGTGAGAGCGGCCACACTGTGAAATAACACTTGAGAGGCTGTGTCCATGCAGGCAATGCACTCACTCATGTGGGGCACTAAGACTTTAGTGGGCACATCCCATGGTAGCTGAGCCCCTCTATGAATACTTCCCCAGTGAACTGTAGGAAAATTTGCCTGGCCTTTCTGGGCACATGGTGTGTGGGGGAGTTGGAATTGTGGGAAGGCATTGGAGGACTACCAGCACTAACCTGTGTCCACAGTATAGAGTGGTCTTGTTAGCGGCTGGTAAGTCGGGCTCACTCGAGCTTTAGACAATACCCCCTCTCAGACTGGCAAACTCAAGTTAAAAGCGGTGCAGCACTCACGGGAAGGGGATTCATGAGTGAATGGGACTCTAATTAGGAGGCAACACCTGTGTTAACTTTGCAGTGAAGACAAACACTAAGGGTATGTCTACACTACCCACCGGATCGGCGGGCAGCGATCGATCCAGCGGGGGTCGATTTATCACCTCTAGTCTAGACGTGATAAATCAACCCCCGAGCACTCTCCCATCGACTCCTGTTCTCCAGCGCCGCGAGAGGCGCAGGCAGAGTCAACGGGGGAGCAGCAGCAGTCGACTCACCACGGTGAAGACACCATGGTAAGTCAATCTAAGTACGTCGACTTCAGCTACATTATTCACGTAGCTGATGCTGCGTAACTTAGATCGATCCCCACCCCCCAGTGCAGACCAGGGCTAAGTGTACGCACAGCACCTAGCACAATGGGACCATGCCTCAGTTAAGTCTTCTGGGTGCTACTGTATTTCAAATAATTAATAATAACATACCTGGGAACTAACTTGGAACTGCACCAGTTTAGACCAGCTAGGGATCTGGCCCATGCTATTTAACTTCAAAGTTACCCTTCATATCTTTTACTTTGAAGAAAACACCTTATCTTAGCTGAGTATATAGACACGCACTGCTTACATTCACATACCATTTAGAGGTCTCTATTTGCTCTTCAGAAATGTATTTTTTTTCTGTTTGATTCACATTTTATTATTCATCTGTGACTAGCAGATTAGGAGAGTAAATACATGCATTGACAATCATCTCTGAAGACAGTGCTGCCTCAAGTCTTTACATGTGTATATACACATTGTGATAATCCTGCTTTAGGGTTATTTCAGGTCATATTTTGCCTGGCCCTTCCTGGATGCACCGTGGATCCTTCTGCCCCCCAGCTCTACCTTTCCCACTGAGCAGCCTATATAAAATCCAGGTAGAAGGGCACTCCTTGTGATCAGTGCTTAAGGGAATGCAGACACTGATCCCACCAGCGTCCCTTGGGTCAGACCATAGCTCTCCATTGGGACCATCAAGCAGGAAGCAAGAGGTTGCACCCCTTACAGGGTTGTAGTAGCAGGTGCATTCCCCCTACACAGCAGAGAGATCTAGTGAGCATTTTGCTTCCTGGCAGCCCAAGCCTTCCTGGTGATCTGCCCCCAAAACTGGGCTGGTCCGACAGGGCACAAATTGGAATAGCTTATTATTGGAGCTGACTCAGCAATCTTTGTACATTCAAATGGTCACTGAAGCCCATGGGAGATTTACAGTGGGCAAGGAATTCAGGAGGAGTCCTGCTGTTTCGACAGGACTGTAGGTGAACACAGTTCTGAATGCTAAGTGAAGTGTGTAGAATATGCACATTTAACTGGACCCTTCCCCAGAGACTTTACAATACCAAGGTGCAGCCTGTATGACTCAGAACTAAAACAGAATGGTGCATGGTCATTGGGAGCTCCATCCTCCTAGGTGCTGAGCTCTCTGGCCCTGCAGCAAAACACTTACACGCATGTTTAACATGAGCTTGGGACTACTTCATGGGCTTAAAGTTAAGAATGTGCTTAAGTGCTGGATCAGGGCTAGAGTTCTTAGCACGTTGCAATATCAAGTGCTATTGCTGAAGTATTTCATGGTAAAGGTGGATTAACTAAATTCTGTGTTTATGTTTATGATGCTTTTCCAAAGCTCTAGGCACTTCCCACAAACTACAATATCCAATTAGAAAGTCTGAATACTTTTCAATACTATGGGCCACATTTACCCACTACACTTGGTTGCTTTGCACTGTGCCAGCAATACAACATCGCTATAATCCCAGCCTAAGGCCTGGTCTACACTACGATTTTAGTTTGAATTTAGCAGCGTTATAGTGAATTAACCCCGCACCCGTCCACACAACAGAGCCATTTATTTCGATATAAAGGGCTCTTAAAATCGGTTTCTGTACTCCTCTCCGACGAGGGGAGTAGCGCTGAAATCGGGATTGCCGGTTCGAATTAGGGTTAGTGTGGACGAAATTCGATGGTATTGGCCTCCAGGACCTATCGCACAGTGCACCATTGTGACCGCTCTGGACAGCAATCTAAACTCGGATGCTCTGGCCAGGTGGACAGGAAAAGCCCCGCGAACTTTTGAATTTCATTTCCTGTTAGCCCAGCGTGGAGAGCACAGGTGACCACACAGAGCTGAACAGCACAGGTAGCCATGCAGTCCGAGAACCGAAAAAGAGCACCAGCATGGACCACACGTGAGGTACTGGATCTGATCGCTATATGGGGAGAGGATTCAGTGCTAGCAGAACTACGGTCCAAGAGACGAAATGCCAAAACTTTTGACAAGATCTCCAAGGGCATGATGGAGAGAGGCCACAATAGGGACTCATATCAGTGCCGTGTGAAAGTGAAGGAGCTCCGACAAGCCTACCAGAAAACCAAGGAGGCAAACGGACGGTCCGGGGCAGAGCCGCAGACATGCCGCTTCTACGAGGAGCTGCATGCAATTCTAGGGGGGGCCGCCACCACTACCCCACCCCTGACCGTGGATTCCGAGGAGGGGTTAATCTCATCCATGCATGAGGATTCTGCGGACGGGGAAGAGGAGGAGGAGGACGAGGACGAGCTTGCGGAGAGCACACAGCACTCCGTTCTCCCCAACAGCCAGGATCTTTTTCTCACCCTGACTGAAGTACCCTCCGAACCCTCCCAAGGCGGTATCGCAGACCCCCTGGAAGGGACCTCTGGTGAGTGTACCTTTTTAAATATCAAACATGGTTTAAAACAAGCATTTTTTAATGATTAATTTGCCCTGGGGACTTGGGATGCATTCGCGGCCAGTACAGCTACTGGAAAAGTCTGTTAACGTGTCTGGGGATGGAGCGGAAATCCTCCAGGGACATCTCCATGAAACTCTCCTGGAGGTACTCCAAAAGCTTTTGCAGAAGGTTTCTGGGCAGGGCAGCCTTATTCCGTCCTCCATGGTAGGACACTTGACCACGCCATGCTAGCAGCAAGTAATCTGGTATCATTGCATGACAAAGCTTGGCAGCGTATGGTCCCGGTGTTTGCTGGCATTCAAGCAACATCCGTTCTTTATCTTGCTGTGTTATCCTCAGGAGAGTGATATCGTTCATGGTAACCTGGTTGAAATACGGGAATGTAATTAAGGGGACAGAGGTGGCCCCGTTCCTACTGGGCTGTTTGCCTGTGGCTGAAAACAAATCCTTCCCTGCAGTTAGCCAAGCGGGTGGGGGGGAGTGGGTGGACAATGGCGCTGAGCTTTTCGCGTTTGGCTAGCAGGGATCTTCCCTGATACCAGCCACGCGGTGGGGGGAGGGGTAAAGCGATCATCCCACAGAATTGGATGGGGGGGTTTGTTTGGTTTCTGCAGGGATCTTCCCTGATACCAGCCACGTGGTGGGGGGAGGGGTAAAGCGATCATCCCACAGAATTGAATGGGTGGTGGGGGGGGTTTATTTTGTTTTCTGCTGCTGCACGGTAACAGGAAAACCGCAGCACTTAATGGGCTTTGCTTGCTATGGGAAAGGAGGGCGCTGCTTTAATGCAGAAGCCGAAAGACAATGGCTTACCATGGCTGCATACAAGCCGAATTCTGTTGCCCGGCCCTGCGTCTGTGATCTCTAACACCAAAGCCGCAGGCACTCAATATAAGATGCAAAATGCGACCTTGTACCGAAATCACATGTGCTATGTAATGTGAATAGTGTTGTTCACCGTGAAATAGTATAAGCATTGTTCTATAAAATGTATCTTTTTAAATACTTCTCTCCCTTTTTTCCCCTCCTCCTGCAGCTGCAAATTTTTCAAGCCTCCCTCCTCCGTCCCGAAGGCTATCCCAGATAAGGCGGCGAAAGAAACGCACGCGAGTCGAGATGTTCTCAGAAATAATGCAATCTACCCGTGATGAAAGAGCTCATCTGAATGTGTGGAAGGACACGGTTTCAAAGTTCAGGAAAGATGCCAGTGACCGTGAGGACAAGAGGGACCAATGTGAGGACATGAGGGACCAACGTGAGGAGAGAAGGGACCAACGTGAGGAGAGAAGGGACGCTCGAGATGAGAGTTGGCGGGATGCAACGCTGGGGCGGCTGCGTGAGCAAACGGACATGCTCCGGTGTCTGGTGGAGCTTCAGGAACGGCAGCAGCAGGATCACAGAGTGCCGCTGCAGCCCCTGTATAACCGCCCTCCCGCCTCCCCCCTCGCCAAGTTCCATAGCCTCCTCACCCAGACATGTAAGAACGCGGGGGGGGGAGGCTCTGTGCACCCTGCCACTCCAACCCAGTGGACAGCCCAAGCAAAAGGCTGTCATTATTTTGAATTTTTTTAGTAACCTGTTCCTTCCCTCCTATCCTCCTCCCAAACCCCACCAGGACTACCTTGTCAGTTCTCTCCCTAGGTTTATTACCCATTAATAAAGAATGCATGATTTCTAAACGATACTGACTTTATTTCTTTCAAAGCAAGCTGTGATCGAAGGGGGGAGGGTGGGTTGCTTACAGGGAATGAGTCAATCAAGGGGGCGGGTTTTCATCAGGGAGAAACAAACAGAACTTTCACACAGTAGCCTGGCCAGCCATGAAACTTGTTTTCTAAGCTTCTCTGATGCGCACCGCTTCCCGGTGTGCTCTTCTAATCGCCCTGGTGTCTGGCTGCGCGTAATCAGCGGCCAGGCGATTTGCCTCAGCCTCCCACCCCGCCATAAAGGTCTCCCCCTTACTCTCACAGAGATTGTGGAGCACACAGCAAGCAGCAATAGCAATGGGAATGTTGGTTTGGCTGAGGTCTGAGCGAGTCAGTAACGAGCGCCAGCGACCCTTTAAACGTCCAAAGGCACATTCTACCACCATTCTGCACTTGCTCAGCCTGTAGTTGAACAGCTCCTGACTACTGTCCAGGCTGCCTGTGTATGGCTTCATGAGCCATGGCATTAAGGGGTAGGCTGGGTCCCCAAGGATAACGATAGGCATCTCAACATCCCCAACGGTTATTTTCCGGTCTGGGAAGTAAATCCCTTGCTGCAGCCGTTTAAACAGACTAGTGTTCCTGAAGACGCGAGCGTCATGAACCCTTCCCGGCCATCCCACGTTGATGTTGGTGAAACGTCCCTTGTGATCCACCAGTGCTTGCAGCACCATTGAAAAGTACCCCTTGCGGTTTATGTACTGGCTGCCCTGGTGCTCCGGTGCCAAGATAGGGATATGGGTTCCATCTATCGCCCCACCACAGTTAGGGAATCCCATTGCAGCAAAGCCATCCACTATGAGCTGCACATTTCCCAGAGTCACTACCTTTGGTAGCAGCAGCTCAGCGATTGCTTTGGCTACTTGCATCACAGCAGCCCCCACAGTAGATTTGCCCACTCCAAATTGATTACCGACTGACCGGTAGCTGTCTGGCGTTGCAAGCTTCCACAGGGCTATCGCCACTCGCTTCTCAACTGTGAGGGCTGCTCTCATCTTGGTATTCTGGCGCTTCAGGGCAGGGGAAAGCAAGTCACAAAGTTCCATGAAAGTGCCCTTACGCATACGAAAGTTTCGCAGCCACTGGGAATCGTCCCACACCTGCAACACTATGCGGTCCCACCAGTCTGTGCTTGTTTCCCGGGCCCAGAATCGGCGTTCCACAGCGAGAAGCTGCCCCATTAACAACATGATCTCCAAAGTGCCGGGGCCCGTGGCGCGAGACAATTCTCTATCCATGTCCATGTCCTCATCACTCTCATCGCCACGCTGTCGTAGCCGCCTCCTCCTCGCCTGGTTTTTCAGGTCCTGGTTCAGCATAAACTGCACGATAATGCGCGAGGTGTTTACAATGTTCATGACTGCTGTCTTGAGCTGAGCGGTCTCCATGCTTGCTGAGGTATGGCGTCTGCACAGTTCACCCAGGAAAAAAGGCGCGAAGCAGTTGTCTGCCATTGCTTTCACGGAGGGAGGGGAAGGATGTTCCCAGAACCGCCCGCGACAATGTTTTTTGCCCCATCAGGCATTGGGATCTCAACCCATAATTCCAATGGGCGGGGGAGACTGCGGGAACTATGGGATAGCTATGGGATAGCTACCCACAGTGCACCGCTCCAGAATTCGACGCTAGTCTCGGTACATGGACCCGCAGCGCCGAATTAATCTGCTTAGTGTGGCCGCATGCACTCAAATTTATACAATCGGTTGCCAAAAATCGAATTCTGTAAATTCAGATTAATCCCGTAGTGTAGATTTACCCTAACTGGCCACTTAATCCTGGTTTACAGCTGTTTTCTATCTATGGAGTAGCACAAAGCAGCCAGAGCGTACTTATGAATCGAGCCTAACATTCTGAGTCATCAGTTTGCCAATTCCTAATGAATAGATTCTCTCACAAACAATAGAAACACACCACCCAATTACATCAAAATATCATAACCACGAGGTTACTAGGTGGGAATAACTAATTATTAAATACTGAGAAAGTGTCGAGAAAAACCCACTCTACGTAATTCTGTATTGTATCTGCGTTGAGAGAGATGAGAGCATTTAGAGTATAGGATTGGCACCCATCCTTGGCCTGCCAATGACTTCCCCCATCATCTTGAATGGTTTACTTAGGGCCTCATTCTGCAACCCTTTCTTATGCTGGCCCTGATTGTGACGTCACAACAGTCTGACACTTGGATAAAACCATTAACTTCATTGAAGTTACTTCTGATTTACTTCAGTGTAAATGAAAGGAGAATCAGATCTACTGAGCAGCACTCACTCAGAGTCAATGGAACTATTCTCACAAGTACTGCTTAATGAGAGTAAAATTTGCATCATAGGGCCATTAATCGCTCTTCCCCAGTTTCCTCAAACTGTAAAATAATTCCACAGCGGTGTTCAGAGGATTAATTAAGGCTCTAATGGTGAAAACTAGAAGCTCTGAGTATTATTATTATTATTGCCTCTCACATGGTCACTTAAATGTTCAAGATTAAACTTTAATGGACAAAAAGCTACAAAAAATGAAAAACTCAGCATTTTCAGGAAACGTCTCATCAAATCGCATGAAATGTTGAAAGCAGCTAATTCTTTACCAGGTGACACAGGAAAGAGAGAGGATCTTTTTCAAAAGCAGCGCTTCCCTAAGTCTTTGACTTTAATGGGGCCCACACAGTTCTTTTTGTCTAAGGCCATATTCCAAAACCTAGTGAATTGCATAGAAAGTCCCACTGACTTCACTGGGCTTTTGATAAGGCCTGCTCATATTTGTTAATTGGTCTTACCAACAAACAGTGCTCCATAAGGTTGACAACTTTCTACTCTCACAAAACCAAACACCCTTGCCCAGGCCCTCCTCTGAGGCTCCACCCCTTCTCTGAGGCCCCGCCCTTCACTCACTCTATCCCCCCCATCCTTCTGTTGCTCGCTGTCCCCATCCTCACTCACATGCTCATTTTCATCGGGCTGGCTCAGGGGGCTGGGGTGCAGGAGGGGGTGAGGGCTCCAGCTGGGGGTGCAGGCTCCAGGGTGGGGCCAGAAATGAGGAGTTCAGGGTGCGGGAGGGGGCTCCAGGCTGAGGCAGTGGATTGGGGAGGGGGTGAGGGCTCCGGCTGGGGGTGCTGGCTCTGGGGTGCGGCCAGGGATGAGGGGTTTGGGATGCAGGAGGGGGCTCTGGACTGGGGGGTGGAGCCAAGGGGTTCAGAGTATGGGAGGGGGTTCTGGGCTGAGGCAGGGGGTTGGAGTGTGGGAAGGGGTACAGGCTCTGGGCTGGGGCTGTGGGTTCAGGGTGGGGCCAGAAATGAGGGGTTTAGGGTGCAGGAGGGGACTCCGGGCTGGGGCTGAGGGGGTCCAGGCTGAAGCAGGGGGTTGGGTGCGGGGAGGTGAGAGCTCCAGCTGGGTGTGCTGGCTCTGGGGTGGGGCTGGGGTTGAGGGGCTTGGGGTATAGAAGTGTGCTCTGGTCCGGGGCTGAGGGGTATGGAGGGTGAGAGGGGGATCAGAGCTAGGGCAGAGGGTTGTGGCATGGGAGGGAGTCAAGGGTGCAGGCTCCGGGCGGTGCTTACCTGAGGCAGCTCCCAGAAGCAGCGGCATGTCCCCACTCTGGTTCCTACATGGAGGCACGTCCAGGTGGCTCTGCGTGCTGTCCCATGCGCAGGCACCACCCCCGCAGCTCCCATTGTCTGTGGTTCCTGGCCTATGGGAGCTGTGGAGCTGGTGCTTGGGGCAGGGGCAACGTGTGGAGCTCCCTGGCTGCCTCTATGCCTAGGAGCTGGAGGGGGGCATGCCAATGCTTCCGGGAGCCGTGCAGAGCCACAGCAGGCAGGGAGCCTGCCTTAACCCCACTGCGCTGGCGACTAGACTTTTAACAGCCCAGTCAGCAATGCTGACCAGAGCCGTCAGGGTCCCTTTTTAACCGGGCATTCTGGTCGAAAACCAGACTCCTGGTGACCCTACCACTCCATAATTAAAAACATGATAAATGGTTTATGGATTCCACTATAGGCAAGGCTGATAGGATCACCTATTATTAAGGTTGCCTGACATTTCCCATTATAAATCTCTGTTTTCTGCTGCTTAGAGCTTTGCCAAAACATTATTATCTGTGTAGGCTTTCCATGCCAGGTCTCTGCCTCAGGCTGAATTTTGTTATATTATTATTTGGGGGGTGGGGAGATCTGATCTGCAGAAGTGCTGAGCACTCACAGCTGCAGCTGAAGTCAATACGATCTGTGCCTTGAACACATAAAGTGCTCTGATGAATCAGGTCTTTGGTGTCTCAAATTGGGAACCCAAAATTAGTGGACACTTCTGACCTCAATCTCTCTGTGCCTCAGTTGGCCATCTATAAAATGGGAATAATACCACTCCTGCATCTCATGGGGCGAAGGGCGGGGTTGTGAAGCACGTGGATATAATACTTATGAGCTCCATAAAGAAGGCCATTAGGAAATTAATAATTCTGTCTTCATGGTGGGGTTTGAACAGAGTGAAGTAAATAAGGTCTGGGCCACACATAGAACAACAAGGCTAAAAAAAATATTGAATAGCTGTTCATCCATTCTGTGCACTGAATGAGACAGGGTCCTGTGAAAAAAATAGTATGTGGTCATGTAATTAAGGCTGTATCATAATGCATATGCACAAGGGGGGCTAATTAAGGTTATACAGGCAGCCTTCATTCTGATATGTCCTAGCTTTTGAGTGCTTGACTTTACAATCCTAATAATGTTCTTTGAACATATTTTTTGAATGTAAAGCAAATCATACCATTCTTTCCATTCTCTTGTAGTTACAAAGGGTTGCTTCTTTTTTCTTTAAATTAGAGGAGACATCTTTATTCTGCAGAAGATTATGGAGCGCAATGGAGGTTTTAAAATAGTTGAAAAATATTTGAGTTGCCTTCTGCCTTGCCATGTTTTAATCTGTGTTTTTATCAGAACCCCAAGCACAAATGTTTTTCTCTTGGAAAAATGTTTTGCTTCTGTTAAAACATGAGCCAGATCCTCAGCCTGTGACTTTTCGCTCTTACCGATTTTATTTTCCATTGAATTCAATGGAGCTTTGCCCATTTATGCAAACTTTTTAACCATGTCATCCTACCTGTATTGAGAAAGGATTGCTATTAAAATTATTATGGCCAAAAAAAAAAAATAGCAAGACAAAATCCTAACCCAATTTTTAAAAAGTCAGAATATCATTGACCAGAACTTAACAAACTTCCTACTTATAAATTCTCAGCAGGATATTCAGACAGTGGTGTGTCCAGATGGATTCTCAGTGTGAGGGGAATCTGAAATACACTTACTGACATAATAAAAATAGGCTAAAGTGGAGTTTTCAGACTTGCAAAGCTGTTGCCTATGGGCTGTGAGTGTATTTATTTCACAGGAAGCCCTTATCTTGAGTTAATGGGAAAATGTAGATCTTTTGCCTCGCTTTGTATGTGGTAGGTCATAGATATGATAGCATTATAAAGGAAATGGATCCATGCATCACTGTCCCTGACAGCACTGTGCTGAACTCTTTGGCAAACACACCACTTTACAGTCGCAAACAATCCTTTATATCAAGCCAGCCAATGCTTTAAGTGGCTCAGATCTTGACAATGTTGCATAAACCCCCAAGAGAAAAGCCGGCTTGTCCATAATTCACAAGCACCTTAAAGAAAATAAGTAAATGCAGTCATTCCTATGGAGGGGGGAAGGGAAATATTTCTAGCAGACTGGTTACATTTAAAGGAAACAAAACTGGTAACAGCTTGAATACTAATAAATATAATATAATGCCCAGAAGCCTAAAGCTGACTTAAGTCAAAAGCAAAATGTATTGGATGATACCAGTATCCAGAATCCAGTAATCTACTTGATAGACAGAACAGAACGATTGTCTGGTTTTGATTAGAAAGCCCATTGGTTCTGAATATTAGAGTGTGGGAGAAGAAGAGATGAAAAATAATGTAAGCAGCAATGACTATTCAAATCAGGGCAGATACCAGTGACACATCTCCTTACTGAGGGCTAAACTGTGTGGCTTTGCCCAGAGCTGCCCCACAAAGAGACTCAGAGAGTCACAATCTAAGGCCTGGTCTACACTACAGAGTTAGGCTGATGCAAGGCAGCTTACATCGACCTAACTATGGAAGTGTCTACACTTAAATTTCACTCCCACCGACGTAACAGCCCACCTATGCCGACTTAATAACTCCACCTCCACAAGAGACGTAAAGTCAAGGTTGATGGAGTTAGGTCGACACAGTGTCAGTGTAGACACTGCGTTGCTTATGTCAACTGTTACTGGCTTTCAGGAGCCTTCCCACAATGCCCGACGCTGATAGTGCAATTGATACACACTCTTCTGGTGAGGACGCACACCGCCAATTCAAGGAGCAAAGTGTAGACACACACAAGTGATGTAATTACTGGGGCGGCAGTATGCCGACGTAAGTTAGGTCGACTTAATTTTGTAGTGCAAACATGGCCTAAGGTTTGTCTACACTAGAAACACTTCAGCTGCGCCGCTATAGTGTAGGTGCTTACTACAGCGACGGAAGACCCCTTCCATCACTGTAGTAAATCCACCTCTCTGAGAGTCAGTAGCTAGGTCAACAGAAGAATTCTTCCATCGATGTAGCAGTATCTACACAGGGGCTTAGGTCGACTTAATTACAAGGGGTGATATTTTTCACAGCCTTGAGCAATGTAGTTAAGCCGATCTAACTTTGTAGTGTAGACCAGCCCTAAGTCCTTGCACCAGACCTTTGCATAGTGCACATCCACACCTGATGTGGTACATCATACTTCCCCCTACTCTCCCCCTGGCCTGCTCCCCTCCAACCTGTGTGTGGGCGGAACAGTGTTCTGCAGGAGAGTTAGTAGCCACTGCAGGGGAGTGACCGAACACCTTATGTCCTGAGCTGGCCTGCAAGATGGGCCATGATCCGGCCCTAGGCTAATCAGGATTGTGTTACCTTATCCTCCTCCTGTTCCACAGCCTGGGAATAATTGCTCCCACCCATCCCCATAATGTTACTCAGGCTCAGGGCTGAGGAAACGATTTGCCCCTCAAAATAAAAATGTGGATGTCGCCAAGAGTTAATCTCCTATAATTAATTAAGGAGGTAATATTGCCTAGTGGCTAGAGCACTGGTCTGGGACTCAGGAGTCCTTTGTTCTATTAGTGGCTCTGCTCACTGACCTGCTGAGTGACCTTGAGCAAGTCACGTCACTGCTCTGTGCCTCAGTTTCCCCATCTGTAAAATGGAGATAATGATGCTGACCTCATCTGTAAAGCCCTTTTGGTATGTCTAGGCTGCATTTTAAAACCCGCATCAGCGAGTCTCAGAACCAGGGTCTACAGACAACTCATTGGGCTCATGCTACCGTACTAACAACAGCTATGTAGACGTTCAAACCTGGGTAGGGTGGTGAATTTCACGTCTACACAGCTGTTTTTAGCACCATAGTGTAAGCCCCAGTTTGTAGACCTGGGCTCTGAGACTCACCGCTGTGGATTTTAAAAAGCAATGTAGACATGTTCTTTGAGACCTACTGATGAAAAGCACAGTATAAGAGCTAGGTTTTATTGCTATCATTATCACATATAGTGGTCACACACGTACACCTACCATTTTTCTTAGATAATCCCCCAATTCAGCAAAGCACTTGCCTATAGCAAGTATAGGAAACACTGCACATATATGCAGGTTACCAGAACTAGTTATTTAAGGTCAAATTAGCAAGTTTTCAAGTGTGACCACTGTATGGTACTAAAGCTGATCATAAAAGCCACTTAAAATAAGAAACCATCCCTTTGTTTTTGTTTCTGGGCCTGCATGAGATTGTTAATCAAATTTATGAGTTTTTGTGAAACAATTTCCTCTGTTCATTAGAGGTTACTATGAAAATGTTATCTGGGAGCTCAACTGACAATTTGAAACTAATCTGGCTTTTAATCAACAGCACTAAAAGTCCTTATTTCACTAGTGGATAGCTCATGAAGGCAAATCACTCCCATGAAAAACACTTTTAATTTTCCCTTGACTTATACCTTCCAGACTGAGATAGGAAAATAAATTTCATATTAAAATTCCTTCTTCCAGATGCAGCATTAAGACATTGAGGGTTTTTCTAAGTAATAATATTATGCACTTAGAGGCTTGATCCTGCATGCTTGTTCTATCTACTGAGGCACTTACATGGCCCTCATCACCAGAGTATCTGACCCCACCTCCCCCCTTCACAATCATTAATGGATTTTATCTAGAGATGGTTGACATTTTTCTGGCAGAACAGTTTTCTACTGGGAAATGACATGATGGAATCAAAATATTCAGCAGGACCTTGTCGATGCTGTTGAAACTTTTGACAGAAATCAGATAGGCAGATTGGTCAGCCTACCTACCTGCCAGTTCATCCACCCATTGACCTCCCCAAGCTCCTAAGAACTGGAGCTAGGGTTCTCTGGGCTTCCAGGTTCCTAGCATCTTGGTAGCTCACCTGCTAGAGGGCTGCATGGGAGCCCATGGACCTGGGACCAGATATATTTTTTTTAATTCATTTTGGTTCTTCTGAAATGGAATTTTTTGAAATGCTACAGAAAATTTCACATCTCCAGCTTTTCTTTCTGATTCAGAATGAGAAAAAAAAAATCAGAAATGCAAAATTTGCCTTGGGACAGAAATCCCGGTTCCTGCCCAGCTCTAATGTCATCTTCACAGCTGTTATCCCTTCTTTAAAGAGAGGGAACTCAGGCACAGAGAGATTAAGCAATTTGCCCAGCATCACACAAATAGTCTCTACTAGAGCCATGCGTAGCACTAATGTCTCTAGTGCCCTCTCCAGGAGACCATCCTGCTTTGAGCACCCGATGCTCCCAGTAATGTCAATGGGAGTTTGGATGTGCAAGGAATGTGGTATTGGGCCCAAGGATCTCAAAGCACTTCGTAGACAGAAATTAACTGAACTTTACAACACTGTTGTAGAGCACAGAGCCAACCTGCAACCTTGTGGCTGGGGGCCAGTACTATCAGAAATAAATAAGGCTACGTTTATGTCATGGAGGTCATGGAAGTCACTGAATCCATGACTTCCAGAGACCTCCCTGACATTCTCTGCTTCAGCCCCAGGGGCTGCAGGACTCTGGAGCTGACAGCCAGCAGGGCCCTGGCAGGGTTCCAGCGACAGGCGACAGCAGCGACAAGTGATGGGGGCCCCCTGCAAAGTTCCAAGGACAGGTGACAGACTCCTGAGGGGGCCCTCCTCAGGGTTCCAGCGACGGGCAACAGCCTCGCATGGGGGGAGGGGGACACTTCGGGCGAGCGGCTGGGGGTGTCCCATTTTTGGGAAATATGGTCACCCTGCAGCTCCCAGCTGCCATGGACGGAGGGGGAACCACACAGCTCCGAGTCACCATGGTGGGGGAAACCCTGGAGCCTCAGCAGCAAAAGTCACAGACAGGTCACGGCTTCCGTGAATTTTTGTTTATTGCCCGTGACCTGTCCCTGACTTTTACTATGACAAAATCTTAGCCTTAGCAATAATAAGTGACCCCTTTAGGACAATAGAGTCAGTGAAAGGGGGCTGTGGTGAAAACTGGGATTGAAGCCCCAGTGTCATTATTTACACTTGTGCAAACTATGTACAGAGGGGTTGATTCATTGTTGCCATAAATCAGGTATGAAGCCCCCGTGTGGCACAGTAGTGGTGCTAGGGGCCTTTCCACCAGGGCCAGAGTTTGCTGAGCTGCAATTGCCCCCAGTCAACATGTCAGGGGTGTCCCATGGCAGGCAGGGGGCAGGAGGAGGTGTGGCCAGGACATCTCTATGCCAATTCCCCGATGTTACAAGCCCCATAGTATCGCTGAACCCTGTTTATTCCATCCACCCGGTGCTGGCCAATCCCACAGAGTGGGTTTAAAATGCTACTGAATCCAAATGGTAACATTTCACACTCACTTTGAACAGTGACCACACAAGGTGCGAGTCAGTGCAGAATCAGACCCTCCCTATTCCTAGCTACAGCCAGACTTCACCGGCGTGAACAAGGCGAGCAGGGCTTGGTTCGCTACTCCACAACGTTATGATTTAAAACGCTGGGGGCCGAGTTTCCTCTCCCTTCTTTTACTTTGGTGGAAGTGCATTTACTCCCGTGGAGTTACACCTGATGTACAGCAGTGTAAGCCCAGAGGAGAATAGAGCCCTTGGTGGTTTGCTCTTTGCTTCATTGACAGCCGCAATGAAACCGTTTAGCAGGCACATCTCAGCAAACGCCCTTGGCTCCCAGGAACAGAACTCCTGTACAATTGCCCAAGTAGCTCAAACGCAGGGGCTGGATCGCAAAAGCAAACAGCTGTTCAATAGCATTAAATATTAAAGATCAGAGATAGGGTTATTTCTTAAATTGGCTTCATTCACCACTGGAATCAGGGCTGCTTCGTACAACATGGGGTCCACTGCACAGTCCCTTGTTCAAGGCTTATGACTGTAATGCTCCAGAGTCTTCCTTCACCTTCCCCAGACTCCTACATCACACACGCTGAGGGAAGGGAAGGGGGCCAGGCCTGACTTGAAGTGGGGAGGGAATAAATAGTGCGTGCTGTGTTTGTAGGCTCAGTTAAGGGAATAGTGGCCAGAAGTTTCCTGTTAAACAGGAGGAGCTGGGAAACTTGCAAAATATCCCAGCCGGAGCTGTCATGAAGGAGATGTCCCTAGTTGTTATCTCAGCCAGCTTTTACTCAATAATAACACCCGGCAATGGAGCATGAGCAGTAAATCACACTGCGGTCCCCCATGCAGCTGCTTGGTAGCATTGTTTAAACTCACCCTAGCTGAAGTCAATGGATTTGCACCCGTTGACCCCTGTGGTTCATTCATCCCAAGATGTTTAATTGTCTCTCTTTAGATCCATTACCCCGTATTAACTGTCCTCCGAGGTTTGTGGGGTGGTAAGCATTTCAAGCCAAAATTTTGCTTTCAAACCTGATTATTTGAAAATATATCTTTATACCTTTTAAATTGTTTACATTGATTTGGCGTTCTGTCTTCTGCCTTTGCTGCACTCTGGCTTGTTTTCCTGGGGCCCATTTTTCCTCTTTGCTGCTCTCTGGCAGAGTTGGGGCGGGGGGAGGCTGTTTTTCCTTTAAAGAAAGAGAGCAGAAAAGTAGATCTTTCAAACCAGCTGAGAGAGAGACAGAGAAGCAAACAGGGAGCAGACGACCCAGCAGACTGATCTGGCTCTGCATTCCAGCCCCTTCTTGGAATTTCTCCACCTGAATCTCTCCTGAATTGGTGAGGAGGCAAAAAAAAAAAAAAAAAGCACAAAGAGGCAGCATCCAGAGCATCCTCGCAGGGGTGTGGCTCCCCTCCTCCCTCCTCCAATCAGAACTTTTTAGGAGGGGGCCTCCCAATAAGATTGATGCGGGGTTGCTAGGCGATAGCAGCGTCTCCCGCTCTTGCCCGGGCTGCCAGTGCAGGTGAAAAGCAGCGGGGAGAGCAGCTAATCGCCTTGCTCCGTGTGTGGCTCATGCAGTCACCCAGCAGCATGGGAGCGCAGGATGCTCCTGCTTCCGAGGACTCCTTGCCAGTCCCAGCTCCCGGGCCGCGCCGACAGCCCGAGCCAGCTTCAAAGTTAGCCCTAGAGAAATAATCCTACCCCCCCCCCCGCCCCTCCCGCAGCGGATCTGCAGGCAGCTGGTGCTGGCTGGGGATAGGAAACCTGCACAATCTGCCCCCCTCGCCTCCCTCCTCTTGACAGCCCCGGCCAGGCTGGTAATTTAAGGCTCTGCACCAAGCTCCCCCCGGCTGAAAGGAGGGGAAGGAAGGAGCCGAAGAAAGATGCGGCTCCGCACCAGGGAGCCCCCGGTAGAAGCCTGGCCGAGGCGAGCCCCAGTCGGGCCGGTGCGCGGGAAGCGGGCTCAGGAGACGCGAGTAGCAGGGAAGCGGGGGGTTAGTTGGTGAGCGCAGATCCCCCCCAGGCGCACGGGAGGCCTGGATGCGCTGCCAGCGGGACTCGGTCCAGAGCGGGGGGGACGAGGGAGACTCTCCTCTCCCCGCACAAGTTTGGACCTTCCGGGGGGTGGCGAACTCCCTCGTGGATCTTAAAGGGCACATGAGAGGGAGCGCGGAGCCCGGCAGCGATCCGGAGCCCAGGAGCAGCCGCGCACCCGCGCCGGCCGGCCGGCCTGGAGGTACCTTCCCGCACGGTAAGGCGAGGACCGCGGCCCCGCTGCTGCTGCCGCTGCCCGGGCGCGGTTTGCGGCGCGATCCCGGGGGAAGTTAGCGGGGGGCGGGAAGTGTATTTGCCTAGAGATGCAGGGACGGGGGGCAGGCGATCGAGGGTTGCAATGGGCCCCTCCGCTGCACAGGGCAGGTGGGGCGCGGGGGACCCCGCGAGCCCCAGCCCCGGGGCTTTCCCTGGTTTGCAGATCCATCGCCCGTCGCGTCGGCTCCGCACCGTGACTCGGTGGTACCCGGCGGCGGTAAGTGAAACGGGCTCCCCGGCTCACCTAAGGCACGGCGGCTGCAGCCAGATGTTGCCCAGAGGTTCGCTGGGGGAGCTGAAGTTACTGTCCGATTGGTTCCCAAGCGCGGGTGGCCACGGGCAAGCGAGCCTGAAAGCTACTAGCCGGCCCCTAGCTCACCGCATGTTCTTGTCTGGAGGGGAGATCAGGCTGGGAGGGAGAGAGATGGGGAACACAGCGCATTGAACGGGCTTCACCGCTCCTTAGAGATTTCTGCCGGGATTTGGCTGCTCCCAGGACCCTAAGCTTGGAGTTCTGTAAAAGATATCGAATAACTATATGTGCATGTAGCCAGCCGTGTGTACATAGATGTGCATATCTGTGTGAGTACATGTATTTTATCTCTATATTTGTGTGTGTGCCCATGTGTATATGCATCTGTGTGTCCATATGTATATGTGTGTCTATACACGTGTGTTTGTGTCCATGTGTGTGCCTATCTATATGTGTATATACGTATATATCTATCCATGTGTGTGTAACTATCTTTGTGTTGTATGTGTGTATAGACGTATATATTTTAACAACTCTCTGAAGGTGGGTGATTTTTATGCATATACGGGTACATAAATATGTATGTGTGCAGAAGCAAGAGATAATATATATATTTATGTGTCTGTACAGTTTTTCCAAGTTATCCTAAAGCTTCAGTTACATATTTTTTTTTAAATCCCCAAATGTCAGTAATCTTAGCATTTTGATTCAAACCAAGCAAAACACAAAAATTCAGTATTCAGGCTAACGCTGCTTTGGTCTGAGTTAAGGATAAAGCTACTAGTTTTAACTTTTCTCGGCTTTTTCACAGTTTATGTCACTTGCTGAAGACGATGTAAAACATATTCTAAATAGTTGATTCATTTAAAAAAATCTTCCTTGGAAGGTTGTGAAACCAAATTGCTTAAGACGCAGACTAGCAAATATTTAAGCTTGTGTAAATACATGTCTCAGGTTGCTTAAACCTGCATGAAAAAAATTTGAAAGGTGTATCTTCCACCTGATTAAATACATATTTTAGAACAATGACAATACACTTCTAGATTCATTTCCCTTATAATGCTTCCAAGCCATTAAGAGTTAGTCTACTAACTACATATTTTTATACATGCAATGATTAGAAAACATAATTTACTCTAAAGAGGGTGCAATTGCAAAAATACCAGTTAAGGCATTTTTTCCAAATTGAGGACAATTTTATATAGTGCCTTTTATCCTCGGGGATAGATCAATGATCAATGTGAATCCTTCTTAATTAATTGATTAATGAGTAGAATAATAGGAATGGTTATGGTCTACTGTGAAATAACACATTCTTCCCCCACCCCTTCCAAAATACACCAATCAATGTACTGTCCACCAAACCTCATTGTTTCTATGATTACTCATTTTAGAGGTAAAAGAATGAAAATCAACATTAAGTAAAAAATGCCCACCATTTTTTCCCCTGCTTTGTAACTTAAAAATAAGCAAAATCGCTATTTTTATCAAGTACATTAAAATATAAATCTTGCTCCTGTGTTGAGACACTGCTTTTTGTTGCTGTTTGTTTTGTTTGAGTTGTTTTTATTGATGGCCTAGTTATACTCCTCTGCAAATAATGATTTTTAATGTAAATGTTGCCACCCTTGGTAAATGTAACAGAATGCTATCATTCAAAGAGTGAATCCTTGGCAAGGTGCGGGGATCAAGTTCCTCTCTGGATCTTGTTTGCATCTTTATACTTAGATAATATGTGCTGGAGCAAGTTTTGAAAGTAAGCTCGAACATCAAAGCAAAAGAAACATAGAGGTAATAATACTCAGCAGTTCAACGGTCTGCGCTGTTAAAGTGGAATTTAATTTAGAAATGGGTAAAGTAATGGGGGGGGGGAAGGGAAGATACACTGTTACATCTTGGTATTGAAAGGATGATTTGTACAGATGTTTTGTACAAACAAGATAGCCCCAGGAGAAAATCCTATAGAATGTAATAGTGTTGTAGATAATAGGGTTCTGTACGAATCACTATAAAACCCTATGGAGCTTAATTCGAATCTGATTTTCCCTGGTTTAAATCAGGAGTAATTAGTTTGACATCAATGGTCCAGATCCTTAGCTGGTGTAATTGAGTTCAATGGAACTACCCCAATTTATACCAGCTGAGGATATGGTTTAATAGTGTGAGTTCAGAATCAAGCCTGTAGACTTTAGTAAAGCAGGAGATCCTGGCTAAATACATTTGTTGAAGCATCCTATAGGATTCTACTTCAGGAAAGATCATTCTCTATTAAATTCTATAGAATGGTTCAGAAAACCCATAGAAGGGTTATTATTTTCTATTAAATCTCCATTAGAGACCAGAATTTCAAAGCTTTGTCTCTCCTTACATACAGTATAATAATAATTAATCATGTTGTTTATAAAGCACCCACCCACCAAAGCTGTACAGCAATGTTATCGATACTGCATGGCACAATACAGGATAATACAGTATTACTGTTTGTGTGTAAACATATATAATGAGAAGTGCAGAGAGTTGTTCAAACTGTGGTGAAGAAATCCATGTAGTATCAACTGGCTTCTCTTTCTGAGTATTGATGTCAAGTTTACTGATGGTTTCAACCAGATGGTTATCACTAAGTGATCCAGGCCCATTCTTGATCAGAAGCTAAGATTGATTGTCCCTTGCCATATGCAGGGAAATATGGAGGCATAAGGTGCCCCCTTACTCTTTTGAATGGGATGCACATGCAGCCTCCCCATGGCCACTACTCCCATTCCCAGGAAGGGGTGGGGAATGGGCAGGGCTTTGGTTCCATCCACCCCAACAATGCATCAAGCAGTGCGGAGGGGAAAGTAATCTACGACTTCTCTATGTTCGTTTCCCCCTTGGAACAAGTTGGGAGCCAAGAGATTGAGTCTTTTCCCTGCTCTGCTCCTGGGATAGTGCAGCTATGTGCTACCCCTTCCGCAGGGCAGATTGCAGAGTGATGCTCTAGCACTAAACTGGTGGAAAGGAGTGGGACATAGTAACAAGAGGTCTGGTGTAAAACGTATCTTTTCATTTAAAATCATCTCTTTATTTGAATAGTAGAACTGCCAGGACAAAAGACAAGATTTTCTCACAGGCTTTGTAATATCCAACTCTAGGCTGGGAACAACTTCAGTGCAAGTGTGTGTGAGTTTTTCCATTGCTACAGACAAAAAAGCAATTGTCTACACAAGTGTTTCAGTTTCTAGCACCTGGGAGGCAAGGCTATTGCTGCCTCCTCTGGTATGCTCAGAATCCAATGGCCAATGTCTGTGAAACTGTTGCCGTGTATATTTTACTGCAGGGTTTTTCCGTATTTTTCTTCAGTATTCCACGAATATTATAAGGAATATAATACATAGTTTCAAGCTTTGTGTTAACTCAGTGGTGTCGGATCATCAGTCGATGTAAATCAATGCAGTTCCATTGAAATCAAAGGGCATTGAAGTCAATGGAGCTACCTGAATTTATACCAAGGATCTATCCCAATATTCCTTTTATCTTCATATTGGCCCCATGAAGCTAAAATGATATAATTGGAAACACTGTAATGCCATTATGCACAGCTACAATGGAACTAAGTGGAAAAAAGGGGGGAGGGATAGCTCAGTGGTTTGAGCATTGGCCTGCTAAACCCAGGGTTGTGAGTTCAATCCTTGAGGAGGCCACTTAGGGATCTGGGGCAAAAAAATTGGTCCTGCTAGTGAAGGCAGGGGGCTGGACTCAATGACCCTGCAGGGTTCCTTCCAGCTCTATGAGATAGGTATATCTCCATATATTATTATAAATTTCGGTAGCAGTCTCCATACTATATAAATATAGGGCCATGTTGTCAACTGGTGTAAATCAGCATAACTCCATGGAAATCAATGGAGTTACACAAATTTGCACCAGCTGAAGATCTATCCCATAACCTGTAGCATAAAATGGTATAAAAACACAATTGTCAATGGATAACTAAACAGATCATTCTACACTACAGTCTGTTCTTATATGCAGACACCAGCCTCATTATGATGATCATTATTGTACCATAAAGGTACACAGCAATGGCCAGTAGCAAGTGTCTACACTGAAGAACTTACAATCGAAAGCCCCAGTTCAATAAAGTACTTAAGCATGTGCCTAACTTCAAACACCTAAGTAAGCCCATTGACTTCATTGAGACTGCTCATATGCTTAAAGTTTGGCACACGCTTAAGTACCTTGTTGAATGGGGCCTATGGCTGTGATCCGGCACCATTACAGTCAATGGGAGCTTGGCCACTTATTTTGATGAGTGTAGATTCCGTGAACAAATGAGGATGGTGGAAAAACAAGACAGGATATGCATTAAGCAGGGAATGCACAGCAGAGCTTGAACACTTCATCGATAAATATTTTTTCCAAGGTTTCTTGTAGGGGACTGAGAGACCCTAGAGCCTTCAAATGGGGAGGTTATTTCAGGTATAAATGGGTGGCATGGGAATAGGCACAAAAGTCAGAAATGGATGAAGAGGAAAATGAGGTGATGCGTGATAAAGCCTGGGAGGAACACAAAGAGCTTCAGTCAGTGGAGAAATGACGTGAGGAGAAGAAGGCTAAGCTGGACCTGGAGTAAGTGTAAGAGCAATGTGAAGATTCAAGGATGACTGAAATGTGGTCAGAGCAGCGGGGAAAGAAAGATGGTCTTGGTAGCTGCATTTTGGGTTGATGGAAGTGGAGAGAGTTAAGAGTGGAGGAGGAGAAGCTGCAGTAATTAAAGCATGGGATTGCAATAGCGAGGAAGGCATGAATTTTGAAGGTGGTGTAGAGGTAGCAACTGCTGAATTTGGCAAGGAGAGGGGGAGAGGTGACATTAAGGATGCCATCTTACTCAGTGGAGAGGATGATGGTGATAGAGGTGGGGAGAAGGGGGAGGTTTATGGAGGAGATTTCAGGGAGTTGATGTTCACCACTTGGAATTTCAAGTGGTAGTGAGTCACATGAAAGGAGATATCAGAGAGCCAGGTGGAGATATGAAAAAGGGGAAAAAATTGAAAGTTCATGCGTACCTACAAATTTTTTCAGAGAAACCAGAGCAGGGGTGGGCAAACTTTTGGGGCCGGGGAAGGGGGTTGGGGTGCAGGAGGGAGTGTGGGGTGTAAGAGGGGGTGCAGTGTGTAGGAAGGGGGTCAGGGCAAGGGATTGGGGCATAGGAGGGGTGCAGCATGTATGAGGCAGCTCAGGGCAGGGAGTTGGGGTGCAGAGTGCAGGAGGAGGCTCAGGGCAGGGAGTTGGGGGGTTGGGTGCAGGAGGGGTTCTGGCTCCGGCCCGGCGCCGCTTACCTAAAGTGGCTCCGGGGTGGCAGCGGCATGCACCGGGACCAGGGCAGGCTCCCTGCATGTCTGCCCTGACCCCACGCTGTGCCGCTCCAGGAAGTGCTGTGGCCCCTGGGGGAGGGAGGGCAGAGGGCTCCGCATGCGCTTCCCTTGCCGTGCCTCCAGGTACCTCCCCCGAAGCTCCCATTGGCCGCGGTTCCCCATTCCCGGCCAATGGGAGCTGCAGGGGGCGGTGCCTGGAGGCAAGGGCAATGCACGGAGCCCTCTGCCCCCCCCCCCCCCATCTGGGGGCTGCAGGGAAGTGGTGCTGGCCGCTTCTGAGAGCGGCGCGGGGCCGGTGGTGCCACAAGGGGCAATCCCGCGGGCCGGATCCGGCCCGCGGGCCATAGTTTGCCCACCCCTGAACCAGAGTAAGGCTGATATGACTAAACCTGTGTGAGCAAATTGCATCACTCAGGAGGAGAGTGGAGGAAGAAAAGGGGAGGGCCGTGGTGTGACCAGAATCCCAGGGGAGCCAGCTGAGGTCACTCAGTTAGGGTGAACTGCAAAGAATGAGGCAGGCAATCCCCAAAGCTGGTGGATATTCCAATACTTAGATTTACCAAGCCAGCACAAAACAGCTTCTATTATACCTCACTGGTTACTCAGAAATCAACAACACAATTCCCTGAAAGTAACCCAGCCGCAGGCCTCCACCTAGACACCCACGTCAAATATGATGAGGATTAATTAAAATCTTATTCATCATAGAAAAAAGTTCAACCAGTCCCGAAGGATCGGACACATTACCTCCCAGGTTAATGAATATTCTAGATCTTACCCAAATACATGCTTACAGCCAATTCTTCTTAACTAAACTAAAATTTATTAAAAAAAGAAAGGAGAGAGAGTATAGGTTAAAAGATCAGTATACATACAGACATGAGCAATCTTGAGATTCAGATTCATAGCAGAGATGGTGAGCTTATAGTCAATCTTTATATTCAGAGTGGTCCAGTTAGAACTGGGATCTTAGTGTTGTGGCTTAAGTTTCCCCTGCATTGAAGCATCAAGCAGATCTGAGATGACAGGATCAGGACCAAGGGTCTTTTATATAATTTTCTAGCAGCCACTTGACCATACAGTCCTGGGTGAACAGTAGGCTTTTGATGTAACCTTCTGTTTCCTAAACCTCACCGGTAATTAACTACATGGATTAACATACAATAATTTATCCATTAAGCCGTTTATCACAAACTTTAACGAGACACATAGACAATTACATTATTTCATCCAAGATTCATCTAAATGTTAATATTCCCTTTTGATCTCTAAATCAATAGCTATAGTGACAGACAGGAACTGTCTGTTTACATGGCTAACATTTAACAAGCTATACTTAACACATACAATTAATATCACCTTTAATTCTCTAACAATACATTAGGCTTGCATTTCAAAGTTCTAGCCTACTTAGCATGGAATGGCCTTAGTTACCATTTACATAGTAGTCTGTTGGTAAGCCTCAGTGGGATCAGAGGATAATGGCCTGTAGAATGTGGAGTTAGAGATTCTATGATATTCCAACTTATTCATGATGACGACAGCACCTCCTTTGTCTAACATCTCGCCAATGGTTGACTCTCATCATTCATTCTGCAGAATGCTTAACCCTTTCTGGCTACGTGTCACACTTTGTATAAGATTTGTTGCAATTATATAATAGTGGTAGCAACAATGGTTTGCACGGTCATACTTTAATTAGATAATGTCACACCTGGATGGAGTCCAGAAAAAAATAAATGAGCAGGGGAGGAGAAATGTGATAGAGACTCTTAAGGAGACAATGAAGAAGTGGTCAGAGATGTCAGAGAAGAATCAAGCAAACACAAGTATTGGGAGAGGTGAGACAATGATCTGCAATGTCAAAGGCAGCTGATAGATCAAGGAGACGAAGCACACAGACATGGCCTTTAGACATGGCCATGAGGTCTTCAGAAACTTGGGTGAGAAAAGTGTTGGTGTAGTGAAGACAATGAAAGCCAGATTGCAGGGCCTCAAAGGAAGACACCTTGAGGAAAGGGATTAATGGGAGGAAAAACTGATCCCCTGTTTAGAACATCTGTTCAAGCAGTTCAGAAGCAGAGCTGAGGAGGCAGATAGGATAGCAGTTAGAGAGGCAGGTAGATTTTTCAGGATAAGAGAAACCAGAGCTTTTTGCGTGAAAATCGACGGTTCCTGAAGAGAGGGCAGAGAGAGAGAGGAGAAAGGGCAAGAGAAGGCGCAGAGATCTCAGTGTGTGGTGTAGATTATAGAAGCATAGGGATTGGAAGGGACCTTCTGGGTCCATTGAATCCAGTCTCCTGCTATATCAGGCAACCCTGTCAGATAATTCCATTCGTAAACTTATCAAGCTCCATCTTAAAACTGTCTAGCTTGTTTTTCCCCATTACTCCTATTGGACGACTGTTATGCCCCTGAAGCACCCCATGTGGTACAGAGAGGGAGGAGGCAGGGGCTTGGGTAGACGGCCTGAGGAGGGAGGCAAAGGGAATTAGAGACCCGTGACTCACTGAAGGAGAAGTGTAAATGCCTTGCCAGGGAAATAACTACCCTGAGGGAAGAAAGAGCAACTGGAAAAATAGAAAATGTTAGTAAGTGGGTGCATCATTAACTGACAAGTGTAGTAGGGGCTTTATAATGTCCTGTTTTTCCATGTGACTCTCCAATTGGCCGCAATTTCACACTCAAATCAGGGACCACTTTGTTACCTGACGTGTTTCATTTAGATCTGAAACGTAGGTCAGGCCAGCTACATCGCACAGGGGTGTGAAAGCCCAGTGCAGAGTCAACAGAAGAATTGTTCCGTTGACCTAGCTACTGCCTCTCGGGGAGGTGGATTTATGAAAGCAATGGAAGAACACCTTCCGTTGCTATAGTAAGTTCTACACTACAGTGCTACAGCAGTGCAACTGCAGTGCTGCAGCTATGCTTCTGCAGCATTTCTAGTGTAGACAAGCCCTAAGACACTGAATGTCCAGACTGCTGACCTGCCAACCTTCATCCTGTGCAGTTTTGAGAACTATCAACTTCTGTGCATTTGTGATGGCCTGTCCCCAAAGGCATGTGGTATTAGGTGAAGCCAAAAGTTACTCTGCAGTCTGAAAGGTATGGTTCGGCAGACAATTTACTGAGTCTAAGTTTCGGCCGTGCTGATTCTTCCTTGCAATAAGTGTTTCATAAAAACCTGCTTAGATGTATTGCCAATGGAGGGCTGACTGTCTGCACTGTGTGAGTTTTATACATCTTTCAGCTGAATCAAAGATCCAAATGTAGCATTTGGGGACATCACTGATCTGTGACAATCACTGGAGCACTTTGTGCTTGTAAACCAACAAGAGGATTGCACTGATCCATAGAGTACGGAAAGGGACAGATTTTCAAAAGAATTCAGCATCCACCAGCCCCCACTTATGCCTCTAAATAAATGGCCTGGTTCCACTCAAGCGCCTAAATGAAACAGTCAGATTTTCAGCTGCTGGGTTCTGCGTAGTTTTAAAATCTGGTCCTAAACAGTTTCTCATCAGTGACAGATGAAATAAGGAGAATATTCTCCATTTTACTTATTCATTACAAAGTGCTATGTGCAACAGAGCATGATACAATGGAAATTGCCTATGAAACATACTATATGTTGCAATACAATAAGCTATACAATACTGTATTGTGTAGTCATGATTAGGGATCTATTAAAGCTAAAGGAGCATTGCCACTGACTTCACTGGGTGTTGGTCAGTCCCCAGGGTAATGGATTTGTGGTTGCATATACCGGTATTTGTGTATGTCTCAGTGAGTGCACAAGCTTTTATTTCTGCATTCTTTAGCTACAATGTTTGGATCTTGTAATTTCTGCCAGGGATTATTAATTTATTAGTGGCAATTGTAATCGCAATGGGGTATATATTTCTCAGTAAAGAAATTATGATGGCAGCCAGAATAGAGCATATTAAATAATATAGAGGAGAAACCCATATATAGCCATAGGGACTAGTTAAAGACACAATGCTGTTTAGTATAGAATGGGCATCCTGCAGTCAAAACCACACAGAGACATCTGTGAAAAATCAAGGCACAACATTTGGGAACATGTCCCCTGCCCTTATAACATGGAGAGATTGCCTGAAATTTTTCTTCCACGGGCTTCATTTTTCATATAAATAGATAGATACCTTATACTAAGACACACAGGGACCAATCCTGCAACCCTTACTCTTACAAAGGGACTACCTTAGTCCTATTGACTGGGATTACTCTCATGGGTAAGCATTGTAGAATTAGGTTTCAGAGTAGCAGCCGTGTTAGTCTGTATCAGCAAAATGAACAGGAGTACTTGTGGCACCTTAGAGACTAACAAATTTATTTGAGCATAAGCTTTCGTGGGCTACAGCCCGAAGAAGTGGGCTGTAGCCCACGAAAGCTTATGCTCAAATAAATTTGTTAGTCTCTAAGGTGCCACAAGTACTCCTGTTCATTGTAGAATTGAGTCCCTGTCTAAAACTATACAAACTATTATCAGTATTTTACTTCTAATAAAAAATTGACCCTGCCAAACAAAAGACAATTTTTGGAGGAAGTGAATGAGCATCTTTGCTGAGGATATATATTAACCTGAGTTTTAGTTCAATGGAAATTAAATTGTCCAGGTATTGAGCTGGATTCTCAGCTAGTTCAAATTGGCATCGCTCTGTTGATGTCAATGGAGCTACATCAATTTATACCAGCTGAGGGTCTAGCCCATAAGCTCCTGAATTTTTAATGGATCCTTCACTAAAATTGGGCTCAGTCCAACATCCTGTACAGTCAATGGGAACTTTGCCATCCACGTCAGTATGCAATGGATCAGGCTTCTATCTGTGGTCCAAAAGATTCTTTCTAGACCTTAGCAAACACAACAAATCAAGGTCTTGGTTTTAGCTCCCAGCAATTACGTTTTATCACTACTCTAGATCTCTGTCTTGTAAAAAAAAAAATCACATTCAGTCTAGTAATCTGACCACAAAGTCATAGATCAGCATTTAGTAAAATTCAGTACAAGAGGACTTCATACATTGTTAATTTGTACACCTCGTTCTTTGCACACACAGAAAAGAGCATCTGTGTCTCCTCTCTTCCCGGAAAGTTTTGACATCAAAGAGCTACAGTGAACTTTCATATGACTACAATATTTACAAAATGTGCTATAAAAATTACTACTCCAGAGTTATTTCTAAGTATTATAAATCGGTAGAATTAAACTATGCTTGCTAAATACATGGACAATGTCCATGTTTGTGATGCATTCTTCTTGGCTTTTTCAGTTGGACTTGCTCACTTTCTCACTAATTGGCAACACTCGAACTTATGATGGGGCCTCCATTGTAATTTGAACTGGACAGATATTGCGTTTTCATTATTTATTTATGGGCCTGATCCTCTGTGTTGCCAAGTGCTGTCAGCTCCTGATGAAGTCAATGTGAATTAAGGGCACTCGGCACCATATGGGATCTCAGCATTTTGTTAAATCAGGCTCTTGTTACTCTACCTACTCCCAAAAGCTGAGGAAGGGGAGAGTTCTTTAAGGGAATGCAAGATCAACATTAATGTCAACATCAGCCAGTTCTTCTGAGCCATCTTGTTAGCAACCACATTTCTGATAAAGGAAAATCTAAAGCTACTCAGCTTCCCTTGACATTAAAGGAGACGTTTACCTTCTCTTTTGTAGCCGACAAGTATGCCCAGGATCTTCACTGTAGAACAAACACAATTACAGTCCTATCAAGAGCAACATGCAACCATTGTCCTTTTCCGATCCATTTGCCTGTCTATTATGCGGTTAACGAGGCTATGTTTACACGTGGGTAATCCTGAGATCGATTTATTAAAATGAGTTTATGAGTTAAAAGGGAAGAAGATCTAATGGGATAGTCCGGGGAATACAAATCAGGTGAGATGACTTTTAGAGAATAGTAATTTTGCTTCCTGAAACTGACTTGAAATCTCCAGGAAGAGAACTGCACAGCTTAAAGCAACCTGTTCTTTTTTCACTCGGAAGTGATCTCGAATTAATTGTGCCATTTAGCTGAACTTGGTTTTCCTTAGTATCCTAGGAGAAAAGCTCTGAGAGACTGGGAATTTTTACTTGTTTGTAATGTAAACTCAATATATTGGCGTCACTTTTTAACACTCCAGAAGCTGGCAGGAGGGGAAAAAAGCCTTGATTCTCTAAGCAAACAAACAGGGGGAAAAGGTGACAGGAATCACCCTCAGTGAAAGGCAGATAATGAAAATGTGGGAAAAGGTCTTTATTTTAAGAATTGCCTTTCCAAGGCCACTTAAAATGATATTTACAATGTCAGGCTCTTTATTATTATTAGACCTCTTCAAAAATGGGGGACGCGGGAGGGAAATTGCCCATTTTTATTGTATTTAGTTATTTGTTTGCTTTTTTCAACATTTTCAAAATTTCTCAACTATTATAATACATTTCATTTCATTTCAATTTAGCCAAGATTTCTCCCAGAAGCAGGTATCTGGGGCATTCCGCAGGTGTTGTGGACTGTTTTCATACCCTGAGGGCCAGGTTCTGATACCCTTATACACCCTGGCACTACTCAGTATGAGTAAGGGTATCTCAATGTGGCCCAAGTGCAGTATCCAGATTCTAAAGACTAGACTGTGACTTTATCCATAGCTCTAAACCAGAGGTGGAGCATAAACTGCACCTCTGAGGAGTAGCCCGAGGAGGTGCTGTCACTCAGAGACACCACTATAAAACACAATTCCTACTCTTCTTCCTTCTTGCTCCCAGAGGGTACTACTACTCTGTAACCCTCTGCTGGATCCGGTGCTCTGGCCAGTGAGTAGGAGGGTGGAGCCATTCCCTGCCCCTTCCAGCTGATGACTCCCTGCCCACCTGCTCCAAGGAAGGACTAGGCAGGCGGGTAGCCCTGCTTACTCCCACATGCCTTAATCAAAGGTGTAAGGAATAGTGGATGCCCTCACTCCCTCTGACTCCCCTGCAAAGACATGTAGCCCGAGTGAGAATCTAGCCCTGAATGAGGATGCTCTTTGATTTGGCCTCTCCAGATGAAATGGCGCATGCAGCACCTTATACCTAATGAACCATGCCGCCCACAATGATCCACGAACATTTGTGATTTTTAAAACAAAGGCACATCTCTCGAGTTTGCGCCCCAGGAGAATTCCAGCAAATGAGTTTACTTGCAGGAATGTCCCTGAAACAGGGCCACATTCATCTAGTCGGGGAACTGGCTCTGCATTGCGGCCCTTGAGGGCGACTGTGTGTTAAGAAGAAAATGTGTGTTTGCTTGAGAACTGAATGTGCATTTGTTCCCTGAGCTGCACCCTGTGATTTTTAAACTGATATGCTTGAATCAGCCTTGTCACTAGGGAGTGGGAGGCATCCCACCTTTTCTCTGCAGCCCCAGCAGTAGCTCTGGAATGAGTGGGACGTGCTGTCCCTTCCCTGCTGCAGCTGCTCAGCAGCTCCCCCTCTGGCTGCCCACTGCATCACAGCAAAGGGAGGAGAATTCTTCCATTGACAGCATCCTTTCCAGACTGTGGGAACCCCAGGGAAAGCAGGAGAGGAGCTCAAACAGCTCTGCCTGAGCTTAACAGTGTGCCAAGCAAGGGAATGCTCCTTCCCCACACATACACACAGGGCAGACCAGGAGAGGGGGAAAAGGAGAGACGATGAGAACTAACAACTAGTTACGGCTCCCTGATTTTCTGCCCCAGAGCAAGTTAGAGCACCTGGTGAGCTGCTCTAACTTGTGCCAGCTCCAGATGGTCCCCAACAGACTATTCACCAGGTCAGCAGCATGCACCAGCCACTCCTTTTCTTGACCTTGACCTGCCTCTGTGCATGCCCACATGCCCCCTGCGCCAGGTGCTTTGTGGAAGGAAGCATAGGAGCCAGATAGATTGGCACTACACCTGCTGCGACGTGTGGCTGGTTTCCGCTCCCTTTGCAGCACACAAGTGGCACAAATGGAGTGGCGAAGGCCAGAGAACCTACCCCAAGGTATTGATTGTGGTCCCTTGGCCTTTGTGAAATAATATATTTGGCCCCAGGCTGGAACAGTTGGACTCCGCTGGTCTAAGCGGTACATGGTGCAATGAAGGAGCAGTAAAACAGAGGGAGGCGAGACTGTGGACACAGTAACACAGCAAAGGTGTGTGTGCAGCTGGGTATGCCCCCCCCCCCTTCAACGAGCTGTGCGACAGCCCATAGATCAAAGATATGCTCCCTGGGAGCCCCCTAACCTCCAGCATAATGGTACTGAATCGGCTGCAGTGGAGCAGAGGGAACTCATTCACTCAGGGCTTCTGCACTGTGGGTCCCCAACAGGACCTCTTTATGGAGGTGAGGCACAGTGACCATGCAGGGAGGCCTTTGCAGTCCTGCGTATCGGGGTGTGTGCTCTGTGCCAGCTCCAGTTATGCCAATGGGAAGGGGAACATTGGAGTCAGGCTGAGGACAGGGACGCTGGTCCAGTGGCCAGGTACTGCAGCACTTGGGCCATGAAGGGGCACTAGCTGTCACTCCAGTCTCCGAACTGGAGTAGTGACTGTAGTAAAGTGGTCATCAAGGGGTTAACTGGGTTACTCAGAGTATTATGGGTTGAAGCTGTGCTCCCTGACTTCTGGTTTAGTTAGAAGAGTGGGAGTTTTCTCCCCCACCCTGTTGTGATATAGTTAAATAAAGCAGCAAGTTCCCACCCTGCTATCCTTTGAGTGGACTGATCGTCCTTGCACTGCGCAGTCCCTTTACAAAAGTGACCATGGAATGCTCTGTACGGGAATCCCAAGTGAGAGTGTCCCCCTGCAAATCCTCTCACAGTTCATCCACATTAAGCCCAGCTACTGTGGCTTTTCACAGGATTCAAGAATCTCACCCGCAGCAAAATTCTGTTTCAAGCAGAACTTACGTTATTTACCTCCCATTATTTATTGTTAATCCTGCTATTAAGAAACAAGCCCTTTTTGATTAGCACAGAACACTTGCAATGCAGGACTGGGAAAGAGAGAGCATTCTGCAGGTACTGGAGGAGTTCTCACCGGTCTTTTCTCAAAACCTCCTCTGTGCCTAGTGCACAGCTTGCACATCTCTAGCTTCAAGGAAATGAAACATGCAAGTAGTAAAAACTCCACTTGAGCCTCCAGAGCAGTTCACAGAGCACCCATAACATTGAAAAAAGCACCCCCTGGCCTCCAGGCTAATCAACAAGATGTTTTAATGTATCTCAGCAAATTAAAACACATTCAGTCAAACTGTGAAGTTAACTTCCAGACCTCCTTCTTCCGTTGAACTCTCATTGTACAGGTGAGCAACTGCTTTGCAGGCATAAATAGCATGGTGCTGTATCACAAAATAAGCTGCCACTAGCCACCAGGTCTACCTGAGGGGAGGGGCGAGAGAGCCCTTTAGCCCCATTGCTTCCGTGTAGGCATAGTGTGCCTGTTTGCACTCCTAGAGCACAAGGATAGAGCATGTCAATGAAACCCATGGGGTTGTCTGGGCTGGAGCCACAGCCACTGCTCTGTACTGATAGAGGGCTACACTGAGGCTAAGAGCAGCAATGAGAATGCTCCTGTCATGTCTCTGAAGGCATCTCACCTCCTACTGCCCTCTGCCTGCAAAACATCCCCACCTGCCTCCACTTGGGCCATATACCTTCTCACCCCCTCACTATCCTGGCTCTGCTACTAGCTTCACTGAGCCCTGAATCAGTATCTTCTTTGGTTCCTGGCCATCGCTAGGGCTGCAGAGATCAGCTCTAGCAAGAGAAAAACAAAACAAATGAATGACAGTGGGTTTCTTAGATTAGCTGTAATTTGGAAAATAGGCATCTGGGCATCAGAGCTCTCAGTGGAATTGAGGAGCCCAGTCCCACTCTTGGTTTCACAGGTACAGCTCTCCTGGACTTCAATGACAAATGCATGCATACCGCCCAAGCTCAGAATTTCCCCCGCACTACATGTTCCCTAACTGTGGAGCTGCCTTAAGTATTATCAGATAAACTCATACTATTCTATGAGTAGGGAAGGGGAGATGGAAGCTCTCTAAAAGTGGGGGGGCCACCGGCACCCGAACCATGGCCCCACCCTCCACACTGCCCCTTCTCCCCATGGCCCCACCTACCCACATCGCCCCTTCACCCGGGGCCCCGCCCTCGCACCACCCCTCCCCTGAGGTCCCGTTCCCACGCCGCCTCTTCCCCACAAGACCCCACACCCCACTCACTCCTTCTCCGTCTCCTTTCCCACCGCCCCTGTTGCTCGCCCTTACAGCCAGTAAAAAATGATGAGGCCATGGCCCCCTGGTCCATCCCCCCCTCGTTCCCGCACCCCAACTCTATTTTGTATCTAATCTAATATCTCTATCAAGGATTTTATACTGTAGCATCTGAGTGCTTGACAGTTGGAGAGAAACATACCTGCTTTCCCTCCACATATCTGACTTCCCTCCTGCTGTAGGGACTTCGGGTGATGCTTTGGGTTATTTTTCCCTCTTACTTTTGACTGGGGTGCTTGTGGTGAAAGGGGTAGGTTTTGCACTTCACTCTGAAGTGAAGTTGAGAGTCAGGGACAGCTTGGTCTCTCCCTGGAGCACACTGCAGATTTGCAGGCAGCCCGTCCCAGAGAAAGCTTCTGCGCTCATGAGCAAAGCTGGTCAAGAATGTCTTTTTTTCCGTGGGAAAAAAATCAATTAAAATTTAAAAAATATGTTGGTTTTGTCTAATTTGTTCTTCAGAAGCTTTCAGGTTATTGTCAAATAAAGGAAAATTTCAAACAAAAAACTGGAAAATTGTTGGGGTTTGATTTTTTTACATAAGCACAAAAAATATTGTGGAAACTGGACATTTCCCACAACAATTTCCATTTTGATTAAAAAGCTATTTTCCACTGAAAACCATTTTGAACAATACTTGCCCTGGAGGGTGCCAATTCCAATCCTCCAATGACATGTTGCTGACATGGGAGATGACAACCACACCCGGCCCTTCAAGGAATTTGGGCCATTCCCCTAGAGGTCTTTGAAGATGAGCACCAAAACCTTGAATTCTACCTGGAACTCAGTGGGGAACCAATGACGAGAGTGGAGCAATAGGGTGGTATGTTCTTGGGAGTTAGTTGCTGGCCTCTACGTAATGAACCATCTGTAGGTTTTTAAGCTCAGCTGCTTCAGTCCTATTTCCAGAGCACTGCAACAGAGAAGCTGTTTTGTCTTTTCTGAAGCATCACTAGCATTCGAAAACCCAGCCAGGAGTTGCTCTAACATTTTTTGTTTGTATTAATTCACATTTTTAATGCCGATATCTCACCAAACACGGTAGCATAACATGGATTCAAGCAGCTTGAAAGACAAAAGCCCACTTGGAATCAGACATGTTTATCTTTGGAGAATAATAACTACAGAAAGGAATGGATCAAGGGGCATTAAATGCCAGGCTAATCATTCATTAGGCAGCCTAATACTGATTAAATGTGTTAATCCATTTCATTTTTCATCTATTCATTTCCATTGTTACCCCTGCCCGTTGTCTGTTGTATATATTACTTAACCCAAATTGGTTTGCTAATGGAAGAATCCACATGCAACTCAAGGCTCAAATTCTGCAGTCCTTACTCAGGCCTACTGATGACAATGCCATAAGGACTTCAAGATCTGACCCATATTCTCTGCCCTGCTTTGTGCCCTGGACAAAATAGTAACATGAGAGTCTTTTTATACACAATGAAAATGAACACACATGCCATGTTCATTGATTCTCGATAGCTCTTCCACACAGTCATGTTAAATTAATGTAGGTTTATTTGCAATATGTTTTTTGTGTCACCTTCTGTGAAAAAGGACCCGATCCTATAACCCTTGCTCATTTGAATAGTCCTAAAATAGATTGTTATTGTTTATTATACATTGCCTGGAAGTGCGCTAGGCTACGTGCTTTACAGACACGTAGGGAACAAGGCCCCTAATTACGGAGCTTACAAGATAACACCTGACATTGCTCGCACTTGTTACCAGGCCTAGGTTTCACCGTGAGCCAGCCTAAATGCCTGCATAGGGGAGTAAGTGGGGACATAAAGATTTCCTCTACGCCTTGCTCAGCCTACTCTCATCATGGGTCGCAGTATAGGGGGGAGAGCAGAGATCACCAAGCCGCTACTCCCCCTCCCATGCAGGTTGCCAAAGAGTGCGCAGGCAAGTACAAAGAATGGGTAGGGCCGAGTCTCCAGCTCGGCCACACATGAGCCAGCACAGGTGAGATGGTGCAGAGGGAGAAGTTAGCTAAGCCAGGTAAAGGGCGGATGCAGCTTACTTCCCCCGGAGGAAGCAGGGACTGAATTGTGACTCTTCATCCAGTCCCTGCTCTGCTCTTGGTGCAGTGCAGTTACATACTACCCCTTCCTCAGTGCACATGTCATGGTGCCACTCAAGCCCACAGTGTTTAAGACCACTCCCATTGGCTTCAACAGAGTTGCTCATGGCAGCAAGGAGTTCACACAGCAGTAAGTGTTTTCAGGATCAGGCATTATATGGATACAATGCAAGGGTAACAATTTAACAATCAGAAAGAGCAAAAGGGAGAGAGATGGTAAAGGTTACTCTATCCATGTTAAGCTATGTGCTGTGTTTTCATTGGTTTCAGGATTCATGGGTAGGCTTTACATTATCTAAGGCTCTAAATAATACATATATTTTTAATATTTGCATTAGGAACAAATGCAGTATATCTATTGACGTCATCAATGCAGAATGACAGTAACTCTAATACCTTCTACACTGCAGTGATTATTATGAAACTAGTAGGTATTTTGTATTATTAACTCAAGCCGTCAGCTGTAATAAATACTTATAAAACCTGATGGCTAGAACATAAGCTGCAGGAATATATGAAAGGCATGTGCAATATGTTTTCTGTCATGCCCCAATTGCTAATGCTGTTACCCACTAATTATTTGGTCAAAAATATATTGTAACTGAAATCTGAAATTACTGAGAAATTTCAGTTGTTAGAAATAAGGGCCTAATGTTAATATTAATTACTGGAGCAGGTTGGAGTATATTTTAATAAAAGTGTGAGATGATATTGAAATTCAAATAACTCCTTAGAGGTTTTAAGACTCATATAATATCCAAAGGAATTCAGGAGGAGAAGACTTTAGAAATTAATAACTTTTTTTTTTTAATCGAGATTAAAAAAATCATGTGTCTTGTTCCAAAAGGGCATTATGTTCTGTTGTCAGTTTGTGGAAATATATTATTCACATGAGTGATAGAAAAGATGCTTAGGGTAAATCACACACTGTCTTTTCTTCCATTCACAGCCACTGTATCTTTCATTACTTGAGAATATAGAAATATTCCTTTTCGCCCTCTCAGAACAACTCACCCCCTCAGGTGAACAGTAGAAATGTGTTGATTTGTGATGCAGCAAAGTAGTTCAGGAATGAACCTGACCTAAATACAAGACTCAATGGGGCAGACCCTCAGCTGGTTTAAATTACCAACAAAGTCAATGGGTGCTACACCAGTTTACCCCAGCAGAGGATCTCACTGGATGGGTCAGATCCACGGTACTGTCAATCACTGAGTTACACTCATGTAAATGAGAGAAGAATCAAACCTAACATTTCCAGGTTTTAGAACCTATTTTCATTCCAAATAAAAAAACTGTGGTAAAGAGGAGACATATTTTGCCATCTCCATGTATTGCAACATGGTATTATTGTGAGGCATGTTTAAAATCACTCACGGTACTAACACTGCTCACCCTTGTTCCCCCCTGGCCTCCAGCTAAGAGCCTGGTAAGTCACCAGATCTTTAGCTGGTGTCAGCCAGAAGAGTTCCATTACTTCACTGCAGCTACACTAATTTATGCCAGCTGAGGATCTGGCCCTTAACAAGTCTGGGCATATCTGTGGCAGACATTTCCCAAGTGATTGCTGATGTAAATGGAAAACCAGAAGCCCAAACTGTAAGACTCAGCCTATCTTTAAATTGCTGACCTGTTCATACACACAGCCTTCTGTTGTTTCAGGAGCCAGGAATGCATGTTACAAGTAGTGTTGCAATGAGTTGCTTCAGGTGCTCTATTGACTATTTGTTCCACTGCTACATCTTAGTCACCATCTCTCTAGCTTCTGAAATGTTACAAGGTGTTTTTAATTTTGAAGTTAGTATGTACATTTTTCCTTATGGGTAGAATTCACCCCTGTGCAAAGGACAGCACAATTTATTATTTTTGTGACAGGTTCCCCCCAGGGTGCCACCTGGAACTTGGGTACCACTGAGCCCTGACTCACCAGCCTGGGTTTCCTCTCACACTGTGTTGCTGTGACAAGCTGCAGACCACTCCCGGTCCTACACTTCCACCAGCATTCACACAGGCAGGGATACACCCAGCTGCAGTTGCATGCAGGCTCTGGCCAGCCACTGCATGAACCAACAATAGAGAGGCTGCAGCCAAATTAACCCCCAGCTCCCCAGCCTAAGACCCCAGAACTGTACTGACCTGCCCTGGTCAAAACCCCGACCAGTATGAATTTATTATCCAGTTTGCCCCTTCCTCAATGTGGAGAGGAATATGCAACAGACTTTGCTCACAGAGCTGAGATTTTCCCCAGACACTTCTCTCAAAGGCAAACTGGTTTAGATAAAGCAAAAAACAAGTTTATTAACTACAAAAGATAGATTGTAAATGATTATAAGTGATAGCAAACAGATCAAAACAGATTACCTAATAAATTAACAAAACTGCAAACTAAGCCTAATATACTATATAGATTGGATATGAATTAGTAATTTCTCACCCTGGCTGATGATACAAGCAGTCCACCAAGTTTTCATACACAGGCTAGAAATCCCTTTAGCCTGAGACCAACACTTCCCCCAGTTCAGTCTTTGTTCCTCAGGGCTTTCCAGGAGTGTGTGGGGAGTGAGGCCACTCGGTGATGTCACACCCCACTTTATATAGCTTTAACATATGGCGGGAACCCTTTGTTCCAAACTCAGTTCCCACCCCAGTTTGTGGAAAAATACAGGTACCCCAAATGGAGTTCAGTATCATGTGGTCTGGTCACATGCCCTTGCTGAGTCATAGCAGCCATTACTTACTGGCCAGTTGAAACGTTTACAGGAAGGCTAAGCTCTTTCATCGTCCATTGTCTTTGCTGATGGTCCATCAGCCCTGTCTAGCTTCTTCATTGTTGTACCTGAAAGGCTGGCTGTTTCCAGAGTAAACACATTTGAAATACAGATACATAGTCAATATTCATAACTTTAGATACAAAAATGATACATGCACACAAATAGGATAGTCATATTCAGCAGATCAAAGCTTTTCCAATGACACCTCACATGACCCATCTTGTACAAAATATCATAATTATGCCATAATCATATAATATTACTATGACACATATGGGGTGTGGTGTCACAATTATTACTTGATTATTAATTTGTATTACTATAGTGTTTATGAGCCCTATCCATGGACCAGGACCCCATTGTGTTAGGTGCTGTCCAAACACAGAAGGTCTATCTATCATTTACATCCCATTGTGAGATTAAGTGGAATTTAAGTGATAGTTGGCCTTTGTCTGGCCATCTGTACAAGGATGAGAATGAGTGAATGACGTGCCAGGGATGGTGTCTGTACAGCCAGAATCTTATAGAGCAGGGCTTCTCCACCTTTTCCATACCACAACCCCTTTCCAATACCATGACCACCCCAGACTACCCCCCGCTTCCATCAAGCAGGATCTATCTGGGATCCCCTCCCATTTAGCCATATTTAGCACAGAGACTGCATTGTTCACAGGGGTGGATGGTCTCCTCCTGATGATAGATGAACACCGGTTGTCCATGCTGGTATTGTTAGATCTGTTAGCTGCCTTTGATACTGTTGATCACCAGGTGTTGTTGATTCAACTGCGGACCCTGGTGGGCGTGGCCAGGGCTGCTCTTCGGTGGCTTTGGAGAGATCTCAGCAGATGGTTGTGGGCAATTGTTCTTCTTCCTGAAGAACTGTCAAGTGTGCCATTCTGTCACCCCTGCCCTCTGTATGTGGGCTGTAAGTAATGAGTCACGGGGTTCGGTGTCTTCAATCTGATGATCACACCTAATTGTAAGGTGTACATCTATTCTGACTCCAACACTGTGGGTCAACCTCTCAGCCAGTGTCTAGTAGAGATAGGGGCATGGATGAGAGCGAGCTGGCTGCATCTCAGCCCAGAGAAGACTGAGGTGATGATGGCGGCTTGGGGAAAGCAGCCGGAGGAGATGAGGTATGTAATAACAGTCCCTCATAGGTGCTGGAACTAGGGGTGCTGGGGGTGCTGCCACATCCCCTGGTGTGAAGTGGTTTCCATTATATACAGGGTTTACAGTTTGGTTCAATGACTCTCAGCACCCCCACTAAACAAATTGCTCCAGCACCCCTTCCTCTGACTGAAGGAGTACATCCCCTATTAGTTACTACTAGTGTTTGCCACCAGCTGCTGTTTTTAACATTCATATTACAGCAGTGCCCTAGTCAGCTTGTTAACATCTGTGTCTGGCTATGAGGTTGCAATCCTACCTGTCAGGTATGGACCTTGCCACTGTTGTCCCTGCTTTTGTTACCTCAAAATTAGACTACTGCAAAGCACTATACATGGGGCCACCCACACCTTAAAACCATTTGGACACTGATTGCATGGCATTGCATTGGCAACATACGACGCCAGCAGCCCAGGATCTGCATGGGCTGCCCAGTGGTCTTCGGGTGGAGATTAAGGTGTTGGTTATAACCTTCAAATCCCTAACTGGCCTAGGACTGGCCTACCCGAGGGACCATCTCTCTCCCTGTGCCAGACTGCCATAGCTGTGATCAGCAAGGGCACAACTTATTGTATCAGAGAGGAAGCAGTTGCTGCTATGTGAGGGCTCTAGGACACTGAAACTTTCTTCCCCCTTGGTCTGAAGTAGCTCACACTGAGTGGCATGAAAGATATCAATATGATAGGCCTTTGGAGAGGATTGTAGGTGTGCTTGCAGAACAATGAAGGGGTGAAAGGAGCTTTTTCTGTAGGTACATGGTGGGCCAAGTCTCTGGCTAGTGGATTGTTTAATGTTGCTGGAGATATGCTGTAATATTACTTGAGTGGTAGGATGCCTAGAGCCTTGCAGAGATGTCTTTTTTTAGTATATAATTGGGGATAAATAAATAATATGAGAAGGGTGTAATGGTCAGTGACCCCCATGTTATAGGGACATTTTGAATTACAGGCTTTGACACAGGAGACATAGGGCTAGGGAATTTGTGGATAAGACAAACTGCTAATGCAACTATGGTAGTTTGTTACCAGGAATGTGGATGCACTGCTCTATATTTCCTCTGTAGCACCCTCTGGGCACAACTCCAGCAGTGGTTAAGGCCATTGCATCTTCCCTCCTATGTGACTCTGCGGCACACCTGAGGACCAACAGGCCCTGCCTACATTGTGTTTCTTGGGCTGATCGCAAATCTGAGCCCTTATTGGTTTTCTTAGATGATACTAGATTCTTGGTGCATGGTGCCTCGCCCTAGTGGCAGGGTGAGTAATGCCCATTAGAACAATAACAGTTCTTATACTCTTATCAGAGTCCTAATGTTTGGAGGAAGAAATAGCATTTATTTGAAGAGAGGACAGAGTGGAAATAAAAGAAGGGGGTGTTGATGGACAGAAGGGGTAGAAGAAAAGTCCTGGGCAACAAGGGAGACATATATATCAGTCTGGCTCTCAGACAGTCATAGCCTCTCAGTTGAACTAATCAGTCATGGTCAGCATCCCCAGAAGAAAAATGGATTGAGCCTCAAGGTCTACCCTAATGGCTCAGCACTCATTTCGCCTCGTGTTGGACTCTTTAGTGCTGACTAGAGAATAGAAATTTGCAGTTAATAATAAAATAAAGGGATGAACCAGGCCAGGCCATCTCCTATGTAAATGGGGAAGTTAATTTGCCTTCTCCTCTTCCCCCTCCAAAGCCCTCTACTAGGGTGTGGCCTTCTCTCGCAGAGCTGCTTTGGGGATCAGCTAGTTTGGGATGAAGCCTCATCTTGAAGTTTGGCACACCAAGGCGGCAGGTCTTCTTTTGCTGGGAGTCAACTAGGGTTTGCCTCTTTCCTACCTGTTCCAGAGCTGTATCTCCTCCTGGTGCTTAACCAGCTCCCTTCCCATCTTCTGAACATGGGCTGACTGGCAATCTTTGAAAATGTTTGGGGTAGTCCTAGGCATGTGTAAGCTTTTCTTCATTTGTGATTGTCTCTCCTGGCTGTCAGTCATGCTCCTGACCCAGTAGTGCCCCTTCTTCTGCAGGTAGTCTCCTACTTTCTGTCACAGCTCAGGCACACAGGTTAATGCAGTCCATTGGGACCTAGCAACTCTTTTTTTCCTCTTTGGACCCTCCTGATGGGATGCCTGCTCAGGTTTGACTTTCTGTTTTCCAGTTGTTCCCAGTTTGTTTACTTTCAGTTTCCCAGTTGGTGCTTCTGTGGGAGCTGGTCCCCTGAAGATCTTAAATTTAACTTCATATTACCTTCATAATACCCCTGAAGTTACAAGGCTGGATTCTTCTCCCAGGTCAGCCAAGTTCCATGGGAGTAAGACCGGCAGGCTGATTGAGAGGAGACTCTCGCCTGCCAAGTACAGCATGTTCTGGATCTACGCCTAGCACGTAGTCAATTCTCTCCCCAGCTGCTCTCAGAGTCCACATTGTGTGACATGCTGAGAGCCTTGTGCCCTTAGCTTCTGTAGGTCATGTGCGACTCTAGTCCAAGCAGCCTAAGGATGTGGAAAAGCCTTTTTGGAGAGTGATTGTAAAGGCCCACTGATTGCATAAATATGCTAATTATTTTGGCCGTTAAGTTTGAGCACCTTATAGTTTTGGATCCCTACAAACTACTCGCTGTCAGACAGATAACTACGTTTTACCTGAGACACCTGACCAGAACATCTCAGCCTGATCGTACTTTGTAGGGAGGGCCCATTGCCCTGAGATTCCAATTTGAAATCCAGTCTATTGATTTATATGTAACTCTTCTGCCTGGTGGTTACCAGTAGCAATAAAGGCTGGCAAGTATGTCGAGGGTCCCTCTTGAAGAATAACAAAACTGGCTTGAGACACTACCTGGAATCCTGGGGAAAATAAATAAATCCTCCGCCGGTTGCCCTTATCAGGAATGCCCTCTGCATCTATACACAAAACAAGGGAATCTTTATAAGGGAAAAGGGGGACATAGAAGCTGGGAAAGCTCAATAATATAACATTAAAATAAGGATTAAACCCCTCAGTAAATCTGCAGTAGTCCAGTCAGCTTTCGCCCCACCAAACTCTGTGTGTTCTCAACAAACAAGAGTTCTCTGGCCACTTCACTTCACCCTCTACAAACCCCACTCATGGTTCGGGTCAGTGAAAACTGGTGGTCCAGGCATCCATGATCTCTGCACATCTGGCTCTGGCCCAGTTGAAGCTAGTCACCTAGTCCCATCTTGAGGTGCCTCTACCTGACCCAGCTTTGTAATTCAGCTCAATTTAAGTGCTAGGTGAGAGGGAACTCACTGAAGCCAATTCAGCTCATTACCATACCACCGATCTCTGCCGAGGAGTCCTTTCTTCACGACAGGATCCTCAGCAGGGGGAAGCAAAGAGCACCTAGGAGTCCTTGCTACATGGAAATGAACTTCTTACTACAAAGAGAGAGCACCCCTCCCCTTCCCTCTCAGAGTTCGAACTTCATTCTTCTTGTGACTATAAGTTTACCAAGAATCATAGCAATGTAGGACTGGAAGGGACCTTGAGAGGTCATCTAGTCCAGTCCTCTGCACTGAGGCAGGACCAAGTAAACCTAGACCATCCCAGGCAGGTGCTTGCCTAACCTGTTCTTAAAATACTCCAATGATGGGAATTCCACAACCTCCCTTGGAAGCCTATTCTAGAGTTTAACTACCCTTATCGTTAGAAATTTTTTCCTAATATATAATCTAAAACCCCCTTGCCACAGATTAAGCCCATTACTTCTTGTCCTACCTTCAGTGGACATTGAGAACTATTTATCCCTGTCCTCTTTATAACATCCCTTAACATATTTGAAGACTGTTATCAGGTCCCGCTTCAGTCTTCTTTTCTCAAGACTAAACATGACCAGATTTGTAACCTGTCCTCAAAAATCAGATTTTCTAAAGTGTCTGTCATTTTTGTTGCTCTCCTCTGGCCTCTCTCCAATTTGTCCATATCATTCTTAAAGCATGGCACCCAGAATTGGACACAGTACTCCAGCTGAGGCCTCGTCAGTGCTGAATAGAGTGGGACAATTATCTCCTGTGTCTTACATACGACACTTCTGTTAATACACCCCAATATGATATTAGCCTTTTCCCTATGACTTATGACATTAATGCAAAGGATACACACACAAAAGGATTCCTGGCAACAGATGATCAGTTAAGTATTTCTTTATTACACTATAATATCAAGAATTAAGATTACACTGTTCTTTAGATAACATGCGTCTATATTTTAAAATTATTTCAAGGCTGCTTTCTCTTTTTTCAGTGGGTCTGTGCTGATGTTTCCTAGATTTTATTAATAGTGTGGTGAATCTTTTCTCTCTCTTTTAATTACATTTAGGTTTCAGTTCAGAACTGACCTGACTAACAGATACTCTGTTTAACTCTCAGGTTCCATTTTCTCATCATGTTTAGTTTCCACCTTCTTCCAGTGACTTGTACAAAATCCAGCCTGGCCACACGAACACAAAGCATTCACTGGCCATCAGGTACCTTGTGTTAATCTCGCTGTTAACACAAGAGCTCCCACACAAGCACACGCACTGATAATGTGATTAAACATTACATGCTAGATCCATAAAGGGATTTAGGCACCCAACCAGGAGCAGATTTACCATGAAACAAACCATGCGGTGGCACTGGGTCCCCAATGACAGGGGGGCCCCCCAAATGCAGGACAAATATCTGACAACCTGCCCCAGAGTCCCGGCCGGCGGCGCAGCAGGGCTCAGGCAGGCAGGCTGCCTGCATGCCGTGGCTGGTGGCCCCACGCCGCTCCCGGAAGCGGCCAGCTGCTGTCCCGTCTCTGTGCACCACTGGCGGGGGGAGGTGGCTCCATGCACTGCCCCAGCGCCAGGCAGCGCACAGAGACCCACTTCTCCCCTCCCCACAAAGGGCGCGCAGAGATGTGACAGCAGCAGGGCTAAGGTGGCTCCCTGCCTGCTCGGCCTCACTCCCCCTGCGCTGCTTCGCTCCCAGAAGTGGCCGGCATGTCCTTGCGGCCCCTAGGGGGGGTGTCTCCACACGTTGCCCCCGCCCCGAGCGCCGACTCCGCAGCTACCATTGGCCGGGAACTGCAACCAATGGGACCTGAGGGGGCAGCACCTGCGGGCAGCGGCACACAGAGACCTCCTGACACCCCCCCCCCCAACACCTAGGAGCCGCTGCTTGGGGGGGGGGTGCCGATCGCTTTGGGAGCCATGCCGCCCAAGGTAAGAACCGCCCCCTGTCCCCCTCCCACACCCTAACTCCCTGCCCCAGCCCACAGCCTGCATCCAGCACCCAAACATCCTCCCAGAACCCACCCTCCTCACCCCTCCTCCCACACCCCAACCCCCTGCCCCAGCCCACAGCCTGCACCCAGCACCCAACTTCCTCCCCTTTTACATGAGTAAAAGACAGGCGATTACTAGTGAGTTCCTGCTCAGTCTAACGATGTCTTACTATTCTATTCAGGTTCTTATACCATGCTCCTCACTGATGTTGTAGACATATTTGTTTCTCCTTTCCCACTAAAATCTACAGAGCCAAATTCTGATTGAAGTTACACCAGTGTAAATCTGGAATAACTCAACTGACTTTAGAGTCATATCACTGTGAGTATCTGTCCCAAGGTTTCATTTTGCAGGTTTTTTAAATACTTAAATCCGCCAGCATTGCCTGCCTTGCTGTTACTGAGACCTAAAGATGACTCTAAATAGAACAAAGGGCCTGACAGTTCACAGATTAGATTTTCATGTCTCATCAGGGAACACAGTTACTATCTGAATCAACCAAAGTACAAGTGGAACAAGGAAGCCATTTCTTTAATGACTCATATCCCACTAGGTGTCCTCATGTTCCAAAATGTCTAAATTATACTTAACCTGTTCAGAACAGAGTTACATGGTTTTTAAATAAATCCCGGCTATCCAGGGCTGACTAAATGCATAGAACCTATGAGTAGAAATTCAGTAGGTTGCAAGGTTAAGTTCAGTAAGCAGCCAAATGTCTGAAAAACCAGCCTGCATATCTCACAAGATCAGGCTTGCTAGTGAGACAAATAAATAAGTTGTATATGACAAAATCAACATTAAAATAACATTAAGGTTGTTTCGATAAAGGATGGTAAGAGCAGAGCAAATTGAGAGATTTAGGGCCGTCCAGTACCCAAACACAACAGGACAAATGGCAAAATATTGTTAAAATTACATGAATGAACTGAATACATATGGCTACATCCAGAGCCATCCCTAGGGTATGGCGAATCAGGGCAACCGCTCCAGTCCCTGTACTTTGGGGGGCCCCGTGGGCCACTGCACATGAGCGGTGCATGAACCGCTGGCGGGGGGAGGCTAGCCCCCAGCCCCGCCCCTTCCACCCAATGGAGAGAGCGCCGGGAGGGAGAGCACGAGGTGCCGCCGCAGCCTCCCAGCCCTGGGAAGGCGGGCGGTGTGGCCCCAGCCCCCTGGAGCCCAGCAGCACCGCTGAAGCAGGGCCCTGGTGGGGGCGGAGTATGGGCGGGGCCACGCCTAGCTGTTTGGGGAGGCACCACCTCCCCCAGCCTACCCTACCCGCCGCCCAGTGCGGTCAGTCCCGGAAGTGACAAATTTGTCACTTCGGCCTCGGGCCCTGCACCCCCCCTAGGGACGGTCCTGGCTACATCCTCAACTGGTGTAAATTGGTGTAACTCTGTCAACATCAGTGGACCCCTGTCAGTTTAACCCAGCTGTGGCTCTGATCCGATTGTCCTTGCATCTGGTGTTTTTGGTCCATCCTCTAACACTCTCTCACACAGCTGAATTTTTTGTTTTTGAGAGTTGGGGAAGGCAACAAATATTAAACAAATTAGATTCCCTTTGCTCTCCAATCCACCTGTTAGTTCTTTATTGAATATTCAGCATAAATTCTTAGCACAGAACTCTCATGGAAACCAATAGGAGTTCCACATGCAAAGCAAGTGAAGAATACAGACAATGCTGGGAAGACTGTTGCCTGTTGTTTGCAGTTGAGAGGCTATTTTTAGTTCACAGACTATTATTCCATGGAATAAACTCAAGTCAGGTAGAAGAAAATGCACTTTGCAGCTTCATCTACATAGGGAGCCGGATCAGTCAGAATTCTCTCTGACTTTAATATGTTCATATTTTTAATATTTGTGTCTTGCAGATCATTATGACAAATCCAACAGAATTAAATCCCATAGATAGGTAATCCAGCTATTTAATAAAATATCCTTATGATTTATGTTGTGATGAAATAACAGATATTGAAATAATCTACAAAAAAAAAGCTAACAGCATGCCAGCTCCATATTTTTGTTCCTGCCTGTTGCATTACCGTAATAAAAATTGGAATAAACATTACAATATATATACCTGAATCCATAAGGTGCCTCTGTGCTATGGTTTAAGTAGAGGAGTCGACTAGTCTCTAGTGAATTGCACAAGGGATTAGAAACCTGGAACTTCTCAATTCTAACCCAAGTTCTGCCAAATTGTTTTAATCTCTTTGTGTCTCACTTTCCCCATTGGTAAGATGGGGAATAATTATACTTACCTCTCTGAGTAGTGGGTTGTGGGGGTTAATTACTGAGTGCTTGTAAAAATCTTGTCCAAGATTTTTTTTTGCAACATAAGCTACCACATACGTGCCGTGAAATTATTATTATTACATGCTGATGGTTTCATCATTTGCCTAAGTTGTTTTTCATACTGATTATTGCTATGCCATCTTAATGCAATTTTCACAGACACATATTATTAGCCTGTATTCATCACTTTTATCCTTCTCCTGTGGGCTATCCTAACACTCTCAGGAAGAAGATAAACACAATACATGTACACATCTGAGAAACTCATTGTTGCATCCGTGCAGCACCATTGTGCATGGATTGTGGTGGCAGAGGATGGCTTGGAGCAGCTCATCAGACACAGTTTGCTTTGATGGGAAATGGGGGGAAGAGGATGGATTGATGGGGCTTGAGAAGCATGGCAAAGACATAAGGAAATAGGGCACGAAAGATATGGAAACCCCAGCAGAGGACAAGAGATAAAATGGTTGAAGATCTCAGAGGAGGGATAATGGAATATGGAGTGGGGCAGAAGCAGAAAGACAGATCTGGGGTGATAAAAATGGGGTTGGAATTAACAGAACAAGAGAGAGAGAGCACTGAAGGGATGCTAGTGTGCAGTGAGTTAATAGTCATGATTCTATTTATATCCTTGGAATTTTTATTTTGTTCTAATTTCAATGGATAATTTTTTTTCTATTTTTATTTATTTAAATGTTCACAGTTGCATAAAAGTTTTTATCAATTTAACTTTTCACATTTGTGGGAAATTAGGGGGGGAACCATAATGGGGGTCAGAGAATAATTATTGAATAAGTGTAGATGTTGAGATTCAAGAAGTTAAAGCTTTAAAACCATGAAAACCCAGATTGTCAAGATCACATGACCAAATATACAAAATAAGTATTCTTAAATCAAACGCTGATAAATTCTCAAGCAGCATTTTTCTTATTTTGCCTCTCTGTAAATTTCAGTTACTATCAATGGAAATATTTTTTCATTGGTTTGTGTGTGTCTACGGTGAAATCAATGTTTAGCGACATTTACTGATAAACATCTAGTCCTTCCAAGCCTACTTATATTACAGCTCCCAACCCAAATCAGGGCTCCATTGTGCTGGACATGAATAACACACAATGAAAGACAGTGTCTGTCCTGAAGCCTATACAGTGTAAATGGACAAAGGAAGGCATGGGAAAGAGAGAGAAGTGACTTGCACAAGGCCAACAGCAAATCAGTAGCAGAGTCGCAAATAAAACCCTGGTCTCTTGAATTCTAGTGTAGTGCCCTATCCACTAGACATTTCTGCCCCAGTGTCTCCCTGCTGGGAGGAGAGACTGAGCAGTGGGAGGAGCTGGGACAGAAATGTGTGAGGTGGGAAACAGAAAAAACAAGGGTGGAGAAAACTGGGAAGGGAGAGAATGGATGGAGCGGTTTAGAAGGGAGGGTGGGGAAGGAAAACATGAAATCAGATCTGCTAGCCCAGCCTCTTATGCCTGTGCAGAGCCCCATTAGAGTCTGACTGCATGATCAAGGCCTTTGTGTGTAGCAAAAATTGTCACTGGGGAAAAAAACAGGAAAGAGACAGGCAGCTATAGAAGAAAATGAAGTCAGTGAAGAAAGGAAAAGAACATAAAAACCCAGTGTCCCACGACAAGGGAGATGTGCTAGCCATATTAATTCCTGGCATAATGACACTGATTTCAATGCAGCTCCACAGGGAAGAATTTGGCTGCCATAAGTTTAAATTCTTAAAAATTATTTAACAGAAAGTCTGGTGCCAAGAGCTATAAAAATCAAAGACTTGTGCATACCTTTGGGTGCAGGAGGAAAGGGGCTTGGGAGATCTGGCTGTGGGTGGGAGGTCAGTATGTTTTTATATGACTGAGGAAAAGGATTTTTGGAATGTTTCAATGGTGGATCTGATTATGGTAATAATAACAACAACAACAACCTCTTACATAGCACTTTGCATCCATACACATCAAAGTGCTTTTCAAAGGCGGCAAATATCATTATCCCCATTTTACAGATGGCAAAATTGAGGCATAGAGCAGTGAAGTGACTCGACCAAGGTCACCCTGCAGGCCAGTGTCAGAGGCAGGAATGATACTCAGTTCAGCTGAGTCCCAGACTATCCACTAGGCAATACTGCCTCCCCTCCATGAGTGCATTCATGGCCCAAAGATTTTGGTGTTGAATTGTTGGTGTTTCAATGGACCAGGAAGTTCAAAATTTCTAGCTAGACTCCTATTTTATTTATCCACTGTGGTAAATAGGGTTGATTTCTTATAGACATCACATTAAATTAAACCAGCTTAAGCACAAATTAAATTGGTTTAAGAGCATCTATATTAAGCATTTACCTGGTGTAACAAGCTCAAGCTTCGGTTGATTCAGTTACACCGGTGCAATATTTCTCATAGAAAAAACAAGCCTTAAGGTTCCAGTTTTGGCCTATCAAGCCCTGAATGCTGAGGACCCACACACCTGAGAGACTGCATCGCTCCCTGCAGCTGCAGTAGAGATACACCCTTGGTTTGATCGCGAGGGAGCTGCCAGTAAGACCTTCCACACGCAGGCCCTGAACTTTGGCACTGGCTCACCCCTTTGGTCTGAAATAAGCTCGCTCTGCTGATGACCTTTCAGGCAATGCCCATCTCAAGCCCTTTGAGAGGTGCTGAGTGAGGAAAGTCTGGAATTTGAGGGGAGGAGGGGGTTTGGTTGGCCATGTCCAGGGCATGGTTGGATGCAAATACTTTACACATTGGTCATGGGTTGCCTAGAGTCTGGGATAGGCGCTTTTCAAATCTTTCACCTACAAATGGAAATCAGAAGCATAAGCCAATCTACAAATCATTGAGACGTCGGAAGAAATTTTCCCTGGGAGCAGGTTATCCTGTAATAACCTTCTGCAGAGCTTCTTGTACCCAGGGCTGGCTCCAGGTTTTCTGCCGCCCCAAGCGGAAAAAAAAAAAAAAAAAAAGCTGCGGCAGCGCGATCGCACCGCTCCACTCTTCGGCGGCAATTCGGCGGCAGGTCCTTTGTTCTGAGAAGGACTGAGGGACCCGCCACCGAATTGCCGCCGAAGACCGATAGCGGATGGAGTGCCGCCCCTTGGTATTGGCCGCCCCAAGCACCTGCTTCTTTAGCTGGTGCCTGGAGCCAGCCCTGCTTGTACCTTCCTCTGAAGCAGCTGGTGCTGGCCGCTATCAGAGACAGGACACTTGCCTAGATGGACTTGGGGTCTGATCGAGTCTGGCCATTCCTATGTTCCTTAATACTTTATGAAATGTACTTGCATTTTGCATCCAAGTCTCTAGAGAGACATGCAAATAAGTAGAATCTTTTTCGAGACGTTGTGCATTACATGCTTTCTGATATTCTGGGGCAACTTTCCTTTCAATTCCCTGTTTAAAGCACCTGGCTGCTCAACAATGGATTTAATGTGCTTTATCAAGGTCTCACTTTCGCAGCTGCAAAGGCACAGTTAATTACTAGTCACGGAGTATTTGCTGTGGTGATTTTTTAAGTATGCTGCCATCCTCTAAGGTGTTCATTTGTCTGATTCTTGAAATGACCACCTACAAGAAAGGAGCCAGTAAATGTGCTCCAATTACCTTGCTGATTTTAGTACCGGATTACTTAACACCTTTTCTCTTTCAAATTGCATTCATTAGACCTCAGACAGAAAAAGAGACAATGAAAACATGGCTTTTGACTCAGAACTCACAGCTCTCCCCCAGGAAAATGGGCTGTTTCCTTTGTGCTATAAATGGATGAAAGATAGAGCGAAAGTATTTATTTAGTGACATAGGGCTCAGGTTGATGCAGGAATTAAATTACCGGTATTTGGTTGCCGTTTTTTTAATAGTACGACTATTTCCCTCATAATAAACTATTTGGTGCAGGGACTCTCTCTTCGATTATATGCATGTAGAGTGTTTAGCAGAACAGGGATCCCTAACTAGTGTCTCTAGGTGCTCCCTCATTACAATTAATAAACAATGCACACAAGTACTTCATATTTGAATAACATGCCCTACCAGGGGCCAATATGTAGCCTTTATAATACTCATAGGTTGGTGTTTCCAATGGTATCTTAAACCACAGTAATCTGTGCCAAAGGTTCATGCTCCCTGAGGGCTACAGTATCAGAATTAGCAGCGTGAGAACCGCTATTAGAAATATCATCAGGTCTGGAGACTGTAGTGGCACACAAGGAATGATAGCAGTGCCCACAACAACATTCACAAGTTATCAATCTTCCCTTTATTAAAAGCCTTACTACATGGCTAATCAGTGCCACAGTCATAGATACATCAATGAAGATGGAGGAATACCATAAAAGATCCAGCATCAATGTTTTCATACTCACATCCCCAAGGGTACCATAAAGATAGTTGGATCTGTCAACAGATGGTCATCTTTGGAGGGTCTCCTGTTGGATTCTTCATCTGTCGTCATGTTGGGGAATCCCTTTTATTCTGTGTTACACTCACGCCTATAACCCTTATGCATAGGCATGAGGGTTCCAACCCCTTTTCCCTTATCTGGACTTCCACACCCCATAAAATGTGGGGTGCTCTGCTTTTCTTAGGCTATCCTCTTAGTTCCCCTTATTTTCATGAGCATTTACATCAGCATGTCCCAATGGTAACATACGGTCACGGCAGAATTTCCCCTGATGTTACAGTCAGGTGTCTTGAAGTATTGACATATTTTACAGTAATCTTGTAACTTTATTGGTACAGGATTACTCATAGGTCACCTCCTCATGTCAACCCTTCTTAGGTTAGTTTAGCCCAGTGTGGCTAAGCTAAGATCTGGCAGGCATCAGCCTGCAGGACTTGCGTTACAGCCTTACTTTGCTTATATACCTGATACACACACATCACTCAAATGCTTGTCAATATTATACCTCTATGATATTATCCTACTTGTTCCTATACCTATCACTTAAATCTATTAATCACACATTGATTACATATGAGTAAACCACAACAATAGATAACACAATAAATGATTATATAAGGTGGTCAGCTACAATAGATAGAGATTGACCATGCGATCTCAAGCACTTGAGCTCAAGTGCCAAGTCCACTAGCTGGGAGCAGTAGTAGGTAGTTATCTTCTGAGGACCTCTGTAGAGATGTGCAGCACAAAATGAATAGCTGGTTCCAATCTGATTTCATCTGAATATAACAAATGGATCTAATTTTGCAAATGATGAATGGATCTTTAAGCCACCTCTCAGGAGAACGTGGCTGCTATTCCTTAGCACACAGCAGCATTAAGCAATTTAGGGGAGGAAGTGAAGAATACAAGGCCACACTCATTTGATATATGGAGGCTGTTACTAAAGCAAATCAATTAACAAGCCCCTAGGAAAGTTCACATATAAAATACGACCAACCCCCAGCCCCGGCTCTGGTCCATTGTATTCTATGCAGCTATGTTGATTTACACCACATGCAGATCTGTCCCATATATAAAAACAAAATAACATGGTATCTTTATGCCCCAGTCTTGTGAGGTGTTAAGAGTCCACAACTTGCATGTTGAGCTGTGCAAACAAGTGAGTTTTCAGTTCACTGGCAGTTCTAAAAATTGGGAGAGGGAATAGTTTTGGATTGACCCAAAACAATTTTTTTTTCCAAACACACTTTCAGCAAACCGAAAAGTTGAAAAAAATATGCTTTAGGCTGAACAAGAGGTTCGACCCGAAACAAAATTTGGTTTCATTTTCAAGCTTTTAAAAAAAAAATCATTTTAAAACTATTTTGAAGTAAATTTTGAAAATGGAAAATCATTTCAAATTGAAAAATCGAAACGTTTCATTTAGAAAGTGTTGAAACAAAGCATTTTGGTTTCTTCCCAGAAATTATTTTTAGTTGTTTTTTTTAACTGAAACAATTCTGCGAAATCAACACAAATTCGCAAAATGTTTTGGTCGACCTGAATCTGCATTTTTCAGCTGAAAATGTTTGCCCACCTGTACTTGCACAGACCACAAGTGACAGCACCTGGATTTTACATTTTATCCACAGCCAACACCTTTAATACGATGCTGGACGATTGTCCCAGTGCTGACTCAGGATCATTTCCTGCAGCTCCTGTGTTTTCCTTGCAGGTCTCCCCACTGCACACTCACCAAGCTCAGCCTATTTTAGCTTTAGAAATACAACAAGGTGATAAATCACAGCTGCAGTGGTACTGTACGCTGTGTTATATTTAAACAAGAATGATGCCATATACTGGGATGACAGCTTTCTACACAGCTTTCAATGGACCAGAATGTTCATTTCCCTATTGTATGCCAGAGGTACTGGACAAGAACCTCTCCTGAGCTCTGGGGCAGGAAGTGGGTAGTGGGTGTCAGGGCTTGTCTATATGGGGAGTTAGTCCACGGCAAGCTGGGGTGTAAATCTGCAGCTTGACGCACACTAACTGGCTGTGTGGACCCTGCTAGCACGCTCTAAAAGTTCTGTAGTAGAACAGCAGTGGATCAAAGCACACTGCCGAACTTTTGTGGTAGCAGGGTCCACACGGCCAGTTAGTGTGCAGCGAGCTGATGTGCTGCAGTTTTACACCTTAGCTGCCACGAACTAACTCTCCATATAAATAAGCCCTTAGTTGCAGCTCCATGATTCTCAAAACCAGCCCAGGCCCCAGGCAATTTTGAGCAGCTAACAGGCAGCTCTAAATTCTGCCACAGGTGTAGGCTCCTCAATGGACCCTATGCTAGTGTAAAATAGGCATAGCAGAGTGGAGGTCTGGCATGCACCCTATTCACCCATAGTATGTCCCCTCCCTGCTTTGCCAAGAGGGGGGGAGTCAGAAACTGAGATCCAGAGCTGGCGTACTTCTGCCCAGCGGAGAGATTTTCTACATCAACCAGATTACTGCCCCCTTGTGCCAATGCCAAAAAATTACATGGAATCTGGCGCTCTAGTGCTATAGCCATCAACTGTTTATGCACAAGTTGCAGGTGGGCCAAGTTTGCTTCAGCTAATCACTGAAAAGGTAACAATATTAATGAAGGCAACATGATAGTAACACGTTGCACTTAAGTAGCACTCTTCTTTTCGAAAGTGCTCTACAAACATTAGTGAAATGCATTTTAAAAATAATAATAACTGGAACTTCCTAATAGCATGACAATGGGAAAACCCAGTCATTTTGATATGCCTGTGTTGTGTGATATGCCACTGAGTGGCAACACAAAGTGTAAGATCTCAGTTCATCTTGTTTTAGGAGTGCGGGAAGAGCAACATTGAACATTGAACTTAGTGAAAATGTAAACGACTTTACCCATCACTCTGCCCCATTCTTAATGGTACATAAGTATTAGGGATTATGATTTCCTGAAAGAAAGAATCAAATTCTGTTTTGAAGTCCTGGACTTCAAGAGCTGTACTTCCATTTGGCCAAGCAAGGCTATTTTTTAGATATGTTTATGAACCAGAAATCACAGACATTTAATGGTTCAGTTCTCAACACAGACTTGTGAGAGAACTGCAGGTATGCCTATTAGCTAGAGCAGGAGAACTGACTGGATGCAATGGGAGAAATCCTGGCTCCACTGAACTCAATGGCAAAATCTCCATCGACTTCAATGTGGGGAGCGGGAGGTGGGACAGCATTTTGCCCAAAGACTCATGGGTTCCATTCCCAGATCAGCCACAGACTAGCTGTGTGACCACAGACAAATCCCTTAACTTCTGTGCCTTATTTTTCCTTCACCTGTGAGTTAGGATAGTAATAATTACCTACCTCGCTGGGTGGTGTGAGGATTAATTCATTACTTAACTCCCAAGGTTCTCTCAGCAACAATAGCAGCTCTCGCCTTCCAGTAATGAACCTCACACCCACACAACACCCGCCCACCAGACTGTTCTCAACAGCCAGGCCTAGCACCTCTCTGGGTTCTCTTCCTGTTCCAATCTCACTATTTTAAATACTGGGCTTAATTCCAAATCAGTGTGGGAATATCAGGCAAGTAATGTGTGTGTGTGTGTGTATAATTTTTATAGTATTTTTTGTTTTGTTGCCATTATTCCTGACAATCAGATAAACCGCCTATGTTTTAATTAAAAATATGAATGACAGAAAATTGCATGTTCCCCTTACATTCATAAGTGCCCTTTAACTTTAATTATGCTGCATGCCATTTATTATAATGGGCATGTTATAACTGACAGCATCAGTTTACAGTAGACACTGCAGATTTCTCCTGTCAGGAATAAATAACTCAGTACCAGTTTCCCTGTACCAGACAATAACATGAGACCAGATTCTACATGCCTCACTCACATGGGGCCAGATCCTCAGATAGTGTAAATCAGAATAGATTCAATGATGTCAGTGGAATGACATCAATTTACATCAACTGAGGATCTAGTCTGCTGAGCAATCCCTTATCCCAGGAGTAGTCCCACTGTTTTCAATAGGAAACTCACATTCTGTGCTCCTTAACATCAGTAGGGGTGGCAGCGTCTGACCCTTTGTTTCTATGAGACATTTTTGGTGGGGTCACTAGGGGTGCTCAGCAGGAGCAGAGAGAAAGCCAGGCCACGAATGAGATGGAGGAGCTAGGAAGATTTCACTTCCTTACCAAATAATTTCCCACAAGCTGTGTCAGCTATCTTTAGTTAAACAAATACTTGAAAAGATCAACATTTTCTATTTGTATGGTGGGGCGGTACCAATGACCTGTGGTTTTGCTGTCTTGGGAGTCTTAGAAGTCAGCTTCAAACACAAACTCCCACACCCTGACAGTCATGAGTTCCCTGATTCATAATACTGGGGTCACAGTCTACCCTTTGCAGTGAAGTTCTCCTTGCTGCTGATGTGCATGGGTGTAGGGCGGTGTAGACCCTGATTCCTGGGTACTGTGTAGATCTTTGCCTTCTGGTTGGAGACTCACAACTAGCACTAAATCTATGTTAGGCATTCTCGACAGTTCTGGTGATATGTTGCAGGATGTACTAATTATCAATATGCAAAGGTTTCAGATGTGATCAGAGTCCTGATTGTCCTCTTTCTTACAGTAGGTGGAAGTCAGGAATGACTCCATCTGAGCTAATGTAGTTACACTGATAAGAAGCCAATGTGAGTGAAATCAGAATCACGGCCGACAGCTTTACCCATTACAATGACTTCATAGGACCTCCTGTGCTCCACCTTTCTCCCATTTTATCCTGCTCTACAGGCGAGGATGGAGATTTCTAAAAATAATTTTTGTATGTAGTAATGTAATTGTATTTTATGTCTATTGGCCTTGATCCTGAAAACTCTTACTCATTGTCTTCAGTGGCACTACTCATCTGATTACAGGTGACGCCGATGAATGCTTGCAGAATCAGCCCATCGTTTGTAATTAACAGTATGCAGTAGACTGGCAAGATGGTCCAGCAGTCAGGGCACCAACTTGGGATGCAGGAGACCTGAGTTAAAGTCCTCTTTCTACTAAAGGCCTCCTGTGGGACCTTGGATTATTTACTCTCTCACTGAGATCCTCAAACATAGTTAGGTGCCTAACTTCCATTGAAATGGATTTCAGTGGAAGTTAGGAACCTAAATATTGATTGATTTCAATCAATTTCAATGGAAGTTAGGTGCCTAAATACCTCTGAGAATCTGGGTCTCAGTTCACCATCTGTAAAATAGGGGAAATACCACTGCCCTACCTCACAGGGCTATTGTGAGGGTAAATATGTTAAAGACTATGAGGCACTCAGATAGCAGGGGACATATGAGTACCTAAAATAGACAGTCCCTGAATATCACAGAAGGAGTGAAGGAAGCGCTTTATAATTTATTTATTTATTTATTACCCTGACAGGGATTAAAATAGCAGCACGGTTTTTGCCTTTCACAGGATTCCTCAGAAATATACACTAGACAGTCATGGAGCTGAGAAAGGATTCTCTGCTGGTGTAAATTGAAGCCAATGGAGCTACACTGATTTACAGTGACTGAGGATCTGGCCCTGTATGCTGCATGTGTGTTGGTGTTTATATGAACATGCAAAACAGTCCTTCATTGCTGTTGAAATAGTTCAAATGTATTGCTTTAAAAAAAAATAGGAACTGTTGGGGTCCGCTGCACAGAAATGAAGCAAAGGACAACATCAAACATTTGGAACATTTACAAATACACCACAGAGAAATATGGTGATTTACTTGGCTTTAATCAGTTGAATATAATTTCATGAATTTTACACCTAAAGGACTCCCATCGGTGTACCAGTTACCTGTGAATAAAGCTTGCTTCTGGCAAGTGATAATTAATTCTTAAATCTTAGAAGCCTTTGAGCTTCTGAGACCCCTGAGCACATTTGTATGAAGATTAGATATTGTTTCTTTTCTCCAGTTTTCTTTGAAGTCTTTTCTTCAAAGATACCTGTTCGCTGTTTAGACGGCATAAAGCCTCAATTGACAGAGCTTTTCTTTACATTGCACAGGCTTTGCAGCTGACTCTCCTCTTTCCTACAGCAGCAAAAATCAGGAGTAACTCCATTGAAATCAATGGAGACACATCAGTCTAAAACTGGGGTAAGGGAGAGGGAGAATCAGGCCCTTTGTCAGGAAAACAAAAGAAATCAAGTGAATTACTCACCCCATAGTGGAAACTTAACAAGTAACAATGTACTAATTGATATTAATGGTGCATGTTGTAGGCATGTTGATTTTTTTTAGAAGCTCCTCTTTGGGGTTGGGCAGTGACAGGTTGTATAGAACAAAGGCTGATGCCTCTTATTCAGTGTAACAAGATCTCAGGGCAGTGCTTGCTTGAGGTGGGAAGAAATTAGTGGTGGGTAGAGCAAGTCCAATACATATATATATTGGACCTGCAGCCTTGAGTCATATATAAATATGTTTCAGAATGAACCAAGCACAAAATCCTCAGCAAATTGAGAAATCAAAATAAATTTTGTTTTGGGTCAAACAAAATGTTGTTTTGATTCTCATCATTTTTAATGTTAATTTTAATTAAAGGAGATTTCTAAATTAAAAGTCATTTTGAAACAAAAAATCAAAACATTGTTTGGAAAATGTCAACAGGTTTAACTTTTTTCTGATTTTAAGGTTGGTTTTTTTAATGAAACAATTCCGCAAAACCTGCACAAATTCACAAAATGTTTCAGTGTCACCAAATCTGCATTTTTTTTCTTTTTGCCAAAAAAGTTTCAGTTGAAAAATGTCATCCAGCTCTAGTATGACACAGGGCAGTCCTGAGCTGATAGTGACGGCAGATGCTAGAGCCAGATTCTAATCGCATTTACACCAGTGTAAATTGGGAATAACTCCACTAAAGTAATGGAGCTACTCCCAATTTACCCTAGGTAAATAGATAAGATCAGCATTTGGCCCCTTGAGAACACAGCAGAGCTTGTCTGATCAACCTTTCATTTTCAACCTTTCATTTTAACAAAAAATATAACACTCGTGCAGGCAAGAAGGGTAGGATTCACCAGGGGGGCTTAGGTGCTGCCACCAAGTGGAATTGACAGCCCCAAATTAGATGCTCAGACTCCCTATACAATGCATGGGGAGATTTAGGTGCCTAAAAAGGGGATTCACAGATACCAGCATAAGCAGGAAGCCAGCTAAGCTAGCCAATAGAAAATGCAAAGCAGAGCGGTGTGGCCTAACCCCCACCCCCATAGGGATTTAGGGCCTAACTTCCAGACCTGTTGGACCAACTGGCCTTTCCCTGTCCAGCAGTTCTTCCAGTTCTTAAGACTTTATGCTTCTTCTGAAGAATAGCATCATTGTTGTAGCTCAGGGATCGGCAACCTTTGGCATGCGAACCGTCAGGGGAAGCCGCTGGTGGCCGGGACGGTTTGTTTACCTGCAGCATCCACAGGTTCGACCGATCGCAGCTCCCACTGGCCGCGGTTCGCCAGTCCAGGCCACTGGGGGCTGTGGGAAGCGGCGGCCAGCACATCCGTCGGCCCACGCCGCTTCCCGCAGCCCCCATTGGCCTGGAGCAGCAAACCGCGGCCAGAAAGTGCTGTGATCAGCCGAACCTGCGGACGCTGCAGGTAAACAAACCATCCCGGCCCTACAGCACAAGTCCTGGTGGAGAAAATGCTTATTCCATGGAGTATCTTTCTCCAAGAATCCAGTTAATGGATCTGAAATTTGGTGTGACCTTTCACCAGTGTTCAAATTTTAGACATATTTTCCTTCTCTTGCATGTCATGCATGTGCAATACCTCCCCCTGCTGACCCAATGTGGACGACAACTAAGATTTCTCTCAAACTGCTGCAAGCCCTCTCACAAGGAGCCATACGAAGGTTTCTACCTAAATATCTTTACCCAAGAAAAAACAGGCCAAAAATACAAAATGTCAGTTGAGGGCACATTGCACTTGTTAGAATGGAGAAAGACCCCTGCTGGCTGGAAACTCAAAATTAACAACAACAACAAGAAAATTAGCAAGGTTTGCCAGCTGGGGATAGGCAGCTGGCTGGTGATCAGAAGGACCTTTCAGTCAATTAATCCATGTCAGAGCTGGATTAACGCATTTAAACACGTTTCCCTTAGCTGCTTCAGAGAGACCCATTGAATGAGCTGTAAAGATGAATGGAAGTGAAGAAATTTCATTTAGAGGAAGGAAAATGTCTCTGGAGCAGTGGGTGGGTGATTTTTACATACCATATGTGCATCAATAACAGAGCACAACGGAGTGAATTAAGGGCAGAGACCAGCAGCTTTGAGTCAAAAACTCTTGAGTTTGAAGATCTGTTTGATTTTATATGACTATCTATCTGTGTTTCTAATGTGCCCGTTACCAAAGAATCTTTAGGCAGTTGCAATCAAGTTAGGACAAGCAGACTTCTGCCTGAGGACTTTACTGTCTACTCCTGTCATTCATTGCTCCACTGCACTAAGTGAGGTAATCTTGCTTATCACTGGGGAAGCTATTGCTGGGCTATTTTGCCATCCTTCTGAATGGCAGAAGACTGGCTCAAAGAGGAAGCTTCAGAGCTAAGTGTAGGAGGTATTTGAGAATTGGTCTCTGCCTGGTCTATCACTGATCAGGTGATTGACTGAAAGTCAATGGGACTTGTGCTTTATAAAGTGTCTTCGTTCATAGTCAAGGTCCCTCCACAGAGAATGCTCAACCCCTGCCCTCTGAGAGTTTGGGACTGGCCTCTGTTAGCTGTGGCATCCCAGCTGATTTCAGCTGTTACATAAAGTTGTGGAAGGAAAGGTAGTCTCTGAGATAAGCAGGGCTTTCTAGATGAGACCCAGTATCTTGATGTTAATGCAGCAGTTGACTGGAAGGCAGGGACTGTTGCAGAGCATGATTTCCCTTTCAGTATATAAAGCATTTATACACTCTGACCCTCTACTAGGCAAGGGGAGATCAGTCTCTTTGGAGGTCTATGAATGTGCTTTATTCGTGTACATTCCCTTTTAATAATGGGCACATAACAAACTACATTTGGGGCCAGATTGTGACTTGGACTATGCACCTGCACAAGGGTATAAGATAGACTAAGACCCCCCCACCTTACATGTCAGCGTATTCCACCGGGACCTTAAGTCCAGGCATGCTGCCCCAGAGCAGGTAGGCACCCGGTGATGAGGAAAAGACCGAGTTTTGGCTCCATCCCCTCTGCTCACTGGCCAGCATAGCTGAGCCAGCATTGAGGGAGAGGGTAGTAATTTACTGCTAGTATTAACTAGCAGCACAATTACTTTCTCCTGGAGGCAGCGGAGAATGAGGCAGAGAACTGTGGTGGAGATGCTCCTGGGTGGGAGCAGATACCTACCATGCTTTAATGTGGATAATGGCCTAGAGACACCCCTTAGCTTTCTTTGCAGTGACGTTGCAATGGTTTCTGTGGTGCTGTCACAGTGCTCATGTAAGTCTAAGACAAAATACCGAAGAAGGGAAATCTATGCAGCAGTGAAGAAGTTGAGAAGAGTCCATCCTGCTGGAAGCAGCAGAGCAGCTAAACCTATGGCACCATCGCCCAAGAAACAAGGAGGCACAGACAATGAAGGAGAAAAGATGTACATTTTAACAGTGAGGGTGATCAACCAGTGAAGCAGCTCACCTAGGGATGTGGTGGATTCTCTATTCTCACATGAAGATTGGATGTCTTACTAAAAGATATGCTCTAGCCCACCCACAAGTTATTGGGCTTGATGCAGAACTCACTGGGTGAAATTCTCCAGCATGTGTTGTTGTGCAGGTCAGACTAGATGATCGCAGTGGTGCCTTCTGGGCTTAAAATCTCTGAATCTTGTTTCAAATTAGACTGTAAGCACTTTGGGGCAGGAACTATCTCTTGCTTTCTGTCTGTACAGAGTCTTGTGCCATGGAGCCTCAATCCTGATCAGGGCCTTTGAGCCCTACTGCAGTATAAACAATAAATAATAATTCACCTCCCCAATTCCAGTCAATGGCATGAGGAAGTAGATCTGCACCTGCAACTTTCCGGGGGTGGGGGGTGTGGGTGTACAAATTTTGCAGACACGAATGGTGTTCACAAAAAGGGAGGCAGCCCTTCTGAAAACTTACCATAAACTCCTAGCACACGAGAGCAGCTCTCAACTGTACAGAAAAAGGGTTGACTTGGGAACAAAATTCTGTCGCTCAAGCCTATTTTAGTGAATAGCCGAGTGCTATGTTGGTGGCTCCAGACCATTTTCACATTAACTTTAAACTAAGTACTTGTCTAACAAGTGGCCCAGCTTTTCTTTTGGAAACTGATAAATGAGAATAGTGCACGTAGGGAGGAAGGATATCCAGCCAATAGCATACTAGCCTGGGTTTTGGGTTCAATTCCTGTTCCACCTGACTCCCTGTGTGACCCAGTGCAAATTACTTAGGTGCCTAAGTACCTTTGAGGGTCTGGGCCTAACTCCCATTGCAATCAAAATACCAACTTCAGGATTACAATCTAAGCAAAGATGGTGGGGTTTTTATTAATCTAAGGAGCTGGGATGCCATAACACTTGTTACATTTCTGATGCTCTCTGTCCATACCTTCCTTTCCCATGCAGTAAGCTCTCGAATCACTGTAGCACTATTGGTGACAGATTGTTATGAAATATACATTGCCATCAATACAAAAACTGCTGGTCACCACCTGAGCCATGATCCAGTAATGGCTTCTGGTGTGGTGCTCCTCCAGCCTACATCCCAAATTCAAAATGCTATTGATTTTTTTAAAAATAGAGCTGATGTTATTTTCTGCGGTTGGTACATTTCACACACACATCATAGGCAAGTTGTCATAGGATCAAATATTCTGTTGATGAGCAACCAAGGCAATCCAATAGAACAAGGGGCCATAAATTAATGTCTATGCTTGAAAATGACAAGAGAAGAACAAAACAGAGGAAAACTTATGTTACATTAAATCTGGTACAAATGGAAACCACCGCGATCGTTGAACTTGATAGGCCACCTTCTCTTATTTATGCCACTGTAAGTAAGGAGTGTATTGTTCTCATCCACATTTTAGCAATGAAGACACTGAGGCCCAGAGAGATTAAGTGATTTGCCCACCACAGAGAAAGTCTGCGGCAGAGCTAGGAATTGGACCTAGATTTCCTGAGCTCCAGTTCATAAAAATTATCCTATACTGAGAGCGTGAGGATCTGTTAGGGCAGCTCTGACCCTAACCCTTGTTTGACTAGCCAGTGGATGTCCCTGCAATAGGGTTTTTTGGGCGGCATAGAGCCACCATAGCAGTTGCCATGCTGCACCCTTCCTGGCACTGGTGCAAGCAGAATGGCCGAGGAAAAGAGGCCCTGGTTAGGGACTCCATGCCCCCATTTGATCCCTGGCTGCTAACACCCCCTGTTAGCCATTGCCAGCTGGCCTAGATTTATAGCATCATTGGACATAGACAACCCCAAGATTGGACAGGAAGGGGCACAAAAGTGGTTTAAAGCCACTTTTGACCTGCCCCATCCCCAGGCTTGTATCAAGCTCTCCACAGCTAGAGTCCTAGAGCCCGTGAAAGGGGTTGTTACCAGAGAGATTATTATGTTATCTACCAAAAAGTAGGAAATGAACTATGGAAACCATAGGGAAGTATTTAAATTAATTCACCGACCTCCTTCCAATGAAATAAAGGCCTGATCAAAAGCCCACTGAGGTCAACAGGAAAGACTCCCAGAGACTTCAAAGAGCTTTGGATTAGGCCCATAGATTTTTAGAACTCTGAGAAGTCACACAGTAAATGCTTTTGCACGGCATTCTGAAGGAAAAAGCTGTTCCATTTGGTTTACTCAGGAGAGACTTTGCCATCTGTTGTCATAGGAGACCAAAAAACGAGATTTTTTAAAAGAGAGAAAAAAAATCACTATTTCAATTTTTTCAATTTATGTATTTTATTCGTCTTAAAATGTTCCAGCACAGAGAGCATGTTTTGATGAAGGAATATCGTCAAAGCAACAGGCCCAATTGCTCTTAAGTTTCATGCCTTTTCAGTGTAAAGTAACCAAACAATTCTCTCATCACATCCCTAAGTGTTTCTGAGTAATGACTTTTTTTAAAATTCATGGTAGCATTTACTACCTACACACAGAGAGATAGCAGAATAATGATCAGCAAATGGTTATAATTTGATCTTGTTTTATTCTGCAGCTTGTCTGCCTTCATCCGTCTTCAGTTGTGAAGAAGTAACAGGTCCCCTCGGTCTCCAATGCAAATGTATGAGCCTATTATGAATGCATTGCAATGCTTTCATTTTCTATCCAAAGTAATGTCAATGATAAAAATAAACCCACTGATGGCTGTCACGCTGTGTGGAGTGGCTCACGACTGTGAGTGCCAACCTCAGGATAGATTGTCAAGAAGCAGGGCAGAGACCCCAAACTGTTTGTAAGTTCTATCATTAGATTTCACCAACTCAGTAACAAGTATGAACTCCTAAAGCACTATAACAGTCTTGCCATAGAGTCACAGAGAGTCCTGTTGGGCATTCCAGTCTATCTTGCCACCCAGGCAAGCTAGACTCAGTGATAGATGGTTGCTATACACCAGGGGTCGGCAACCTTTCAGAAGTGGTGTGCTGAGTCTTCATTTATTCACTCTAATTTAAGGTTTTGCGTGCCAGTAATACATTTTAACGTTTTTAGAAGGTCTCTTTCTGTAAGTCTATAATATATAACTAAACTATTGTTTTATGTAAATTAAATAAGGTTTTTAAAATGTTTAATAAGCTTAATTTAAAATTAAATCAAAATACAGAGCCCCCCGGACCGGTGGCCAGGACCCGGGTAGTGTGAGGGCCACTGAAAATCAGCTTGCGTGCCGCCTTCGGCACGCGTGCCATAGGTTGCCTACCCCTGCTATACACCAAAGATCACAAAATATTCAGGTTGCTCCTAGTCCCAAGAGAACAGTCACTTACCCCATGTCAATTTGTACCCTAGATCTCACACCAGAGACAATGCTTGTAGCCAATGCTATAGTAAACTAAGCTAAACTATCTAAAGCAGGCAAACATATATACATAAATGAGTTATAGTCTATTGTTTCAAAGGTGACAGAGTTGTAATACTGTCAGCTCTGAATGTCTTTTAGGGCTAACCCAGGTTGACCCTGGGGATCTCTGCTTCTGTTTCCTAGCTCTGGCCCTCTGAACATCCAAACAGCAAAAGAGATGAAAAATTTTCTGGCCAGGTATTTTTATTTCCTTCTTCCAGAATTCAAGCTGATAGGATGAGCCTCTTTATGGATCTAAGGGGCCAATTAACAAAGTCTTTGCATTGTGATGTCCCACTAACAGGCCTTCTTGATGGGCAGGAGACGATCCCTCCTGACTGGGTTTACAGTTTCAGAGCAAACATTTTTAGAGTTACAAAGCAAAAACTTAAACATTACCTTATAGCATGCAATAAAGAAATTGGAAGTGAGATTAATGCATGCAGCAACTTACAAGCATCTCATAAAAGTCTGAACATTGTTATAAGTCCAATCCCCCTCTTAACCATACTAACACGCAGGTGAAACAGACTGGTTTCTAGCAATGAATTTGTCAGTGCTCAGCTGAGCCCTAAAGCTTTGGCAAGAGCTGGCACCTGGTCTGCCAGCGCCACAGTGGCTAGTTCCAAAACCTTTTCGGTCCATTTGTATAGTTAGCCTTTTGCAAATGGCCTTCTCATGCCAACACAGCTACAGTCGAGATCTGAACTTTATCAGTACATAAATTTAAGGAGCATCTTTCCCCTTTGCAAAATGATAGGTGCAAAAGGTGGTGGCAGGGAGAGCATCTCATGAAACATTGAAATAACATGCTGCAATTCTGCAGCTCTTTTATTTCAGAAACTCAAAGAGAATATTGAGAACAGTAGGAAAGCCATCAAACAGGATCATGTGAATAAGGTAGTAAAACATCCCACCTACCCTCCTCACTGTTAGCTGCCTCATGCAGAAAATATGTAATCAGCCCTAAAAAAAACCCAACTCATCTCACAATAAGGGTGTATTACCGGTGCACACTCATTTGCTCTAGGTATTTGAATTCATCAGGGTTTAGTGAAACTGTCAAAACCTTACAAGTGTGAATTCTGTTGTGTAAGTAAAATTAATGACTGCTTTGCTGCTTCCCATATTTTAAGGCTTTAAATGAGTCTTATTGCTAGGGGTTTTATCAAAATGTAAATGTAAATCTGTCCGCATTTAAATTCTCAGAACTGATTGACCTCAAGACAGTATTTCAGACTGGCATTTATCTTGGTGTTGTAAAGCAAGCAAACTACTTTATCCAGGCACAAATCCCACATCACAATCTGCTTTAACTAACTAGGGAATAAGGCTCAAATGGAAAGATCCAGTCAAGCAAGTAAACATTGGAAAACAAACAGGAGCATTTGCATGCAGATGTATTATATTTATTCATACTTTGACCTCTTTTTCTAAGGGAGGGCACAGTATTCTGGGCATTGCTGTAATACAACTATTAAATAAATGTGAATTATATGAATAATTGAAATTAATGCTCGCCAGAGCCGTGTTACCAAAAAGAAGCTTGCAAGTTAGATATAGCGACAGAGTGAGGGAGCTCAATCTATTTAGTTTAACAAAGAGAAGGTTAAGGAGTGACTTGATCACAGTTTATAAACATCTACATGGGGAACAATCATTTGATGTTGGGCTCTTCAGTCTAGAAGACTAATGTAAAACAAGATCCAATGGCTGGAAGTTGAAGCCAGAAAAATCCAGACTAGAAATAAGGCTAATTAATTAACCACTGGAACAATTTACCAATGGGTTGTGGTGGATTCTCCATCACTAGCAATTTTCGAAACAAGATTGGATATTTTTTCTAAAAGATATGCTCTAGCTCAAACAGGAATTAATTCAGGGAAGTTCTCTTGCCTGTGTTATGCGGGAGGTCAGACTAGATGATCACAATGGTCCCTTCTGGCCTTGGAATTGATGAAGTTGGGTCCTCATTCAGGAAACAATTCCTATTCAGGAAAACACTTAAGCACTGGTTTAAATTTATGCTTACAGGCCCTCCTGAATGAGGGCCTTTAACTGCAAACTTTTTGCGGCAGGAACTGTGCCTTCCTCTGTGTTTGGAAGGACACCAGCGTAGTTCGAGCAATGCCTCAAGCTATGGCCCTTTGGTGCCATGCAGTGAAGAGGAGTCAGAACTCCTCAACAACACTCTGTGGCCTGAATAATGGCAAACCAGGAATTATGGCCTGTAGCTCATGGCCAATACGAGGGACATGCCCCCAACAATTCCCACCTGAGCAACTCAGCAGAAGGGGGGTGGGACTCCATGGGAGCGCTAGGGAGTAGGTGGAATCATGGCTCCGTCCCCTATGTCTAACAGCAAACATACAGGATAATGTCCTGTCCCCTGCCATTGTAACCTTTGGGTGGGCTAGAGTTTACTTCGTCACCCCTCTGCTAGTGCTTAAACACATCTGTGGAAAAAGCCCATGGAGACACAGAATCCGGTCACTGAGGATTTTCAGCAAGGATTGCACAGGGTCAACCTCCGCACAATCAAATCAACAAAAAAAAAAGGGATGAACTTAATTCTTAAATACCAACTTTATAAAATCATATAATGATAAAGAAACATAGTAGCTTAATTTCTACTACATAACAAGGCTACTTTCTAATCCACATACATTATCTTCACATTTATACATAAATATAAATAAAGAAACATATTAAATCTAAACAGGTCGGTCCCCACAAAGACACAGTGGGAAGTAACTCAGGGATCCAAAAGCTTAAGTTGAGTTCCCCTGAGTCTCAGGGTCTTTGTTCATCAACTCCATACAGTCTGCTGAGTCAAAAGCGCTGCAACAATATCTTCCTCCTCTTTCTTGCAGAAGTCTCCAATTGGGACCCAGGCAGATTCTTTCTCCTCTCCTGGGCTGTGGAATCACTCCATTAGCTAGTCAGCTAACTAACCAACAACCAGTGTTAAGTATATAAATGAAAAACCCTGTTATAAGAAAAATACAAATCCGAGAATAGCAAGCTATCCAAGACTTTCCCCATCATCACATTTAACTAAGAGCCGGCGAACCAGACTGGTTAAGACAACGTAACTACACTGGTTTGGCTAAAATCAAACAACATTCAAGGTATATGTAGCAAGGAGGCATGCTTTCCCTCCTTGACGGACGGGGAGAGAACCACGACTGCCCCCTGCTGGGCAGAACTGGGACACCCATGACCAGAAGCAGAGGGGCGGGACAGGAATTGGAAATATAAAAGGCAGGCCCTCCACCTCAGTTGAGGGTGAGCTGCCAGAGGAGCAGGATGTCTCCCCCCGAGAGCGGAGCATGGACCCGATGGAGGCCTCTACAGTGCCAGAGACCCAGAGGGACTGCCGTAGCTGCAGGGCTGCCACTAACCCTTTACCCCAGCGAGACAAACGACAACCCCGGAACCCAGGCACCCCCTGACTGGGAGTGTAGGAAGGAGCCCAGGGAAGCCGAATAGAGTTGAGCTGTGTTACTAACTGCAAGCCGGCCAGCGTCTTGCGGACAGATTTCCCCACTGACCCAGTGGTGGACCACTCTGCCACTGTTAGGGCCCTAGACTGGGATGCAGTGGAGCAGGTGAGCCTGTGTCCCCGTACCACTACCACCCCACCTCTGGGGGTAGCAGCCTCCCCACCTTTAGGCCAGGAGGCCTGTATTGGTCTGATGCCCGCCTGAGCATCATCAATGGCTCTTAGCCAGGATGGGCAGGAATGGTGTCCCTAGCCTCTGTTTGCCAGAAGCTGGGAATGAGCGACAGGGAATGGATCACTTGATGATTACCTGTTCTGTTCATTCCCTCTGGGGCACCTGGCACTGGCCACTGTCAGAAGACAGGATACTGGTCTAGATGGACCTTTGGTCTGACCCAGTAGGGCCATTCTTATGAGCTAGGTAGCCAGATGGTTTTGCTGGCTCTCCCACCAGAGAGCTAATCTCCCCTAGACTGCTGTGTTGCTCTGCCTGACTGCCGGCCAGAGCCCTTACCTGATTGCTGCCCTGCCCTGATTGAGGGCCCCAGGGCAGATAGACTGCCTACTGCTCTGCCTGACTGCAAGCCAAAGCCATTAACTGATTAGGATCCCGCCCTGATTGAAGGCTCTGAGCCTATAGACTTACTGCTACCCTGCCCGACTGCAGGCCAGAAGCATTAACTGTATACTGCCCTCTCTGGCTGAGGGCCGGGGCTCACAGACCCTATCGCTGCCCGGCCTGGACGGCAGGCTTGGGCCTATTGACTGTCGGCTAATTCCCCCCTGAACGGAGTCGCCCTAGGAGCATTGCAGCGAGAGGGCGTGGTCTCCCTCCCTGATGGACGGGGAGCGAACCGCGACCACCTTACAGGATACAATTAAAATGAAAGAAATTAGTTATAGGAAGGGGAAATCGGGAGGGAAAACTAACACTGCCAGGGCTTCCCTCTGTCGGAAAGTTAACAACAGCATTAATCTGCTGCACAATGCTTCAGAGTTGGGGTGAAACCAGCCTGCTTTGTGCTCCTGTGGCTGAGCTTCTCCCAACCCATACAGGTCAGACCTCATTTTGCAAAGCAGCTGCCATGACTACTTGCCCTCAGTGGAGTCTCTGAGTCCAACTACAGAGAGCCTATTGAGCATGGCCAGAACTACCACACCCAATTCCCAAAACTTCTGGGTGTGGAAAGCTATTGTTCAGATGCAGAGCAACAATGACCCAGACACAACTCATTCCTTCCCCATCCCCGTCCTCCAGTCTCTTAAAGAGGTATCTCCTTGTTAGACATGTGAGTTACACCAGTGCAACCAGAAAGCCTTGGAGTCATTATGCCTGTCTGAAGCACAATGCCACCTGCTGCTCATCCTGGGGTGATGCCCAACACACTGCCACTTATCTGATATCCATGCTAAGAGCACAACTTCTCCATAAATAACCACACAACAATTATAAGAAAATACCGTCCCTGGGAAAAAATCTTACAGCCCATTCCTTGCAGGGCATAGCAAATGATTTTCGCTGTTAAGCATGAGGCTAATGGCAGCTTGAGTGAAATCCCATCACAAAACACTGGAGGGGGTGGGGGTTATATTTTGCAGTCTGTGGGCCAAATCACTGCTCTCAGCTGGAGAGATGCCACTGAGATCAAGAAAATTACTCAGATTAACAACAGTTTAGGGGTGAGCAAAATGTGCCCACGGTGAACAGAGGCAGATTAAGATTTATTGGGGCCCTGGGCACAAATAACTTTGGGGCCTCCCACACCCCCTTTGCCATGGGGCCCTGATCCCTGCTCCTCCTCTTCCCCCGGAGGCCCTTCCCCCTGGCCAGGCCAGAAGCCAGAGCTGGTCCGTGGTAAGAACCATGGGGAGCTTGGGCCACTGTGGGGAGCCCTGGACCCTCCACCTGCCCTGCGTAGCGCGCCCCAGGGAGTGGGGACACGGGCCGGCGGCTGCTCTCGCCACCTCCCCCAGGGCAGGTGGAAGGTTCGGGGCACCCCACAGTGGCCCAGGCTCCCTAGGAGGCTCTTATCATGGCCTGGCTCTGGCTTCTGGCCTGGCCAGGGAGCGGGGCCTCAGGGGAAGAGAAGGAGAAAGGGGCAAGGCCACAGTTCTGGAGCCAATGCCCCACACACACACTTCTACCCAGGTTCTGGCACTCCTGCGGGGGCCTGCAAATTATATGGGGCCCCTGGGCATGGGCCTCATGGGCCCATGTGTTAATTCACCACTGATGGTGAACAGTAATGTTCATAAGATGAGCTCAAAGCTCTTCACAAGACTTGATTTTCATTGCTGGCTCTGCCACTGTTTTGCTAACCTCAGACAGATCATTTAAACACTCTATGCCTCAGTTTATTACCTGTAAAATGGGAGTAATGGTACTTATCCACGTTGGTAAAGCTAAGAGATGTCTTTGGAGGAAAAGTACCATTGGCAGCAAATGCAACAGGGGGCTCTGAGGGAGGGTGCAACTCGACACAGCTTCTGCAGGAATTCTTACAGGAGGGAGGGGTACAAAATTTGAAAAATGAGTAACTAGGGGAAAAGAAGGGTTATAGGTTTACCTCCCGGTTGTGTCTTGCCAATCCAGCTTGGGGAAAAATAGTCTTAGGAAGAAGATTGTTCCATTACTTAATGCTTGTTGTATGCAGTGAAGCACAGCTAATGCTCTATAGCAGGGATAGGCAACCTATGGCACACGTGCCAAAGGCAGCACGCGAGCAGAAGCCAGGACACTGCCCGGGTCCTAGCTTCTGGTCCGGGGGGCTCTGCATTTTAATTTAATTTTAAATTAAGCTTCTTAAACATTTTTAAAACCTTATTTATTTTATAATACATAACTGAATTATTGTTGTATGTAGACTTATAGAAAGAGACCTTCTAAAAACGTTAAAATGTATTACTAGCACGTGAAACCTTAAATTAGAGTGAATAAATGAAGACTCGGCACACCACTTCTGAAAGGTTGCCGACCCCTGCTCTATTGTAATGGCTTGTTTGACGCTGAATGTAACCAGCCAGCCCAGACACACCCATTGCCAGTTTTAAGCTGATGGCAACCTTATGACTACTTCACCCGCTCAGGAATCTTACTCCTCCAGCCAAGGATAGCACATTAATCCAAGCAGCAGAACTAGGAGCTGAAGCTGGGTTCTCTGAAACAGCAGGTTTAACAGATGAAAGCAGCAAAGTTCCAAGCCTCCATGCTGGCCAGCTAATGTGTTTTTAATTTCTTCTCTATGGCTCCTGAAGGACCATATATAAAATGAAGCAAATTCTGAGAAGTCCCATTGGCCCCTAAAAATCAATGGAGAAAGTCAGCACCTTCCACCAAGACAAAAAAATCAAGGGCCAGATCATCTGGTGTAAATCGGTGTTGTTCTACTACAGTCAAAGGAGCTACATCAGTTTATGCAAGCTGAGGATCTAGCACCAAATATTTACAATAAAGCGCTACCAACACTTTGGATTCCACCCTGTCCCTCCAGTGCACTTACATGTATCTTGTAAAGTTAGCTTGTGCACTCGTACACATGATTGGGGTTAATTTGGATATCTAGACTATTGTGGGATGGTGCCATGCACCAACCCTCACTTACTTCTTCGGTTGTGATGCAGTTGTAGAAAGTAGCAAGTTCACAGCCTCAGTCCTGTGAGCAAAGTGTTATTTTTGTTAAACTGAGCAGTCCCTTTAGAAAAACCTGTCTGTACGCTCATTGTCCAGGACACTGAATGCAGTGATGGTGTGCAGGGCCGCCGAGAGCAGGTTCAGGCCCTGGTGAAAAAAAAAATTTCAGGCCCCCCAGCAAGGGCGGGGCCCCCTTCCGGAATTTTTTCGGGCCCCCCAGCAAGGGCGGACCAGCTAAACAAGGCTGACGAGGGGGGGGGGAAGCCGGGCCCCGGGCCCCCTTCCAGACCACCAGGCCCCGGTAATTTGTACCGGCTTCCCCCCCTCTTGTCGCCCTGTGTGTCCACATATCTGGGGGCAGGAACCAATCCATTTTTACCTAGTCCAAGCACATTTGAATATATCCAATTTCACTATTCACTGGAATAGATCCATTGAAGGGACGATGGGCAGATTTTAATATTGTCACTTTACAAATTTTGGATTTGTGTGTGTCCTTCCCATCCCTTTCTAAACTACCATTCCATTTCCCTTAAGATCCTCGGATGAAAGATGCTAATTTAAGTGCAAAGTATTGTTAGTCTTGCACGAGATAAACAGTATAACATAGCCAGAAGAAGAGACAAAAAGTATCTGAATATGGACAAAGGGCCAAATTCATCAGCAGTGTAACTCTACTGATACCCATGAAATCCCTTTCACCAGGATTGAATTTGGCCCATGCATTGCTCAAAGTCTGTATTTCTCATGGTCAGAATCCTAGTTAAATAGGGTCCATTCATGCAAGCTCTTGTGGACTTCAATGTGAGTTTTGTACAGTTAATGTCTGCAGGATCAAGCCCATAATGGGTCTCGTTCAACGCACCACTGAAGTCAATTGACGGTCTCCCATTAACTTGAATGGGCATTGGATCAACAACGAGCACAAATTCTTGACTTAGATTTGATATGCTTAAAAGTTGCATCTTGCAAATCTCGTAGGCGAGGCTGGCAGCACCACCTATGATTAAGGTTGCTTGATATTTCCCATTACAGGATTCTTTATCAGTTGCTTGTAACTTTATCAAATTTTAACAGTTTGGGCTGAAATTTTTCATGCCAGGTGTCGGCCTGGGGCTGAATGTGTTTGAAAAACTTCAGCCAAAATAGTGCAGCCATTTCAGAGAATGATGTTAGGGGAAAATTGTTGTTTTGCCATTAAAAACAAACAAACTATAGCAACCTTATCTTTGAACAGCGATAGCACCCTCATGTTTTGGACCAGGGATATGAAATTTGGCAGGGGAGTGACTATTGAGTCAGGGATGGGCCTTTTGCCATCCCTATGCAAATCCATCCAGATTTGGCCAAATTCTATGCCTTTGAAAAATTGCAATGTGCACATACTCGGTAGAGACTTCTGTGGTCTCTGAAGATTCTGTCCACACTGAGCATGCTCCACCCCATCACAGCTCCTGTGTGTTACCGGATTGTGCATGCAGCATCCCCACAGCCCAGGGCTACAGAGGCAAATCCAAATTTTCTCTGTAATGGCTGCGCCTAGCTGCTCCAGGCCAGGGTGGTTTGGGCATTGGAACTGAGAGCAGGAAACCTGTCTCTCCTGTGCTCTCAATGACCCTCTTGCTGGCAATGTGTAAGAAACCACCTGGTCTGAATGCAGGGGGGACAAGAACTGGATGGGTGGGGTGGGGGAGAAGAAGACTGGGACAGAGTCTGATGACATTGGGATGGGGGTAAGTCTGGGACATATTGGTCAAGGTGACTGGGATTGGGAGCCTGGGGAGGAGAGGAGGAGGAGAGACTGGGAGCTGATGAGGGAAATTGGGTGGAAGAGGGGACTGGGAGCCAGTTAGAGGTGGAGAACAGAGTCAGGGGGAAGTCAGATTTGAGAAGGAGCTGGGGAAGAACTTGGACTGGATGGGCAAAGCGACTGGGTCAAGGAGCCAGAGAGGTGGATGACTGTGATAAGGATCCAGGAGCGATTTGGGGACATTTGAGATTGGATAAAGGGGCTGGGGAGTCTGAGTAAGACTAAGAGGCAGTGGGAGGAGGGGAAACTGGGGTGGAAGCCAGCAGGTTGGGGAGAGACAGATCAAATGAGGAGCCAGGAATGGTGAACTGGGACTCGCTGGCAACAAGACTGAGAACAAGGATTCAGGGTGGGAAAAACTGGGATTCGCTGGGCAAGGAGACTGGAACTGGAAGTAGGTGGGAAGGGTTGGAGGGGGGTGACTGGGACTCTGAGTGGGAGCCCAGATAGGGAGAGTAGGAGTGGCTCTGCCAGGAGACTGGGACAAGACTGAGGAGTGGAGACTGTGACAAGGAGCCAGAGATGGGAAAGAGGACTGGGACAGAAACAGGTTGGATGGGATGGAGCAGGAAGCATCAAGCTTGGTGCAAATAGACAGAAGAGTCTGTGACCACTAGAACCACACTCCCCTCCAGAACCTGGAATGAAACCCAAAATTCTGAAGGGCTAGTCTAAATGAACAGTTAGTTTGCAGCAAGCTGGAGTGTAAATCTATAGTGCCTTAGAGTGCCACGCACTAACTGTCTGTGTGGACCCTGATGCCACGCACTAAAGCTCCAAAGTGCACTTCTATCTATTCCACTTTGAAGTGTCTCATTTGTTCCATAATTGGAAGGTGCGTACCTATTGTAGAAACAGTGGGGGATGGCAGGCATGGGCCCACTGATCGTTAAAGGCCCTCCCCCATCATCTGAACGGGAGGGACCTGCAGACCCAGGCCAAAAATGAATTCTGGGGACGACAAATGAAAAAACAGGGACGGGAATGAAGGCCATAGGGCAAAAACCAGATACACAGAAGGGGACACCAAGCACAGAGCCCCCAACAGTGCCCACTGCTCCTCAAAAGGCATCTAGGGAGTCAGTGAACACTCCCCAGAGAAACTCTACTTGGAGGTGTGAGTCTATCAGGGCACAGAAATAAGCCCAGTAGTCACAGAACAATACACACACACACCCCAGCTCAACTTCCTATATTCCTGGGCTTGAATATATAAATTCCTATATAATGCTAAGAACTTTCAAAAAAAGTCAGGTCCTATATTACTCAAATTGGACACCCAAAATGAGTGGACACTTTCATCTTAATCTCTCTGCCTCAATTCCCCATCTATAAAATAGGGATAATACCACCCCTTCACAGGGGTGTTGTGAAGATAAATGTCTGTGAAGCACATAGGTGCTATACTGATGAGCACCGTAGAAAAGCCCATGAGGAAATTAATAATTCTGTCTTCAGAGCAGGGTTTGAATAATGTGCAGTAAATAAGGGGACACACATTGAACAGGGACAAGTGACCAAATTATTGAATGATCAAGAACTAGCCATTCTCTGCCCTGAACAGGGCAGGGGTCCTATGGAAAAAAATGGTATGTGATCACGTAATTATAGGCTGCATCACAATACATATGTACAAGGGGGTGCAGTGAAGGTTTCACAGACAACCTGAATTTTGGCATTTCCTATCTTTTGAACCCTTGACATAGCAACATTACTGCTTCAACATTCTTTTAATGTTGGTGTTATTTTATATATATATAAAATTGACAATAGGTATATATATATAGTGTCACTTTTGCAGCATACAGATTGCAGAAATAAACATCTAGCATATGAAATATACACACACACACGCATATACACACATATAAAACCAAACATCCTTAAATATGAGCATCTAAACTGCTGAGAAATACTAACCCACTTGGTTCACATTGGACTAAGTGGGGCGTGCAGAAAACATAATGAAAGCATTTATCTTTCATGAATGCAAGCTTACAGACTGATAGATCAGTTGATATCTATGACTCCATTATGGACTTGTCATTGGACCCACCCAGGAGGCATTAAAGACCATATTTATGGCATTATAATTTTAACGAACCTTGCATGTTCCCGCTGAGCTCACTGGAACCCAGATTGTCTATAAGAGATGCTGTCATTTAGCAAATTTATGGGAACCAATTTGTCCAAAGAACCTGGTCACAAAGTGCATTTTCCTGTTAGTATCTATTGAGTAAGGTTTTAAGGGGAATAAGTCATCATGGTATGTGTGGCCATTAGCCATAAAAGAGAGGGAAATGTACTATGGAGAAGAAGCACAACCTTAGGGCACATCTGTTTCAGGTTTGATAGAGAAAACAGCCCCAAACCAACAAATCAATGGCTCCAGAGTGAAGCTGAGCAAAGTATCCATCGCAAGAATATAGTTGCAGGGTGCAAGTTCTCACTAAGTGGTATGGTATTGCTTCTGCTCCTGGACTGGATGGCTGTTATCATATTAAATGACACAAATAGAAGCTGCTGTAATTGTAAGAATAACGTGACAAGGGGCCAGATCCTCAAATGCTGCAAAATCAGCATATCTCCATGTGTCCATGAGCAATTTACAAGGTACAACCCTTGTAAAAAGTGTGCTATAGGATTCAGCAGCAATGGACCAAACCACTACCGTTTTAGACAGTGATACCGCAGTGTCTGGGGTGGCAACTGTAGGACACTCATCTTTTCTGATTAGGGAATCTTCTTGTGCCATGTGCTGTAGGGGCAGGACTGCAGACACCACATCTCTCCTTTATGAGTAATGTCCCAATATTACCCTAGGTTGTATCCAAAGGGCCATTCCAGGCCAAATGGGACTTGGGGAAATCTAGGGCAGGGGCAGTGGTGAGCTGGAGCCGGTTTGCACCGGTTCGCGCGAACCAGTTGTTAAATTTAGAAGCCGGTTTAGAACTGGTTGTTAAAGGGTGGGCAAACTCCGGCCCGCGGGCCACAACCGGCCCGTGGGACCATCCTGTCCGGCCCGCCTGAGCTCCCGGCTGGGGAGGCTCCCCCGGCCCCTCCCCCACCTTCCCCCCTCTTGCAGAGCCCGGTTATTAACATTTTGGCAGCTCATCACGGGGCAGGGGTTCTCAACCTTTTTCTTTCTGAGCCTCCCCACCCCATCCCCATCCCCTGACATGCTATAAAAACTCCATGGCCCACCTGTGCCACAACAGCTGTTTTTCTGCACATAAAAGCCAGGGCCAGGGTTAAGGGGTAGCAAGCAGGGTAATTCCCCAGGGCCCCATGCCACAGGGGGTCCCACAAAGTTAAGTTGCTTGGACTTTGGCTTCAGCCCCAGGTGGCAAGGCTTAGAGTCCCAGGCTTCAGCCCTGCACGATAGTGCTTCCTTTTCTGCCCTGGGCCCCAGTGAGTCGAATGCCGGCCCTGCTTGGCGGACCCCCTGAAACCTGCTCCCGGCCCCCCAGGGGGCCCCCAGACCCCTGGTTGAAAACTATTGATCTAGGGAAAATCCTGACCCCATTGAAGTCAATTTGTTGTTGACTTCAGTAAGGCCAGGATTTCACCTTTGAAATACCTCCTTTTTCTAAAGGCACAGCTTGCAAGGAAGACAGACCCAGCCATTCAATAGCCCATCTTGATCAGAGAGGAACTGCTTGGATCAAGATGAAGCCCTATCCGCTGCTACTTATTGTCTCAGCAGGGCACATCTCTATATTAAAGATGAAGGCAGCTGCAATCAGACCCATTGTATGCAAATTAGGTGCAGCCCTTCGACGCTTAGTGCATTCCACAGCTGGGCAAAATTTGGGCATCTCTGTTTCCTCGCACTCTGCTGATGGTTTTAATGGGGGGGAAGGGATAAAAAATTGCAATTTGGATGCATTTTTCTTCCAGAACCAGCTGTTCTCTCAGAACTACCTGGTGTCTTCTTGGCATATAGGTCACACAGTTCACCATTTCCTTTGTGTAACAGGAAAAGGCAGAGACTTTGGCCCGTATTGTGCTTTGCTCTGCTGAAATAAAGTGTGCAGATGCCCCTTGTACATTTGCAGTGGGGAATAAAGCCCTAAGGAAGACATTTCACCTGCCGTTACCACTCACACCATAGCCAAATTGTGTACAATAATCCTGTCAAAAAACTCACACGATCATTAAGCCTGAAGAGCTACGTGCTGCAGTTCTTGTCTCCTAAACAGCTTCCTGAGCCTTAAAGGTCTCGGATTTTGCTGCAGCTCATTTCCTGACTTAGAAGACTAGCTAATTTCAAAGCCTCATTCCAGTTTCCTCGCAGCACTCCTCCACCCTTCCCTTTGTTACTTTCATCCCACGATTCCCTTCCGGACATTCACTAACAAGTGAGTTTCATGCCATTCGTCCCGCACCCCTCCCTTCGCCAGGACTCAGCGGTGGCTTTGCCACAAGTCCCAAGCAAGAGGCAGTGCAGGAGCAGCCCAGGTACCAGCTTGTGGCTCTGGGAGTCACACTCTGGTCCCTGATTCCCTCATTGCTCCAAGGGAGCAGTCTGTGCCAGCCCAATATCTGGTGCAGGTACTTCACCTAGCCTGCCAGCTCAACTGTGCAGCCAGCATATTGGATGTGAGAGAGCCAAGGCTCCACCCGCTCCCTGCCTCTGCCTGCCCATCCCCCCCACATATACACAGGAGGGGAGTCCAGAGAGACAAGGAAGAGGAGGAGAACCCTGCAGAGAATGCTGTCCCCCAAAACGTTACTACCCTCTGATACAGGCTGCAGTCAGAGGCGTATGCCACTTACTACTCTGCATGGGAGCATAGCCAGGATCACAATCCAGCCCTCGGGCATTTTAAATTCCTAACCTACCACCGCATTTACATGCACCTTTATCTACTGACGGTTAACCTGCATGCTTAGGTCACTCTCCCATAGAAGAATCTGGGGCAGTCACTTAATAATGTTCATTGCACTCTTGGTGCAGAATGGACAGTTCTGGCGAAGTTTCTGAGAGCAATGTAAATACTGACAGACACAGACCTTCTGTCTGATCAGAGCTAGGGAGAGTTGTCAAAGACGACGCCTTGCCTTTGGTCCGGTTTTTGTTACCTGACATAACTGGCCACCCTCAGCCAACTTCTGAGTTCCCATAAAATTATTACTAGTGAATGCCAAGTTGATTGACACTTTTCACATTCAGTGTTGAAAATAAAGATGCTTAACCTTTTAGGGGAATTAGAGCCCCAGCAACAACAAAAACATGTAGGCCACATCAGAGGTGCTGGAACAATTTGTATAGTGGGAATGCCTAGAGCCATTGAACTAAACTGTAAACCCTGGATATGATGGAAACCACTTCCAGTCAGGGGG